>CM046726.1:30749880-31099880 GCA_025584915.1 Monochamus saltuarius
CCGAGGCTCCGACACACTCGGAGATGTTCTGGAGAGTCAAGCAATGACCACTCTCCACTCCGTGGAGTCAGTAATCATTGCGCCCGTAAATCGTGTGTTCTGAGCAGACGTAGCGAACCAAGGACGATTGCCTTCTGCATTCTGCCGGCTAAGATCTCTGCCGAATTTCGACAAGCCGGTATGATCTTTAACTCAGAAAGCAACGTATGTCTCATTCCACCCAGGACGCCTATAATTAGCACCACAATCTTAACAGAGTGGTCTGGATACAGCCTGCGGAGCTCGGAGAGAAGATCTCGATACTTCCTCCGTTTTTCCTCCTCTTTTAGGACGATGTTGTTCTCTGCGGAGCCGAGAACTCAATCACAAACATCGTCCTAAGCTGGTGGTCGAGGAGGACTACATCAGGCTTATTGGCTTGGATTTGCCTGAGGGTGGGGAATGAATAGTTCCAATAAATTCGGCACTTCTCATTCCCCACTACGGATTCTATATCCCCCGGAGCATAAGGCAGCACTGGCGTCTCGTCTATCTCATACGAGTGTCGTAAATGATAATACAACACCCGTAAGGCTGAATCGTGTCTTTGGATATACGCTGTGCATATACCGGACAGGCAGACAGGAGATGCATAAGCGTCTCCGGCGCTTGGCGGCAGGCCCTGCAGCTGGTATCAGGAACCTCGATACCCAAGACACGACTACGATAGACGAGTGTGTTAATTACACCATCTTGGCAAGCCATTATGAATCCCTCGGTCTCAGAGTTCAGCCCCGCTGACCTCAAAAAGCAAAGGTCAGCCTTTCAGATAAGCCAAGCCCCTCTAGATGACGGTAGAAGAGACCATGCATTGGCTTATCCTTATGTAGCTGCAGAAGCTGACGCGTTTCTGCAGCTTTAATTAGGCTTTTAACTGAGCAGGGTCCGACTCGGTGACAGAGTCTGGATTTCCCCGCTCAGTATCGAACACGAGACCAAGTTCATCGGCTGCTCTTCTCGCTGCCTTATACACAAACGCTCCTATCCCTGCTGCTTCATGGTCTTGGACCATGCAGAGAAGGGGATCCGAGCTCCTGATGACTTTGCAGGCCTCCTCCAAAACCACTCTGCCCTGGAGACACTCCAAACTCAATTATTATTATTATTATTATTATTATTATTATTATTATTATTATTATTATTATTATTATTTTTTTTTTTTTTTCCAGTAAACACCTTCCGAAGCTCCGACACATTCGGAGATGTTCTGGAGAGTCAAGCAATGACCACTCTCCACTCCGTGGAGTCAGTCATCATTGCGCCCGTAAATCGTGTGTTCTGAGCAGACGTAGCGAACCAAGGACGATTGCCTTCTGCATTCTGCCGGCTAAGATCTCTGCCGAATTTCGACAAGCCGGTATGATCTTTAAGTCAGAAAGCAGCGTATGTCTCATTCCACCCAGGACGCCTATAATTAGCACCACAATCTTAACAGAGTGGTCTGGATACAGCCTGCGGAGCTCGTAGAGAAGATCTCGATATTTCCTCCGTTTTTCCTCCTCTTTTAGGACGATGTTGTTCTCTGCGGGAGCCGAGAACTCAATCACAAACATCGTCCTAAGCTGGTGGTCGAGGAGGACTACATCAGGCTTATTGGCTTGGATTTGCCTGAGGGTGGGGAATGAATAGTTCCAATAAATTCGGCACTTCTCATTCCCACTACGGATTCTATATCCCCGGAGCATAAGGCAGCACTGGCGTCTCGTCTATCTCATACGAGTGTCGTAAATGATAATACAACACCCGTAAGGCTGAATCGTGTCTTTGGATATACGCTGTGCATATACCGGACAGGCCGACAGGAGATGCATAAGCGTCTCCGGCGCCTGGCGGCAGGCCCTGCAGCTGGTATCAGGAACCTCGATACCCAAGACACGACTACGATAGACGAGTGTGTTAATTACACCATCTTGGCAAGCCATTATGAATCCCTCGGTCTCAGAGTTCAGCCCCGCTGACCTCAAAAAGCAAAGGTCAGCCTTTCAGATAAGCCAAGCCCCTCTAGATGACGGTAGAAGAGACCATGCATTGGCTTATCCTTATGTAGCTGCAGAAGATGACGCGTTTCTGCAGCTTTAATTAGGTCTTTTAACTGAGCAGGATCCGACTCGGTGACAGAGTCTGGATTTTCCCGCTCAGTATCGAACACGAGACCAAGTTCATCGGCTGCTCTTCTCGCTGCCTTATACACAAACGCTCCTATCCCTGCTTCTTCATGGTCTTGGACCATGCAGAGAAGGGGATCCGAGCTCCTGATGACTTTGCAGGCCTCCTCCAAAACCACTCTGCCCTGGAGACACTCCAAACTCAAGAGTCCACGGCCTCCCCGATTTCTTGGGAAGTATAGCCGCGGAACGGACGATCTTGGATGCAAACTCCGATGGAGATGCATCATTTTACGGGTCCCTACATCGAGTTGCCTCAGCTCTTCTTGTGTCCATTTCACTACTCCAAAGGAGTAGAGAAGGATCGGAACGGCAAGCATATTTGTGGCACTCACCTTGTTCTTACCCGACAGCTCCGAAGACCAGATCTGTCGGAGGCGGTGCCGATACCTGCCGCGGAGAGCGTTTTTCACCGTTGCCACCTCATGAGTGCCCCATTATTATTATTATTATTATTATTATTATTATTATTATTATTATTATTATTATTATTATTATTATTATTATTATTATTATTATTATTATTATTATTATTATTATTATTATTATTATTATTATTTTTCTTTTTTTTTCCAGTAAACACCTTCCGAGGCTCCGACACACTGGGAGATGTTCTGGAGAGTCAAGCAATGACCACTCTCCACTCCGTGGAGTCAGTAATCATTGCGCCCGTAAATCGTGTGTTCTGAGCAGACGTAGCGAACCAAGGACGATTGCCTTCTGCATTCTGCCGGCTAAGATCACTGCCGAATTTCGACAAGCCGGTATGATCTTTAACTCAGAAAGCAACGTATGTCTCATTCCACCCAGGACGCCTATAATTAGCACCACAATCTTAACAGAGTGGTCTGGATACAGCCTGCGGAGCTCGGAGAGAAGATCTCGATACTTCCTCCGTTTTTCCTCCTGATGTTGTTCTCTGCGGGAGCCGAGAACTCAATCACAAACATCGTCCTAAGCTGGTGGTCGAGGAGGACTACATCAGGCTTATTATTATTATTATTATTATTATTATTATTATTATTATTATTATTATTATTATTATTATTATTATTATTATTATTATTATTATTATTATTATTATTATTATTATTATTATTATTATTATTATTATTATTATTATTATTATTATTATTATTATTATTATTATTATTATTATTATTACTAACCTGGACCCCGCATTTGGAAAGGCTTTGCTCGAGGCTTGCGGCTAGCGTTATGCGGGTTGTTTATTTTTCCTTAGTGAATAGTCACTTGAGCTATGGTATTACCCTGTGGGGTAACTCCAGGGATGCGCACAGGGCATTTATTCTACAGAAGGCTGCGGTGTGACTCATAGCTAATGTATCTTATAATACTTCCTGTAAAGACCTGTTTAAGCAGCTGAAAATTCTACCTCTGCCATGTTTATTTATTCTGGAGGCTCTAATTCTAGTTCATAAAAATTTGCCCAACTTAGTTACACATTCTAACATTCATAATTACGATAATTACGATACAAGAAATGCAGAAAATATTGTAGAGCCATTTTCTAGAATCAAAATTACCAAACAAAATAAAATGTTAATTGGTCTCTATAATAAATTTAATACATTTTTTAGACATTCCCAAATTAAATTGAAGTCAGTCAGGTCATTCCATACAATCACTAAAATGTTTCTATTGGAGCATTGCTTTTATTCTATTGACGATTTTAAGTCATATATCAGTTGATTGTTTAGTTACTAAGTTATGACTATAAATGTACGCATTGTATATATAAATGGTCAATAAACGTTCTATCTATCTATCTATCTATCTATTATTATTGTACCAACTCATAGGCAACCAACATTCCCTACTGGAGGGGATGCCGTCAACGTACTCTGTGGCCAGAGCCAGCACTGAGGAAACGACGAAACGGCATTATTCATTCTGCATTCTGCATGTGTGTCAAATGAGGCGAACTGGCTGGCCACTCAATCGCCCCCCTTCTCCCTATCCAACGATTTGGGAACAGCTCATCTAAATAAGCACGGACAGCTGTTGCATAATGGGGAGGTGCACAGTATTGTGAAAATTAAATTTTATAATCTTCAAACATTATTTTCTTGAAATGTTTGTTATGTAATACCATACACGCTCTTTCAAATGGCATGGTCAAAATTGGGGGTTGCTATTTAAAAAACTGTCGATGACGTCATATCTCGAATAACGACGACGTCACAAATATGGGTCGTATGTCAAAAAAGTTTCTTTTTTAAAAACAAAACCGACGTGCCAGGGGATTTTTTTGAAAACATCTCAATTTCAAAAATAATGAAATTATTCGTTACTTTTCGAAAGCACTACACACAAGCATTTTACACACATTATTGTTAATACATATTGTCACGGAATTTGCCCCACTCACTCCCAAACCGACGACTGTGGCACCGCGAATTGCCTAAGATTGCCCCGATCGCCCCTACGCGATTCTGGGAAACAAACAACATGCCGCTGATCGAGATCGGCCTGGAAAAATCGGGAATCGACGAGAAGCATTCAAGTCGTACGAGAAAATGGATCTAGAGATACTGGAATATATCTGGAATATTCGTTGGGTCTATAAAAGAAGAATAAATGGCCGAGTTAGTTAGTCTAGTATTAGTCTTGTGTTACAGTCTGAAGTGAAGTGTTTAGTTAGAGAGATCAAAGCGATTTAGATAGCGATTAATTAAATAAGTGTTTAGTTGACCTGTAATTAGTAGTCAGTAGTGTACTGAGCAGTTAATAAAGAAGTGATTAATTAACGGATTGTTTTTCTGGAAGTAAGAAAAGACGGATTGGGAAATCCGTGACAATTTGGTGTCGGAAGTGGATTTAATTGGAAATTTTAAAGAGCTTTCTGGAACCCTGTCCACAAAGTGAGTGGGTTTAATTGGAAGTTTGAAGAACTTTCTGGAACCCTGTGCGTGGTTGGAATAAAGACCCAAGTGTGATATATCACCGCACTCGTCGTGACTCAAGGAAGTGAACGGTGGTATTCGCGAAGGACAATCTCGAACATTCTAGAACTTTGTACGGGAGTGAGACAAAGACCCAAGTGTGACATATCACTGCACTCGTCGTGACTCAAGGAAGTGAACGGTGGTATTTGCGCAGGACATTCTCGAACATTCTAGAACTTCTACCGAAGTGACACAAAGACCCAAGTGTGGCATATCACTGCACTCGTCGTGACTCAAGGAAGTGAACGGTGGTATTCGCGAAGGACAATCTCGAACATTCTAGAACTTTGTACAGGAGTTAAACAAAGACACAAGTGTGACATATCGCCGCACTCGTCGTCACTTAAGGAAGTGAACGGTGCTATTTGCGAAGGACATTCTCGAACATTCTAGAACTTTGTACGGGAGTGAGACAAAGACCCAAGTGTGATATATCACCGCACTCGTCGTGATTCAAGGAAGTGAACGGTGGTATTCGCGAAGGACAATCTGGAACATTCTAGAACTTTATAAGGAAGTTAAACAAAGACACAAGTGTGACACATCACCGCACTCGTTGTCACTTAAGGAAGTGAACGGTGCTATTTGCGAAGGACATTCTCGAACATTCTAGAACTTTGTACGGGAGTGAGACAAAGACCCAAGTGTGACATATCACTGCACTCGTCGTGACTCAAGGAAGTGAACGGTGGTATTTGCGCAGGACATTCTCGAACATTCTAGAACTGTCTACCGAAGTGACACAAAGACCCAAGTGTGGCATATCACTGCACTCGTTTCATTGTAAGGAAGTCAACGGTGACATTTACAAACACATTCGTGGACATTCTAGAACTTTCCAAATAGAGTGAATGCCTGTAACTAGAAGCCAAGTCAATATAGATGCACAACTGGCGAAACTGTTAGAAATGATGCAGGCAATGCAACAGGAAATGAAAGACCAGACGAAGACGATGCAAGAGAAATTAGAAGAACAGGGACAAACAATGCAAAATAAATTAGAAGAACAAGGGCATAAAATGGAAGACCAGACGAAGACAATGCAAGAAAAATTCGAAGAACAAGGGCATAAAATTGAAGACCAGACCCAAATAATGCAAGAGAAGTTAGAAAAGAAATTAGAAGATCAAATGCAGATAATACAACAGGAAATGAGAGCTCAGACGACCGAAATGCAGGCGAAGTTAGAAAATTAGAAAATACAGTAGAGGAGAAACTGTTAGAACAAAGAAAAGAAATCGACGAAGAAATAAACATGGTTAGAGGAACCTGTGAAGAGCTTCGACATAAACTGGACAAAATAAGAAAGGAGGGCGTAATCAAATCAGAAGGATCTGTTATCCGAACTCAGAAAACGAAGCCTCCTGAATTCGACGGCAGGGTCTCCTGGAATGTCTATCTGCGTCAGTTTGAAGCAGCAGCTTCCGCAAACGAATGGTCTGATTGTGAGAAAGCTACTGCTCTGATAGTTGCTCTACGGGGGGAAAGCTCTTGACGTCTTACAAGGAGTTCCTGCTGGGCAGCAGAGTAACTATGACCTTCTGAAACAGCATATGGAAATGAGATATGGGGATAAGCACCTGCAGCAAGTGTACCAGGCACAATTGAAAAATCGTCACCAGCAGAGTGGAGAGAATTTACAACATTTTGAGACAGACGTTGCTCGACTGGTTCGATTGGCATATCCAACAGCCCCGTCCGAATTTGTAGACCAGCTCTCCATCCAAGTGTTTGTCGACGGCCTAAGAGATTGCGAAACACAGCAGGCACTACGGCTCGCTAGTCCTAAAACGTTGAATGACGCTCTTTCGCATGCACTGGAATTTGAGGCAGCAAATATGGCATTCGGTAGACATGTTAAAGTTCGAGCCATCAGTGATAACAGCGATAATATGGGAAATGGAGACATAATCAAAACGTTGAAGGAGGTAATTGAGAAAGAACAAGCTGGCAGCCGAAGAGATCGCCCTCTCCAATGTTGGAACTGTGGGCAGACGGGACATCTGAAGAGACAGTGTAGGGCCCCGTTCGCGGATCAGCAAAAGCGCGACTCCCAGGCGGCAGCTGCACAGGAAAACTAGGCTCAGCCGGCTTAACGGGGCAAAAGCCGGTTGCATCCTCCTACCATGCCCCACGAGAAGAAATTACGTTGTCACGTCTCCAGGACTCTGACTCCTTGCTAGTAGAAGGCATTATTTTTGGTCGTATGTTCCCTATGGTAATCGACACTGGAGCGGCAAGAACTATTGTACGACCGGATATTATTGGTGATTGGCGTATTAAGAGCCCTGCCAAGCGTTATGTCCTTACAATAGCCAATGGACAACACCTGCCAGTCAAGGGGGAATGCGAGCTTGACATAGAATTAGGAGACGTCAAATTCAAACACAGAGCCCTGGTAGCAGATATATCGGACAATGTCATACTCGGACTAGACTTACTACGAGCAAAGGGGGGAACTTAGATTTGAATGCTGGTACGCTACGGATAATGGGTGAGGAAGTAGTGCTAACGACCACCACTGAGAATAACGCTGTACGGAGACTCGTTGTTAAAGAAGATGTGGTACTACCTGGTCAGACCGAAACATTGGTTGCCACTGTAATGGATGGGGAAATGTCTTGCAGTGTAGGAGTGGTGGAACCCAGTAATCCGGATTTGTTCAATAAATCTATAGTCACCGGCCGCACACTTATTAAACCGGCGAAAACAACAATAGTACGGGTAGTTAACCTGAAAACCTATCCACAGAAAATTACAAAGGGAACTGAAGTAGGAGTCTGTGAACCTGTTATCATGGTCAGAACACTCAAAGAAAACAACGAAATGGAGAAGAAACCAAATAAGACCAGCCTACCGGAATGTCTAAGGGACATCGTGGATAGGGCCAAGCAGAGATTAACAGAGACGGAGGTGGAACAACTGGAAGAGCTGCTAAGTGAAAATGAAGATGTGTTTGCACTTAAACCAGGCGACTTTGGGAGAACCAATGTTGTGAAGCATCGAATCGATACTGGTTCATCATCTCCTATAAAGCAGCCACCACGAGGACTTCCACTAGCCAAGCGAGAAGAAGTTAACAAGATGTTAATTGAGATGCAAGATCAAGGCACCATAGAGCCATCTCAGAGTCCTTGGGCTTCTCCTGTAGTTCTGGTCAAGAAGAAAGACGGCTCCACCCGATTTTGTGTGGACTACAGAAAATTAAATGACGTCACTAAGAAAGACAGTTACCCACTACCAAGAATTGACGACGATACTCTGGACACCTTGGCTGGTGCGCAATGGTTTTCCACTTTGGATTTAAAGAGTGGATATTGGCAAGTCGAAGTCAGCCCAGAAGACAAGGAAAAGACAGCATTCACTACCGGAAATGGATTGTGGCAGTTCAATGTAATGCCATTTGGTCTATGTAATGCCCCTGCCACTTTTGAACGACTGATGGAAACTGTACTTCATGGCCTGCATTGGGAGACCTGCTTGATTTACTTGGACGACGTGGTGGTGCTGGGACGCTCTTTCCAGGAGCACCTGAAGAACGTGTCCGAAGTGTTTAAGAAGTTGAAAGCAGCGACCCTGAAGTTGAACCCGAAGAAGTGCAGTCTGTTCCAAAAGGAGGTTAGATACCTAGGCCACATTATTACTCCAAATGGTGTGAAAACAGACCCGGAGAAGACAGAGTGCATAAAGAACTGGCCGGTTCCTAAAGACAAACATCAAGTTCGAAGTTTCCTCGGCCTATGCACATACTATCGACGATTCGTCCAAGGATTCTCGGACATTGCCAAGCCTCTTCATAAACTCACAGAAGACAACATCCCGTTCGAATGGACGCCGAAATGCCAGCAAGCCTTTGAGACGCTGAAAGAGGCCCTCTGCACTACCCCGATTTTGACATACCCAATACCTGGACAACCATTTATAGTGGACACGGACGCAAGCAACATTGGAATTGGCGGAGTTCTTTCCCAAATACAAGATGGCCAAGAGCGAGTAGTGGGCTACTTCAGCAAAGTCCTGTCAAAAGTCGAAAAGAACTACTGTGTGACTCGGAAAGAATTGCTTGCCATCGTCAAGAGTCTAGAACACTCTCATAAATACTTGTATGGCCAAGAATTCCTCCTAAGAACGGATCACGCTTCCCTTAAATGGCTGCTCCAGTTTAAACACCCTGAAGGACAGATGGCCAGGTGGCTGGAACGGCTCGAAGAATATCACTTTGTTGTTGAACATCGAGCCGGCAGGAAACATGGAAATGCAGATGCCCTTTCTAGGAGGCCCTGTCCTGTCAACTGCAAACACTGTAGTAGTCTTGAAAAGAAAGAGGACATCTCATCAGTTCCTTGTAAGGTGGTAGCAGCCCAACCTGAAGACAGATGGAGTTCAGCGGCGATTCGGGAAGACCAGCAAGCTGACTGTGACATCAAGCCCTTACTAGACTGGAAAGAAGCCAACAACCGACCCTCATGGGCTGAAGTCAGCAGTAAAAGCCCAACATTAAAGAGTTATTGGGCTCAATGGAATTCCTTGATGTTGGAAGACGGTGTCCTAAAAAGAGCATGGGAGAACAATGACGGAACGGAGGTCAAGAAACAAGTACTACTCCCGAGGTCCCGGGTCAAGGAAGTGCTGCAGGAAGTACATGGAGGTACTGGGGGTGGATATTTCGGTATCAATAGGACTCTACAGAAGATTAGGGAGCGTTTCTACTGGTTGAGCTGTAGGACGGATGTAGAAGATTGGTGCCGAAAATATGACGTATGTGCAGCCAGCAAGAGACCGAAGACCCGTTCCAGAGGCAAAAACTACATTCAGATCAGGGCAGAAATTTTGAATCAGGTGTGTTCCGAAAGGTCTGCGAGCTTATGGGAATCCGGAAAACCAGGACCACCCCACTGCATCCCCAGTCAAATGGTATGGTGGAACGCTTCAACGCCACACTAGAAACCAATCTGAGGATGTTTGTGAACGAGAACCAAACAGACTGGGACAAGCTCATTCCACTCTTCCTGTTAGCTTACCGCTCAGCTGTCCATGAAACTACTGGGAAGACTCCCGCAAGGATCATCTTTGGAAGAGAGCTTCGCCTTCCAGCAGATTTGGTATTTGGTCGTCCTGCGGAACAGCCCACCGAGCCAGACACTTATACCCATGAGCTAGAACGAAGATTAGCAGCCGTACACGACCAAGTCAGAACTCGAATGCGATTACAGAGCGATCGCAGGAAGACTCGATATGACGTCCGGGCCAATACAGTCGGATTCCAACAAGGTGACCTGGTGTGGCTGTACAACCCCACGCGGAAGAAAGGAAAATCGCCTAAACTACAAAATCGTTGGGAGGGCCCCTACACCGTCATTAAAAGAATCAATGATGTCGTATACCGGATACAGAGGACTCCCAGGAGTAAGATGACGGTCGTCCATCTGGAGCGTCTGTCCCCGTATAGAGGTGTATCCGATCGGGACGATCGGTCCTAAGGGGGGGGGGGCAGTGTCACGGAATTTGCCCCACTCACTCCCAAACCGACGACTGTGGCACCGCGAATTGCCTAATATTGCCCCGATCGCCCCTACGCGATTCTGGTAAACAAACAACATGCCGCTGATCGAGATCGGCCTGGCAAAATCGGGAATCGACGAGAAGCATTCGAGTCGTACGAGAAAATGGATCTAGAGATACTGGAATATATCTGGAATATTGGTTGGGTCTATAAAAGAAGAATAAACGGCCGAGTTAGTTAATCTAGTATTAGTCTTGTGTTACAGTCTGAAGTGAAGTGTTTAGTTAGAGAGATCAAAGCGATTTAGATAGCGATTAATTAAATAAGTGTTTAGTTGACCTGTAATTAGTAGTCAGTAGTGTACTGAGCAGTTAATAAAGAAGTGATTAATTAACGGATTGTTTTTCTGGAAGTAAGAAAAAGACGGATTGGGAAATCCGTGACAATATTTAATATAATTATAATTAATATACAGTCCTCTAATAAAGCATTTAAAACCAGCAAAAATACATTGGCCACTTCAGCCAAGCCGGATCAGCGAGAGAAGTAAGAATTATCAAGCAAATCAAAGGTTAAGGAAGCTGGGAAGCACGTGGGCGATCCAACAGGTTGAAATCGAAAGCCGAGTAACCTGCCTGGACACAAAATTACATCCAAAGGAAGTCTTCAGAGATAACTGCAGCTACATCAAGAAATATAATTTGAAATTTGGTGAGTCTGTTCCTATATATTTCCTTTACTTTCCATTTTTTTTCACTAAATAATTTCATTTCTATTTGTGTGAGTATAGTAAGAATAGTTATAATTCAATTTAAATAAAATAATTACACATCACAAATCAAAATCTTTATTTAAATTTAAATATACAGTTAAATTCAACTTAAAGGAAATAGTTATTTTTTTTATCATAAAAAACAAAAAAAACGGGAGACAAAAAACACATTCCCTTCATTCAGTTTAGCAAAATGGCCAAGGTCAGAAATCTAATAAAAACCAGGGATGGAATAAAAAATAAAATATTCAGATTTGATGTTGAATATTATGTTAAAAATTTTGAAAATGATAAGGATATACACCAATTGTCTGTACGTTTACAGAAGGCAGAAGGTTGGTGGGACGACTTTGACAATATACAAGGACAGATAGAGGAGCTGGAGGAGGAAGGAGATCATGTAGCAGAAAGAAAATCATTTGAAGACTTGTATTTTAAGACAATATCATTGGCAAATAGGTATTTGGCAGATGAAAATAAGTCACAAGGAAATCCAGACGTAAGTCATGCTAACATAGATTCTAATATTTATCGCAATGTAAAATTGCCAACAATAAATTTACCTCAATTCAATGGTTCTTTTGATCAATGGCTTTTGTTCTATGACACATTTAATGCAGTTATTTATACCAATCCTAACTTGTCAAACGTACAAAAATTTCATTACTTAAGATCTTCATTAATCGGTCCAGCAGCCCAAACTATAGAATCACTAGAAATTTCTGATGCAAATTATACAGTAGCTTGGACTTTGCTTACAGAAAGGTATAAAAATAAAAAAATGATGATAAATAATCACTTATGGCCATTTCCACCGCATTGCCTTTTAAGTGTAGTTTACTAAGGGCGGTTAAAATTTTAGGCCTAGTTTAAAATAGTAATGTTTCCACCGCACAATTATTAAGTTTCATTTGTAAAGTCTACCTAAAAAGCCGATATTCATAATTTTTCGGTTTTTTGCACAAGTTGTTGGCTTCATGACTATTTCTTAACCTCAAAAGTGTGACACTTCACTTTCACTGTTCTGACTTTATCTTGTTCTGCTAAGTTCTGTTTTCGAATTATTGGTAGGATTTATAATGGAAATAGTTCCCAAAAACACGATTGGCAAATTTTAGCAATGAAGAAAAGTATTACTAATTAACATAATAGCAAATTATAAAAGTACGGTGGAAAATAAAAAAAACGATAATGTCTACAAGAAAAATGATAGCAGGTGAATTTAACTCACTAGCCAAATAATATTCACAGAACAGCAGAATCATTAAAAAAGTTTTTTTAAACCAAAAAAAAAGGAAGTCGGTTTTATTGGCGATACAGAATTATTACTAAAGAATAAAAATAAATGTATTTTTTTTGTAGTTTCATCAGTGATTCTTTTTAAGAGCTTACAATCATATTACATACTTGGAAATTCAAGATCTTCGATTAAGGTCAAAATGTGCAGCGGTTTCTTTATACAGCCTAAAAAAAAGTTAAATTATCCATCGTATGGAAGTGATGATCACTTCTTTCGTACACTTTTCGTGAAAACCCATACTCTATTATATTTAATATATCTAAATCATTATTAAATATATCATTTTCATCATAGTTCATTATTTTTTGTTTATTTTTCAGTGGAAATAATAAAACCAAATTATTGAATTAAGTTATGTAGAGCATTTAAGTATCGTTAAAAGAGATAAGCCTAGAATTTCGAGGGCTTATATTTAAGAAGGTTTAAGACATTTTATGTCGGGTTTAGTAAACGGTGGAAAGCAAATTGTATTTTTAAGGTTCCTTAAAGCGTAAGCGTAGCTTAAAACAAACGGTGGAAATGGCCATTAAAGGCAATATTTGATTATCAAATTTTGAGTAAGGAGTCACATGGTCAATTAAGAAATTTAATTGACACAATAACAAAGCATGTAAGGTCATTAGAAGTACTAGGTGAATCTGTCAAAGAATGGGACACTATTATTGTATACATAGTATCAAATAAATTAGATTCTATTACAAAAAGAGAATGGGAAGAAAAATGTATTTCATTAGAAAAACCAAAAATGTCAGATTTAGAATCATTCATTATTGCAAGATGTCAATTGTTAGAAAAATTAAACGTAGATAAAATAGATAAATCAAAAGAAAACAAGGTATATTCACGTAATGCCAAATTCGATAAACAAACATTGTCTTATATTTCCAATTCAGTTATTTGTCAACTTTGTAAAAATAATCATTATATTTACAATTGTAAAACTTTTCGAAATATGTCGGTGCAAGAAAGAAGAGCTGAAATAAAACGTTTAAAATTATGTTTAAATTGTTTAAACGGTAATCATGTAAGTATAAATTGTAATATGACAAGTAAATGTAAAAAATGTGGCAAACATCACAGTACATTCTTACATCTAGATAATTTTACACGTAAAACTATTCACCCAAATACAAAAAATGGTCCAGGTAACTATAATATTAATGAATCACAACCAAATTTAGTAAATCAACAACCACACAACCAAATACAATCACACAATCAACTACAATCACACAACCAAATACAATCACACAATAATGTAACTCACACACAACCAAGTACTTCACAGTCTCAGAATTCTTCCATAGTACTTTCAAACATACACCAAGTAACGGAAGTAATATTGTCAACAGCTAACATGTATTTATATGATTCAAGGGAAATGCTCATAAATGTAGAGCATTATTAGATTCAGGATCGCAGAGTAACTTTATTACAGATGAATTTGCAAATAAGTTAAAATTACCAATAACAAAAATTAATTTACCTATTTTTGGTATTAGTCAGGGAGTAAATACGGTTACAAAACAAACAAGGGCAAAAATAAAATCAAAAATAAATGCATTTACAGCAGATTTGTCATTTTTAGTCTTACCTCGTATAACACAAAACATTCCATTAACAAAAATTAACATTTCTTCAATATGCCACAAAATGTCACACTTGCAGATGAATCTTTTCACATACCAGGAAAAATAGATGTATTATTGGGAGCAAACATTTTCTGGAATTTGTTATGTATAGAACAAATCAAATTACCTAACACTCAAATTGTATTGCAAAAAACCACCTTAGGATGGATCGTTTCTGGAAGTTTATCATTACCGCAGGGATCAGCAATCGTATGCAACACATCACAAATTCAACTGCAACATCAAATGGCAAGGTTTTGGGAACTGGAAGAAGTAGCGAGGAGGCCAAGCTTCACAGAAGAACAAATAGCTTGCGAGCAGCACTACAAGGAACATGTTAAGCGAGACGAGTCGGGAAGATTTATGGTAAAACTACCTATCAAGGAATCTTTGTCAGAATTAGGAGATTCTTGGTTCACAGCTACTAAGCGATTCGATGCTATTGAAAAACGGCTAAAGAATAATGAAGAACTAAGGAAAAAATACTGCAATGTTATGCAAGAATACACTCAGTTGGAACATATGATTTTGGATGAAGCTCAAGTACAAGCTTCTGGTTATTTTATGCCACACCACTGTGTAATCAAGGAAAGGAATGTAACAACTCAAGTCAGAGTAGTATTTGATGCATCGGCAAGAACTACAACTGGAAAATCGCTGAATGATATGATGATGGTAGGTCCAAAAATACAAACAGATGTTTTCTAATTGTTAATCAATTCAAGATTTTATAAATATTGCATGATGGCAGATATTGAAAAAATGTATCGACAAATTCAAATATATCCTGAAGATTATAAATTACAGAAGGTACTCTGGAGAACAAACCATGACGATGACATAAGGGTATATAATATGACTCGTGTAACATTTGGAACAGCAGCAGCACCATTTTTAGCTGTACGTACTCTGCACCAATTAGCACAGGAAGAAATGAAGAATTTTCCAAACGCAGCAAACACATTACTTCAAGATTTCTATGTAGACGATTTGGTCACTGGGGTAGATACCACCGAAGAAGGTATACGATTACGAGACGACTTAATTGCAATGTTACGAAAGAGAGGATTTACATTACGTAAGTGGATATCAAATAATGCTAACCTTGTAGAATCATTAGAAAATAATATCACAGCAGAATACATTAGGTTAGATTATGAAAATGTAGTTAAAACGTTAGGTATGTTATGGAATCCAAAAACAGATTTAATTCAATACGCAGTAATAAATACAATTTCAGAAAGGATTACAAAACGTTAAATTTTATCAGATATTTCTAAAATATTCGATCCAATCGGATTACTAGGATCCATAATAATAACAGCAAAAATTTCAATTCAACAATTATGGAGTTTAAAAATAGATTGGGCCACTACAGTACCTCAACATATTCAAACAACTTGGACACAGTACAGGAAACAACTATACGTTATATCTCACATAGAAATACCAAGATATGTGATAACATCATCACCAGAAATAGAACTGCATGGTTTCTGCGATGCATCTCAACAAGCATATGGAGCTTGTATATATGTTAGGTCTTGGAACAAGAATGGTCAGATTAAGGTAGAACTTTTGTGTGCAAAATCAAGAGTGGCACCGCTACAACAAATTTCACTGCCTAGGTTAGAATTGTGTGGCGCTGTTGTATTAAGTAGACTATACCAACAAGTTATAAGGGCGATAAGAAAACCTGTTACAAGGACCTATTTATGGAGCGATTCCTTAATAACGTTATGTTGGATTGATGCACATCCAACACGATGGAAAACATTCATCGCAAACAGGGTGAGCGAAATACAAGAAATTACAAAGGAATCAACATGGAGGTACGTAAAATCTATAGATAATCCAGCAGACATCATTTCAAGAGGGAAAAGCCCAGAAGAATTAAAACGTTCACGTATGTGGTGGCATGGACCAACATGGTTACAATTTGAAGAGTCACAATGGCCCAAATCGCAGTCCCAAGAGGTACAAGTTTTGGAGGAAAAATCACAGAAGAAAATAAACTTACAACAAATTCAACAAGTATTATTGACAAATTTTCATCATTCACATTTTTACAAAGAGTAGTAGCACAATGCCTTCGTTTCAAGCATAATTGTTTAGTTAATAATAATAAACAAACAGGTCCAATTACCGTGAAGGAAATGGAAAATTCATTAAGATGCATTATAAGAATGGTTCAGCAAGAAGAATATTCAGAAGAAATAACAAATTTATTACAAAGGAAGCCAATATCAAAAAAAGTAAATTATTGTCTCTTTGCCCATTTATCGACAATCAGAATGTATTACGTGTAGGTGGTAGGTTAACTCATGCTGTATCAGTACCCTATAATCAAAAACATCCCATTATTATTCCAAATAAACATTCATTCACTACATTATTAATTAAATACACTCATCACACACTCTTACACGCAGGCACACAAACTACATTGTTTGCATTACGTTCTCGTTACTGGATTGTATCAGGAAAGGTAGCAGTCAAACGAGTATTACATAGTTGTATAATATGTTATAGAACAAAACCAAAAGCATGTACTCAACTGATGGGTGACTTACCTGAATTTCGAGTGACACTAGCAAGTCCATTTTTTAACACAGGGGTTGATTATGCAGGCCCACTTAATTATAAAATATCTAGAAACGTTACTGGTAAGGCATATATTTGTATATTTGTTTGTCTTAGCACAAAGGCAACTCATTTAGAATTAGTCACTGACCTTTCATCTTCAGCCTTTCTAAACTGAAAAAAAAAGGTTTATTTCTCGTAGAGAAATTTGTAAAAACATTTATTCAGATAATGCTACAAATTACAAGGGTTCGTCCAATCAACTTAATGCTTTTTTATAATGGTTACAACAGTCAGACATTCAAACAAACATTAAAACTTACTTGACAAATAATATGATAAATTGGAATTTTATTCCACCCAGAACACTACACCATGGGGGGGATATGGGAGGCTGCTGTTAAATCTGCAAAAACACATCTAATCAAGGTAGTAGGTAATGCTAAATTAATTTTTGAAGAATTAACCACTATACTTACCCAAATAGAAGTTTGCCTAAATTCCAGACCTCTCTTTTCCTTATCCTCCGATCCCACAGACGCTCCACCAATTACTCCAGGACATTTTCTAATTGGAGAATCAATGACGGCAGTACCTGAAGACGACGTCTTCAATATTCCTCAAAATAGACTAACACGTTATCAATATTTAAGACAATTAATACAACATTTTTGGTCCAGGTGGTCTCGTGAATATTTATCAACACTTCAGACACGTCCAAAATGGCGAAACAACACTACACACAGCTTCAACCCGGGAACACTGGTAATCGTCAAGGACGACCAACTACCACCCTTAATGTGGCTATGGGGTCACATCGTAGACGAACATCCCGGCAAGGATGGCGTAACACGAGTAGTAGACATCCGGACAAACAACGGCATCATCAGAAGGCCCGTCACAAAAATTTGTATTGTCCCACAAGAAGATTTTGAACCAGAAGTTCAAGGCGGGGAGAATGTACCAACTCATAGGCAACCAACATTCCCTACTGGAGGGTATGCCGTCAACGTACTCTGTGGCCAGAGCCAGCACTGAGGAAACGACGAAACGGCATTATTCATTCTGCCATCGTTCGAACGACACGACAAGTCACAAGCATTTTACACACATTATTGTTAATACATATTTAATATAATTATAATTAATATACAGTCATCTAATAAAGCATTTAAAACTAGCAAAAATACAATTATTATTATTCTTATTATTATTTTTTTTTTTCCTTTTTTTTTCAGTAAACACCTTCCGAGGCTCCGACACATTCGGAGATGTTCTGGAGAGTCAAGCAATGACCACTCTCCACTCCGTGGAGTCAGTAATCATTGCGCCCGTAAATCGTGTGTTCTGAGCAGACGTAGCGAACCAAGCACGATTGCCTTCTGCATTCTGCCGGCTATGATCTCTGCCGAATTTCGACAAGCCGGTATGATCTTTAAGTCAGAAAGCAACGTATGTCTCATTCCACCCAGGACGCCTATAATTAGCACCACAATCTTAACAGAGTGGTCTGGATACAGCCTGCGGAACTCGGAGAGAAGATCTCGATACTTCCTCCGTTTTTCCTCCTCTTTTAGGACGATATTGTTCTCTGCGGGAGCCGAGAACTCAATCACAAACATCGTCCTAAGCTGGTGGTCGAGGAGGACTACATCAGGCTTATTGGCTTGGATTTGCCTGAAGATTATTATTATTATTATTATTATTTTCCAGTAAACACCTTCCGAGGCTCCGACACATTCGGAGATGTTCTGGAGAGTCAAGCAATGACCACTCTCCACTCCGTGGAGTCAGTAATCATTGCGCCCGTAAATCGTGTGTTCTGAGCAGACGTAGCGAACCAAGGACGATTGCCTTCTGCATTCTGCCGGCTAAGATCTCTGCCGAATTTCGACAAGCCGGTATGATCTTTAAGTCAGAAAGCAACGTATGTCTCATTCCACCCAGGACGCCTATAATTAGCACCACAATCTTAACAGAGTGGTCTGGATACAGCCTGCGGAGCTCGGAGAGAAGATCTCGATACTTCCTCCGTTTTTCCTCCTCTTTTAGGACGATGTTGTTCTCTGCGGGAGCCGAGAACTCAATCACAAACATCGTCCTAAGCTGGTGGTCGAGGAGGACTACATCAGGCTTATTGGCTTGGATTTGCCTGAGGGTGGGGAATGAATAGTTCCAATAAATTCGGCACTTCTTATTCCCCACAACGGATTCTATATCCCCCGGAGCATAAGGCAGCACTGGCGTCTCGTCTATCTCATACGAGTGTCGTAAATGGTAATACAACACCCGTAAGGCTGAATCGTGTCTTTGGATATACGCTGTGCATATACCGGACAGGCCGACAGGAGATGCATAAGCGTCTCCGGCGCCTGGCGGCAGGCCCTGCAGCTGGTGTCAGGAACCTCGATACCCAAGACACGACTACGATAGACGAGTGTGTTAATTACACCATCTTGGCAAGCCATTATGAATCCCTCAGTCTCAGAGTTCAGTCCCGCTGACCTCAAAAAGCAAAGGTCAGCCTTTCAGATAAGCCAAGCCCCTCTAGATGTCGGTAGAAGAGACCATGCATTGGCTTATCCTTATGTAGCTGCAGAAGATGATGCGTTTCTGCAGCTTTAATTAGGGCTTTTAACTGAGCAGGATCCGACTCGGTGACAGAGTCTGGATTTTCCCGCTCAGTATCGAACACAAGACCAAGTTCATCGGCTGCTCTTCTCGCTGCCTTATACACAAACGCTCCTATCCCTGCTGCTTCATGGTCTTGGACCATGCAGAGAAGTGGATCCGAGCTCCTGATGACTTTGCAGGCCTCCTCCAAAACCACTCTGCCCTGGAGACACTCCAAACTCAAGAGTCCACGGCCTCCCCGATTTCTTGGGAAGTATAGCCGCGGAACGGACGATCTTGGATGCAAACTCCGATGGCGGTGCATCATTTTTCGGGTCCCTACATCGAGTTGCCTCAGCTCTTCTTGCGTCCATTTCACTACTCCAAAGGAGTAGAGAAGGATCGGCAAGCATATTTGTGGCACTCACCTTGTTCTTACCCGACAGCTCCGAAGACCAGATCTGTCGGAGGCGGTGCCGATACCTGCCGCGGAGAGCGTTTTTAACCGTTGCCACCTCATGAGTGCCCCGCTGTGGGACACCCAAATAGGTGTACGACTCTCCGGCATCTAGATAGTGAAAGATGCTTCCGTCTATGAGCTGGGCGTCCTCTCCGTATGGACCGCATTGTCCTCTCTTGAGATGAACCAGTGCACATTTGTCCAGCCCGAACTCCATCCCAACCGCCTGCGTGTACTCATGTACCACTCTGAGGGACTGATTTAAATCCCTCTCTCCGGAGGCGTAGAGTTTAAGGTCATCCATATAGAACAAATGGGTGACCTTATGCCTCCAGTCTCCTGGGGTACCGCAGTTGTAACCCCGGGTACGACGAAGTGCAACGGATAATGGCAGCAGTGAGATGCAAAACAAGAGGGACTCAGGGAATCTCCTGGAACACTCCCCTCCTGAACAAAACCGGCTCTGTCTGGACCCTTGCATTAGCCGATGTTATGGTAAAGCGGGTCCTCCAGAGCGGCATGAGTTGTTCAATACATCTCACTATGGGGTCGGCCACCGCAAGGCATTGGAGCAAGTGGATTATTAGCTCATGTGATGTCATATCAAATGCCTTGCGGTAATCTATCCAGGCCATTGAGAGGTTTCGCTTGTACTGCACGGAGTCCTGCGTAATACATCTGTCGATGAGCAGGTTCTCCTTACAGCCAGCTACACCCCTCTTGGACCCTCGCTGCTCGTATATCCGTTGATAAACGGGGTTCACTGCGTGGAGCACACGCGCGTACAAGATGCGAGTAAACACCTTGTAACACGCATTCAGGCAGGTTATTGGACGGTAGTTCTTTGGCTGGGACAAATCTCCGCTCTTAGGGATAAGCACGGTTCTCCCCTCGACAAACCACGCCGGAATTTGCTGCTCTCCATTTAGCCAGGACGTGAATATTCTGGCCAAATGGCGGTGGACACTGGTAAATTTTTTCCACCAGAAGTTGCTGATCCCATCGGGACCAGGAGCAGCGAAGTTCTTCGATCTAATAAATGATCTCCGAACTTCATCCGGGGTTATCGGTGGGCACACCTCTTGTGGCTCTCGAAGCCTTTGACAAAGGCCTCGAAGTGTGCCAGGGCTGGAGTGTCTCTATCCAGTGGAATCCTGCGGCCATAAAGATCTCTCCAGAAGGCTTCTACCCAATCTACAGTCGGCGGATTGTCCGCAACACGCTGAGGCTGTTCAAAAAGTCGAGAAGGCCTTACACGGAACAAATTATTTTGCTCCAACCTCCTCGACCGCCTCACTAGTGACTTTTTTGCAGCCACTAGCATCCGTATCCTGTCGAGAGAATGCTGCTTGATGGTGAGCAGCACCCCCCGATTCAGGGTATGATGGACCCGCCTAAGGGAGGTAGCTATGCGTCTCACCTTAGGTGTGAAAGCCCTATTGGCTTCCACGTAGTCCATCACACATTGGATACGGGACGCGTGTTGCCTCGCCGACCGGATCTTAGCTTCCATCTTGTGCACTCGCCGCCGTGCTCTCTCCTGTGGAGAAACGGCATTTTCACGCCCTCTCTCCACACGAGTCAGCAGTTCAGCGGCGTCGTACACAGCGCAATTGACGCGCCAGATGTCAGCCTCTTCTGGAAGATCCTCACGGAGCGCAGTATCCACTCGGGCCAGATCTGCGGGCTTCGGGGGTTTTATAAAGGGCAACCCCCGACGGGTGCTCAGGTCGTCCTGGTCTCGGGGAATGAAGCGCGGCGCCTCTTCGGGATCATTCCGTGGTTCTTCAACCACTTCATTCACCCTTAGATGAGGACGCCTCTCATAGCCTCTGCGACGAAGGTAGGATACATAATCCCGCAGATTTTGTGCGGTGAGGGCGCGGCCTTCGGGGTGCATGTCGCACCACCGAGCATACATCCGCGCCATGTATCCCCTTCGCCCGGGCTCGCTGCTTTCATAGCAGACCAGAAGATCGTCTCTTAGTTCATCGGTCCACTCAAAACTTCCATTTTCATGGCCTTGGTCGTCAACGGGATATCCATCCGGCTGGGCCCCACCACCTTGCCCATGACCCCCATCCGAATGGGGTCGATTGTGGGGGTCTTCTCTCCTGGTATTCGGAACCGGAGGTTTCAGTGTGTCAGGTGGCTGGCCTGACGCACCAGAGGAAAAAGTAGCTGATCCCTCCCGGGTGCGCAGTGCTGCCGGTCCGATTTTACACCCTTTAGCTAGAGTAAGTGGTGTCGCTACTCACCAAAGGTTATTATTATTATTATTATTATTATTATTATTATTATTATTATTATTATTATTATTATTATTATTATTATTATTTTTATTATTATTATTATTATTATTATTATTATTATTATTATTATTATTATTATTATTATTATTATTATTATTATTATTATTATTATTATTATTATTATTATTATTATTATTATTATTATTATTATTATTATTATTATTATTATTATTATTATTATTATTATTATTATTATTATTATTATTATTATTATTATTATTATTATTATTATTATTATTATTATTATTATTATTATTATTATTATTATTATTATTATTATTATTATTATTATTATTATTATTATTATTATTATTATTATTATTATTATTATTATTATTATTATTATTATTATTATTATTATTATTATTATTATTATTATTATTATTATTATTATTATTATTATTATTATTATTATTATTATTATTATTATTATTATTATTATTATTATTATTATTATTATTATTATTATTATTATTATTATTATTATTATTATTATTATTATTATTATTATTATTATTATTATTATTATTATTATTATTATTATTATTATTATTATTATTATTATTATTATTATTATTATTATTATTATTATTATTATTATTATTATTATTATTATTATTATTATTATTATTATTATTATTATTATTATTATTATTATTATTATTATTATTATTATTATTATTATTATTATTATTATTATTATTATTATTATTATTATTATTATTATTATTATTATTATTATTATTATTATTATTATTATTATTATTATTATTATTATTATTATTATTATTATTATTATTATTATTATTATTATTATTATTATTATTATTATTATTATTATTATTATTATTATTATTATTATTATTATTATTATTATTATTATTATTATTATTATTATTATTATTATTATTATTATTATTATTATTATTATTATTATTATTATTATTATTATTATTATTATTATTATTATTATTATTATTATTATTATTATTATTATTATTATTATTATTATTATTATTATTATTATTATTATTATTATTATTATTATTATTATTATTATTATTATTATTATTATTATTATTATTATTATTATTATTATTATTATTATTATTATTATTATT
This sequence comes from Monochamus saltuarius, assembly GCA_025584915.1. NCBI lineage: Eukaryota > Metazoa > Arthropoda > Insecta > Coleoptera > Cerambycidae > Monochamus > Monochamus saltuarius. The sequence continues at coordinate 30,773,349 of CM046726.1, forward strand.
ATTATTATTATTTATTATTATTATTATTATTATTATTATTATTATTATTATTATTATTATTATTATTATTATTATTATTATTATTATTATTATTATTATTATTATTATTATTATTATTATTATTATTATTATTATTATTATTATTATTATTATTATTATTATTATTATTATTATTATTATTATTATTATTATTATTATTATTATTATTATTATTATTATTATTATTATTATTATTATTATTATTATTATTATTATTATTATTATTATTATTATTATTATTATTATTATTATTATTATTATTATTATTTTTTGGGTACATTAAGCTGTTCCATAGCTAGGTGGAATGTTTTGGGATTTCCCCTGTGCTACCAATGATTATAGGTATTATCACTACTTTCTCCATACCCCACATGTCTCTTACCTCATTTGCTAATGGTTGGTATTTTTCTATCTTCTCTCTCCTTTTTCTTTCTATATTTTCTCGGAGTGGTACTGTGATTTCTATCATGATTGTTGTTTTTGTTTCATTGTCGATAAAAGTGATATCTGGTCTATTGTGGTTTATGGTTCTGTCTGTGATAATAGTTCTGTTCCAATATATTTTATGTGTGTCTGTACTGTAAACGGAAGACGGTTCGTATTTATAATACGGCTGATGTTCGTGCGTGTTATCAATTTTTTAAATTAGGTGTTGGTATATAATTTTTGCTACATTGTTGTGACGTTCTGTATATTCTGTCGCAGCTAGTGCCGGGCATCCATTAATTATATGCTCTATACTCTCTGCGAAGGAGTGACACATTCTACATTTGTCATCTGTTATGGTTACATCCTGACTATCGCTTTCAAATAGTTCTTTGTAGCTATAACCCGATCTTGTATAGCGAATACAAAGCCTTCCGTCTCAGCAAAGATGTTTCCACTGCGGAGCCCTGCCAGCGATGCTTCTGTATCTATTTGGTCTTGAAAAAGTATTTGGGTATTTACCATGTAGGGCTTGGCCTTCCATACCTCTATTTTTGGTTGTCCGTCTGTGGTGATGTCGGAACATATTGATTGTCTGCTAGATTAAGGGTTGTTAAGTTCTTATCCTTGTTAATTATGGCTTGATGTATATCACTCTGTTCTGCTTTTTTGAAAATATGTTCTCATGTTGCTAATTTGGGCCATATGTTGAATTTCTAGATCGTGTATGCCTCTCCGCCTTTGGACCTAGGAAGGTGAAATCTTTCTACAGAACTTCTAGGGTGGTGAAATCCGTATCTACTACACGTAACTCTGGTTGTTCTGTTTAAATCTTCCAATTCTGTTTGTGTCCATTTTACTACTCCGAAAGTATATGTGGCTACTGATAGTGCGTAGGTATTAATGGCCTGAACTTTGTTCATTGCAGAGAGTTGGGTGTTGAGTATACTTTTTAAACGTACTTGTATTTTTTCTTTTACTTTGCGTTTGATGTTAGCATGACTTGTAACGTGCGTCTGATCAACACCCAAATATTTATAGGTTTCATTGAAAGCCATTGTTTGTATTTCTTCCTCTGCTCCTCTGTCGGTAATTCTGTATCCTTCCTGTTCTGTCCATTGCCCTTTTCTCATTCCATTTATTTTGCATTTCTCAAGGCCAAATGACATATGGATGTCTTTGCTAAAGGTAGACGTTATTCTCAAGAGACGATCAAGGCCCTTTCTTGTTTCAGCATATAGCTTGAGATCATCCATATAAAACAAATGGGTATTATTATTATTATTATTATTATTATTATTAATATTATTATTATTATTATTATTATTATTATTATTATTATTATTATTATTATTATTATTATTATTATTATTATTATTATTATTATTATTATTATTATTATTATTATTATTATTATTATTATTATTATTATTATTATTATTATTATTATTATTATTATTATTATTATTATTATTATTATTATTATTATTATTATTATTATTATTATTATTATTATTATTATTTTTTTTTTTTTTTTTTCCAGTAAACACCTTCCGAAGCTCCGACACATTCGGAGATGTTCTGGAGAGTCAAGCAATGACCACTCTCCACTCCGTGGAGTCAGTAATCATTGCGCCCGTAAATCGTGTGTTCTGAGCAGACGTAGCGAACCAAGGACGATTGCCTTCTGCATTCTGCCGGCTAAGATCTCTGCCGAATTTCGACAAGCCGGTATGATCTTTAAGTCAGAAAGCAACGTATGTCTCATTCCACCCAGGACGCCTATAATTAGCACCACAATCTTAACAGAGTGGTCTGGATACAGCCTGCGGAGCTCGGAGAAGATCTCGATACTTCCTCCGTTTTTCCTCCTCTTTTAAAACGATGTTGTTCTCTGCGGGAGCCGAGAACTCAATCACAAACATCGTCCTAAGCTGGTGGTCGAGGAGGACTACATCAGGCTTATTGGCTTGGATTTGCCTGAGGGTGGGGAATGAATAGTTCCAATAAATTCGGCACTTCTCATTCCCCACTACGGATTCTATATCCCCCGGAGCATAAGGCAGCACTGGCGTCTCGTCTATCTCATACGATTGTCGTAAATGATAATACAACACCCGTAAGGCTGAATCGTGTCTTTGGATATACGCTGTGCATATACCGGACAGGCAGACAGGAGACGCATAAGCGTCTCCGGCCCTTGGCGGCAGGCCCTACAGCTGGTATGAGGAACCTCGATACCCAAGACACGACTACAATAGACGATTGTGTTAATTACACCATCTTGGCAAGCCATTATGAATCTCTCGGTCTCAGAGTTCAGCCCCGCTGACCTCAAAAAGCAAAGGTCAGCCTTTCAGATAAGCCAAGCCCTTCTAGATGACGGTAGAAGAGACCATGCATTGGCTTATCCTTATGTAGCTGCAGAAGATGACGCGCTTCTGCAGCTTTAATTTGGGCTTTTAACTGAGCAGGATCCGACTCGGTGACAGAGTCTGGATTTTCCCGCTCAGTATCGAACACGAGACCAAGTTCATCGGCTGCTCTTCTCGCTGCCTTATATACAAACGCTCCTATCCCTGCTGCTTCATGGTCTTGGACCATGCAGAGAAGGGGATCCGAGCTCCTGATGACTTTACAGGCCTCCTACAAAACCACTCTGTCCTGGAGACACTCCAAACTCAAGAGTCCACGGCCTCCCCGATTTCTTGGGAAGTATAGCCGCGGAACGGACGATCTTGGATGCAAACTCCGATGGAGATGCATCATTTTACGAGTCCCTACATCGAGTTGCCTCAGCTCTTCTTGTGTCCATTTCACTACTCCAAAGGAGTAAAGGATCGGAACGGCAAGCATATTTGTGGCACTCACCTTGTTCTTACCCGACAGCTCCGAAGACCAGATCTGTCGGAGGCGGTGCCGATACCTGCCGCGGAGAGCGTTTTTCACCGTTGCCACCTCATGAGTGCCCCGCTGTGGGACACCCAAATAGGTGTACGACTCTCCGGCATCTAGATAGTGAAAGATGCTTCCGTCTATGAGCTGGGCGTCCTCTCCGTATGGACCGCATCGTCCTCTCTTGAGATGAACCAGTGCACATTTGTCCAGCCCGAACTCCATCCCAACCGCCTGCGTGTACTCATGTACCACTCTGAGGGACTGATTTAAATCCCTCTCTCCGGAGGCGTAGAGTTTAAGGTCATTATTACTATTATTATTATTATTATTATTATTATTATTATTATTATTATTATTATTATTATTATTATTATTATTATTATTATTATTATTATTATTATTATTATTATTATTATTATTATTATTATTATTATTATTATTATTATTATTATTATTATTATTATTATTATTATTATTATTATTATTATTATTATTATTATTATTATTATTATTATTATTATTATTATTATTATTATTATTATTATTATTATTATTATTATTATTATTATTATTATTATTATTATTATTATTATTATTATTATTATTATTATTATTATTATTATTATTATTATTATTATTATTATTATTATTATTATTATTATTATTATTATTATTATTATTATTATTATTATTATTATTATTATTATTATTATTATTATTATTATTATTATTATTATTATTATTATTATTATTATTATTATTATTATTATTATTATTATTATTATTATTATTATTATTATTATTATTATTATTATTATTATTATTATTATTATTATTATTATTATTATTATTATTATTATTATTATTATTATTATTATTATTATTATTATTATTATTATTATTATTATTATTATTATTATTATTATTATTATTATTATTATTATTATTATTATTATTATTATTATTATTATTATTATTATTATTATTATTATTATTATTATTATTATTATTATTATTATTATTATTATTATTATTATTATTATTATTATTATTATTATTATTATTATTATTATTATTATTATTATTATTATTATTATTATTATTATTATTATTATTATTATTATTATTATTATTATTATTATTATTATTATTATTATTATTATTATTATTATTATTATTATTATTATTATTATTATTATTATTATTATTATTATTATTATTATTATTATTATTATTATTATTATTATTATTATTATTATTATTATTATTATTATTATTATTATTATTATTATTATTATTATTATTATTATTATTATTATTATTATTATTATTATTATTATTATTATTATTATTATTATTATTATTATTATTATTATTATTATTATTATTATTATTATTATTATTATTATTATTATTATTATTATTATTATTATTATTATTATTATTATTATTATTATTATTATTATTATTATTATTATTATTATTATTATTATTATTATTATTATTATTATTATTATTATTATTATTATTATTATTATTATTATTATTATTATTATTATTATTATTATTATTATTATTATTATTATTATTATTATTATTATTATTATTATTATTATTATTATTATTATTATTATTATTATTATTATTATTATTATTATTATTATTATTATTATTATTATTATTATTATTATTATTATTATTATTATTATTAGTTTTCTCAAGGTGCTCCTTGGTGCAAACCTCCATTGCGGTACCAGGGTATGTACAAGAATATGGTAAGTATATTTTGGCAGATGGTTAATTTAATCTTTGTTAGGTATTTGTGTCATTGAGTACTTTCCTAACTATTGCACATGTTTCGAGGAGAACAATTTTTGCATTTCTAGATAGAGGTCTTTATTTATATCAAGCTCTTCTAAATTTTTCTTTAAAGACTTTGGTATTTCTCCAGTTGCGCCTATTATGAGGGGTATCAGTGCTAACTTTGTCTTGTCCCCACATATCTTTTATTTCTCGAGACAGCATTAAATATTTGTTTATTTTTCTGAGTATTTTTCTTAATATTAGCAGGGAGAGGTACAGAGAAGTCAATTATATATGTACGCTTTTGTTCTTTTAGTGTGTAATCTGGTCTATTGTTCTGTATAAAGTTGTCTGTTATAATTTCTCTATCCCAGTATAGCTTGAAATTATCTTCATCAATTACAGTTTCAGGTTTATACTTATAGTATGGTACTTTTTGGTAGTTTTGCCGGAGTCTTGCTAATATTGCCTGATGTATCACTTTTCCCATGTTGTTATGTCTTTGTGTGTACTCCACTGGTGCTAGTACTGTGCATCCGCTAATAAGGTGGTCAATAGATTCATTTTGCTCACCGCACATTCTGCAATTAGGGTTTATTTCTGTTCTCTTCATTATGAATTTTTGGTAGCTTAATGTAGCGACAACCTGATCTTGTATAGCTATAACAAACCCTTCCGTTTCAGGAAATAAATTTCCCTTTTTTAACCATTCCAGTGAAGCGGCCTTATCTATATGTTCGCTGTTCAAGTGGGCCGGATATCTACCGTGTAGTTCTTTACTGAGCCAACGTATATATTATTATTATTATTATTATTATTATTATTATTATTATTATTATTAATATTATTATTATTATTATTATTATTATTATTATTATTATTATTATTATTATTATTATTATTATTATTATTATTATTATTATTATTATTATTATTTTTTTTTTTTGTGCTACGCGGCATCGATTACTGAGATCATTAGCCGCATAAAGGTGATTTATATTATATTTTCTTATATAAATAACTAATTTTTAAAAATTTCATTAATTTATTTATTGTGTCACTGTTATTTGAGAGAATATTTTGCAGATTGCAATCTAAGCTAGCAGCGATTCGATGTGGTCGATATAATGGGCATTCTATCAGGAAGTGTTTAACTGTAATTGTCACTCTGCATCTGGGACATTCAGGTGCTCTTTGACCTCTTAGTAGATGAAAAGATGTTATATGAGTATGTCCCATTCTTAGACGCGTTAATAATACTTGCTCCTTTCTGGATATTTTTATTGTAGGAGTACTTATAAGGGTATTCATGTTAGGACAAATTACTTTATATGCAGTTTGTACCTGGTTCCACTTTTCCTGCCATTTTATATGAATTGTGTGTTTGATGTTTGCAATAATATCTTTATCTCTAACGGGTATTCCATCATTTTTTCAGGACTGTTTGCTGATAGACGTGCAGCTCTGTCCGCTCTATCATTTCCAGTAATGCCTACATGACTTGGTGTAAATACAAAATAATATTTTTATTTAACTTTTTCAGTGAAAATAAGTTTCAAGTATGTTTTGAACTAGTGAGTCTGAGTTGAAGGCATTACTGATTGCTAGAATTGAACTAAGCGAATCGGTACAGATGAGAAAATTATTTTTTGCTGAAAATTCACAGAAACGAAGAGCTTGCCATATGGCGTACAGTTCAGCTGTGTATACACTAGATACCTTTGGTAAGGACCATGAGTAAATATCCTCTTCAATTAAAAAGGCACTACCCACTCCATTTTCTGTCTTAGATCCGTCCGTATATATTTTTTCTGAAAGTGGATAATTATCAAGAATATTATGAAAATGACTTTTTAAGATGTTTGGGTTAGTGTTTTTTTTGTCAAAAGAAGTGCACTCCAGATGTGTTGCTGGGACGGAAAATAGCCAGGAAGGTTCTGTGGTAAGTCTCTTAGGATATATTTCAGGGTAAGTTGTAGCTGTTTCTATTCTAGCTTTAAATGGTTTAGTAATTGTAGGTCTGGTGTTATAAATGTCGACTTCGGATTCGTATATTATATTGTAATTTGGATGACGTGGCTGTGCTTTGATAGAAGTTGCATAATTGCATATCAGCTGTTCTCTTCTTAAAGAGAGTGAAGGAATACCTGCTTCTACTTCTAGTGCATATATTGGGCTTGTTCTAAAAGCTCCGACAGCTAGTCTCAGACCGATGTTTTGAATTGAGTCTAACAATTTGAGATGTGTAGGACGTGAGGAAGAGTAAACTGTACAACCATAATCCATTTTTGATCTAATAAGGGATTTATACAAGTTGACTAATATTTCTTTATCTGCTCCCCATTTTGTACTCGATAGACATCGGAAAATATTTAGAGCGGATTTGCATTTAGTTGCTAAGTCTACTATGTGCAAATTCCAGGTTAGCTTCCTATCAAACAGTAACCCCAGAAATCTTAAGGAATCTGTACGGCTGATTTGTGAATTGTTCAATGTTAAATGAGGCCCACAGTGTTCTGATCTTAGTCTGCAAAAGTGAATACTTTTAGTTTTTGTTTCCGAAAAACGAAAACCTTTTTGGTGGGCTTTTTCTGTGAGACTATCTATGGTTTCCTGTAGTGTGGTTTGTATATCATCCATTGATGGTGCAGTAAAACATATGAATAAATCATCTACATATAAGCATTTTGAAACGGAAGGATTGATGTTTGATACTAAACTGTTAATAGCAATAGCGAAAAGGGTCACACTTAGAGTTGAACCTTGGGGTATACCGTTCTTCATCAAGTAAGTATTAGATAAACAGTTACTCACACGGACATTAAATGTTCTGTCTTGTAGGAAACTGCGTATAAATATAGGTAATCTTCCTTTTATGCCCCACTCATGCATGTTTTGTAAGATGCCATATCGCCATGTGCAGTCATATGCTTTTTCGAGGTCAAATGATACACCTACAGTATGAGATCTACTTGCAAAACTATCTTGAATGTAGTTTTCTAAATAAATTAAATGATCTTGCGTAGATCTATATTTTCTAAAACCCATTTGACAATCTGCTAATAAATTTCTGTTTTCTAGTAACCAAATTAATCTAAGATTAATCATTTTTCCATGACCTTACTTAAACAGCATGTAAGAGATATAGGACGATAGCTACTAGCCTGCCTGGGGTCCTTTCCTGGTTTCAGAATGGGCGTGATTATTGCTTGTCTCCATTTTTTGGGATACTCTCCTTTTATCCATATTTGGTTATATAGACTTAGTACCATTTCTTTTTCTTTTTGGGACATATGAATTATAAAATCATAAGGAATAGTATCCGGACCTGGTGACGGTTTTTTTACCGCAGCTAATGCATTTTCCAGCTCCTCAATAGATAAAGTGATGTTAAATGGTGACAATAGTTCTTCTGAGAAATCTAATTCACTTTCAGAATTTTGCTTAATCTGTAGAAATGCTGGGTCATAGTTATCGCCACTGCTTATGTGTTGGAAGTATCTACCAAAAACGTCGGCTATCTCATTTGGATCATTAATTATTTGGTTGTTATCAGTAAGTACTTGAGGGGGTTCTGAAAAATTCTTGCCCGATATTTTCTTAATTTTTTTCCATACTTCAGAGGAAGGGGTGTCCTTAGTAATGGTTGTTATGTACTGCTGCCAAGAACTTCGTTTACTAGAAACAATCGCTCTACGTGCTTTGGCTCTGGATTGTTTAAATATAATCATGTTTTCATTGGTGGGGTGCCGCTTGAATTTATTTAAAGCTTGCTTTTTGTTTCGTATTGCAAATTTTATTTCTTCATTCCACCAAGGAACACACTTTTTTGGTCGATAACCGTCTTGCTTTGGAACATGACGATTGGCGGCATTTAGGATCGTTTCTGTAAATTTGTCTAGTGAGGAGTTAACGTCATCTTCAAGTGGAGGAAGCTTTAAATTTTCTGCATATAACGTCCAATTAGCATGAGATAGTTTCCATTTCTTTGAGTTTGCGTTATTGTTTAAAGGATTTGTTGGTGTATCAATAATAATAAGACAGTGGTCTGTAAAAAAAACATCATTCAGAGCATTCCAATTTAGCCGTGTTGCTAGTTGAGGAGAACATAATGATAGATCAATTGCTGAGAAATTATTTGATCTCGAATTTAAAAAGGTATTTTCTCCAGTATTAAGAAGGACGGACCCATTTTCATCTATAAATTGTTCGACAGTTCTTCCACGTGCATTAGTTGTCTCAGATCCCCAGAGCGGATTGTGAGCATTGAAGTCTCCTAATAATAGATAGGGTGCCGGTAATTGAGATACAATATTGTTCAGATCGTTAATATTCCAGTTGGAATCGGGAAGGTATATATTACAAATCGTAATTCTGTAAGGGTATTCGATCTGAACGGCTGCGACTTGCAGCTCAGACTGAATTTGTATTTCTCTTATAGGAATATTGTTTCTGATAAATATTGCAATGCCACCTCTTGCCCTGGATCGTGGGACAACATCTTTTCTGATGGAATTATAAGTTCGTAATTTTAAATTCTCATCTGGTTTAAAATGAGTTTCTTGTAAACAAATCACTAGAGGACGGTGATTCAGCAGTAATTGCTTTAACTCGGGATAATGTGTTTTGCAACCATTACAGTTCCATTGTAAGATGAATGCAGTCATTTTTAATGTCTAAAATAAATAAATAAATAAATAAATAAATAAATAAATAAAATAGTACACAAAACGGTAAATAACAAAACAATGAATTGCAAAACAAACAAAATATATTATCACAGATTATATCACATTCTGACTGAGTAAAACTCAATCAGAGTTCTGTTTCCGAGGCTTGCCTTTTGGCCAGCCTCGCTTCTTAGGTTTACTTCTTATTTCGTTCACTTGAGAACTTAAAGAAGTTTCATCCCCTGAAGAAAGGGATACATGATCAGGTGTCGTCTCTCTTTTGCGTTTTTCTGGAAGAGTACCAGAAATTTGAGGCAGTGGATCATGTTTTATTAGTGGAGAAAGTGCTTCTATTAGCTTAGGAATTAACTGGTTGATTAGTGAGTTGAAATCATTATTAGGAATAGAATTTACAGCCCTAGCATAAGTGATATTCGGAGTCGGAGTATCAATAACGACTCTTTTCTTTGCTTCGTATGAAATGTTTTCTTTGGCTTTTATCTCTTGGATAGCGGATTCTTGTTTATACACCGGACAATTTCGGGATCTAGCAGAGTGTGGGCCTTTACAATTTACGCAACTCAAAGGCTCTTCACATGGATTGCCTACATGAAGAGGTTTACCACATATACATAACTGTTGCTCTTCGCATCGAAATGAAGTATGACCAAATTTTTGGCATTTAAAACAACGCATAGGAGGTGGAACATATAATCTAACTTGTAATGAATAAAATGCTACTTTGATTCTTTTGGGAAGGACTGGGTTGTTAAAAGTAATTATATGGTTCGGGGAATCAATTAGATGACCATCGCGTTTGACCTTTATGCGTCTGACTGCTGTAACTCCTTGATCGCTTAGACCCTCCAGAATTTCTTCTAGAGAACAATTTAGAAGATCTGGGCAGTATATAACTCCTCGTGACGTGTTTAAGTTATTGTGTGGAATGACTTCAACCGGAAAATCACCCAATTTTTTTGTTTTCAAGAGACATCTAGACTGTGCAGCAGAAACAGTTTCAACCAGTAGACCATCTTTAATTTTACTAATGTTTTTGCAAGTGCCAATTAAACTATATAAATTTTTTTCAATTATGAAGGATTCACTCTCATGAAATCACCTTCAATTCATTTCACAACCAAGAACCGGGGAGGGGTACCCGTCACTTGGCTTGTGTTAGCTGTGGGGGTTATTTGAGGTGGATCCCCATCCACATCCCTGATTTGAGAGGAGGACGCCTCTGTATTAGTTTTAGTGGTAGCAGACATTTTGGTCCCACGAGTAACTCTGAAATATTCTCGACCATGGTAGAGCAGGTTTGCCATGGAAGGGCTAACTTACAACCGAAGGACGCCAGGTATCCGGAGGCAGCCGTTCGAGACTCCCGTAACGCGGAGCCATGCATCCATCAGCACGGCAAACACCTTAGATTGCGGATTTTTTTTCCTGGTTTACTCCAGTAGATCCGCCGTGTTTTGTTTAAACAGGGTCACCTCGGGAAGGGTGTGGCTCTTCACCACGCACGGACGATCTTGGGATAGCTTCCTCATGGGTTTGCCATTCCCACTCAGCTATTCCCCTGGAGTCAGGGCTAGCTGACTCCTTGACCCTATGATTATTATTATTATTATTATTATTATTATTATTATTATTATTATTATTATTATTATTATTATTATTATTATTATTATTATTATTATTATTATTATTATTATTATTATTATTATTATTATTATTATTATTATTATTATTATTATTATTATTATTATTATTATTATTATTATTATTATTATTATTATTATTATTATTATTATTATTATTATTATTATTATTATTATTATTATTATTATTATTATTATTATTATTATTATTATTATTATTATTATTATTATTATTATTATTATTATTATTATTATTATTATTATTATTATTATTATTATTATTATTATTATTATTATTATTATTATTATTATTATTATTATTATTATTATTATTATTATTATTATTATTATTATTATTATTATTATTATTATTATTATTATTATTATTATTATTATTATTATTATTATTATTATTATTATTATTATTATTATTATTATTATTATTATTATTATTATTATTATTATTATTATTATTATTATTATTATTATTATTATTATTATTATTATTATTATTATTATTATTATTATTATTATTATTATTATTATTATTATTATTATTATTATTATTATTATTATTATTATTATTATTATTATTATTATTATTATTATTATTATTATTATTATTATTATTATTATTATTATTATTATTATTATTATTATTATTATTATTATTATTATTATTATTATTATTATTATTATTATTATTATTATTATTATTATTATTATTATTATTATTATTATTATTATTATTATTATTATTATTATTATTATTATTATTATTATTATTATTATTATTATTATTATTATTATTATTATTATTATTATTATTATTATTATTATTATTATTATTATTATTATTATTATTATTATTATTATTATTATTATTATTATTATTATTATTATTATTATTATTATTATTATTATTATTATTATTATTATTATTATTATTATTATTATTATTATTATTATTATTATTATTATTATTATTATTATTATTATTATTATTATTATTATTATTATTATTATTATTATTATTATTATTATTATTATTATTATTATTATTATTATTATTATTATTATTATTATTATTATTATTATTATTATTATTATTATTATTATTATTATTATTATTATTATTATTATTATTATTATTATTATTATTATTATTATTATTATTATTATTATTATTATTATTATTATTATTATTATTATTATTATTATTATTATTATTATTATTATTATTATTATTATTATTATTATTATTATTATTATTATTATTATTATTATTATTATTATTATTATTATTATTATTATTATTATTATTATTATTATTATTATTATTATTATTATTATTATTATTATTATTATTATTATTATTATTATTATTATTATTATTATTATTATTATTATTATTATTATTATTATTATTATTATTATTATTATTATTATTATTATTATTATTATTATTATTATTATTATTATTATTATTATTATTATTATTATTATTATTATTATTATTATTATTATTATTATTATTATTATTATTATTATTATTATTATTATTATTATTATTATTATTATTATTATTATTATTATTATTATTATTATTATTATTATTATTATTATTATTATTATTATTATTATTATTATTATTATTATTATTATTATTATTATTATTATTATTATTATTATTATTATTATTATTATTATTATTATTATTATTATTATTATTATTATTATTATTATTATTATTATTATTATTATTATTATTATTATTATTATTATTATTATTATTATTATTATTATTATTATTATTATTATTATTATTATTATTATTATTATTATTATTATTATTATTATTATTATTATTATTATTATTATTATTATTATTATTATTATTATTATTATTATTATTATTATTATTATTATTATTATTATTATTATTATTATTATTATTATTATTATTATTATTATTATTATTATTATTATTATTATTATTATTATTATTATTATTATTATTATTATTATTATTATTATTATTATTATTATTATTATTATTATTATTATTATTATTATTATTATTATTATTATTATTATTATTATTATTATTATTATTATTATTATTATTATTATTATTATTATTATTATTATTATTATTATTATTATTATTATTATTATTATTATTATTATTATTATTATTATTATTATTATTATTATTATTATTATTATTATTATTATTATTATTATTATTATTATTATTATTATTATTATTATTATTATTATTATTATTATTATTATTATTATTATTATTATTATTATTATTATTATTATTAATCCCTTACTGAGCAGATATTGTTGCTTATTAGGAGAATAGGATTATTTCGGGGTTACTGAGCAATCATGTAATCGATCGATTAACAAGCCAAGTAATAAGAAGAGAAACAGCTAAACTTACGACACCAATGGCTTCGGAGACCTCTAATCGATCAAGTAATATGAAATCATCAACTAATCCTAATTTAACAGTGGCTTCGACTTTATCGAGCGCTGCAATTAATAGCACCAATGGGGTTACAAAATCCACCCCAATACTGAAGAAACCAAAATCCACCCCAGTTCCAGATTGCATGTCGACTCCAGCTGCTGCCTCTACCTCTACTTCGACTCTTACTGCTCCTATAACTATCCAGGATGTGTCAAATGCAATTCATGAAGTAGAAACTCGCCGTATTTGTACCAATATAATAAACATCGATAATGACAAAGAATTAGATCGGCCCCGCCGCCCTAGGAATACGCGTAATGTACTTATTGGGAGTGCTGTTGAACCTGAAAGCTGTCCATTTAAGGCAGCCTCATTTTCCAAATTGAAGCATTTCCATGCTACTAACTTTAATGTGAATGTGGAGGAGCAGGAACTTTTAAATTATTTAAGGAATTTTGCTCCCAACGTTGAAGTAAGAAAACTGGTTTCCCGAAATCCCACTAAATATTCCTCTTTTAAAATTAGTATCCCTTATGATGATGTAGATAAGATTTTACTTCCTGAAATTTGGCCTGAAAAAGTGGTTTTAAATCATTTTTTTCGTTACAAACGACTTAATGATAACTAATGGACAGACCACCTCTGGTTTGCATGTGCAATCTCCGGCATGTTCTGTGATTCACATCAATGTACAAAGTATTGCAAACAAAGTCGATCTATTAAATGATTATTTTGAGGAGAATAAATTCGATATTTTTTGTGTGTCAGAGCACTGGCTTAACCTTAACAATCTAAGGAAAGTAAAATTGACTAATTTCACTTTGGTTTCTGCCTTCTGCAGGTCTAATATTGCTCACGGAGGAGTAGCTATTTTTGCCTCTAATAATATAGTAGTGAAATCCATTGATATTGGTAAATTTAGTGTGGAGCAACATGCTGAATTCTGTGGCGCAGAGGTTAAAGCTGCAAATTGTGCTATAATTTCTGTGTACAGATCATCAAGTCATGGTAATTTTGCGTTGTTTAAGGAGAAAGTTATTGGTTTATTGGACTTTTTGTCAGTTAAATATAAATATTTTGTTCTTACTGGAGACTTCAACTTGGACATAATGGGTAACACGGAATATGCTAGAGATTTTCAAAACATCCTTAGTATGTATGGTTCTCAATGTTACATTACTACACCCACTAGAGTTACTAATAGCACTAGTGCATGTCTCGATAATGTTATCTGCAATATGCGTCCTGAAGATATTATAGCGGGAGTCTGTGATCCTGGTATTTCTGATCATTTGTCTGTCTATATTTTACTGGGAAAAGTACAGAAAAAGGCTGGCTGTCTGGGCTCTGATTTCAGAAGAATATTTGGTAAAAATAATATTGATAAATTTGTAACCAATCTTGGCACCATTGATTGGTCGGGATGGCCTGTTACAACTCAGATCAGTTGTCCAAGTTACTATTGGATCAGTTGACTATGCAGATTGATATGTGTTTTCCCTATAAAAAAGTTAAGAATAGTTATACTGTTAGGAATTGGTATTCAGATAATCTTCGTGAAATGAGGTCGGAATTACACAAAAGTAAATGTAGATTTGATATTTCTAAGTCCCAAAATGATTGGTTACATTATACAACACTTCGTAAACGATACAGACGGTCACTCAAGGAAGCCAAATCTAATTATTACGCAAATTCCATTTTATCCTCTGACAACAGGAGTAAAACTATTTGGAGCATAGTTAATCGTGAAATCTCTCCTCCATCTAATTCTGTGACTTCTACACTATCCCCATGGATTTTAACATTTTCTTTACCTCAGTATCTGAAGCTATTGTTAAGACAATTTGCACATCTAATGTATTTCCCAATCATTTCTTAACCAATGTATCTAACCCATCCAATTCTTTTTATATGCCGCCTATCTTAGAATCTGATGAAAAACTCAAGTTGTTTGGATTTTTACGAACTCAATAGTCATGTGATTAAAGCTTCCGTTAATCATCTTGTTATGCCCCTTTCAGTTTTTTTTAACAAATGTGTTACAGAAGGTTTTTGGCCCAAAGACTTGAAAATAAGTAAAATCATTCCCATATTTAAGAAAGGAGATGTAGATTTACCGGACAATTACAGACCGATTGCAATTGTACCGATCATCTCAAAAATTTTTGAAATTATAATCAAGGAGAGACTTACTGTTTATTTGGATACCAGAAATATAATTTCTATGTCACAGTTTGGTTTTCGTAGAGGTGTCTCTACAGTCAAGGCATTGTTAGAGTTATTGGACAATATAGTTGAGGGTTTAGATCAAGGAGTCCCTACTCACGCAGTACTCTGTGACTTGACAAAAGCGTTCGATTGCGTTAATACAGAGATTCTTCTTTTGAAATTGGAACATTATGGCATACGGGGGAATGTCAAAAATTTATTTCAATCATACCTATTTAATCGGTCTCAGTTTGTTAGTTTCAATGGAAACGTGTCTGGTTTGAGGATATATCCTCTGGTGTCCCACAAGGATCTGTCTTGGGACCTTTACTGTTTCTATTGTATATTAATGACCTTCCTTCATCATTAGGTAATATCAATTGCGTACTTTTTGCAGATGATACAACGCTGTTCACCAAAAGTGATCCGGCTTTGATTCAGGAAGGTCTTGATAGGGCTAAAGTATGGTTTGATACAAATAAACTGAAACTGAATGAGTCAAAAACTAAAAGTATAATGTTTAGTTCTGATCGCTGGGTGGATAAATCGGAGCCAGTGCGCTTGCTTGGTGTGTGTCTTGATACTGGTCTGAGTTGGAAGGCGCATATTGAGACTCTCTCTGCAAAACTTTCCACACAGATTTTCGTTATGCGTCAGCTGAGATCATGCCTAGATAGCAATGCCATGAGAATCATCTACTTTGCCTTGGTGCACAGCGTGCTGTCGTATGCCATTGTACTTTGGGGCAATGCACCGACAGCACTAAAAATTTTCATTTACAGAAGGCAGCAGTCAGAATTATAGACTCTGCTCCATATGGAACGCATTGCAGACCACTTTTTAAGAAGTACAAGATTTTACCCATGCCTTGTATATTTATATTGGAAAGCCTACTTATTATACATAAAAATGTCAATAACCTATCTTCACATGAGGATAGGCATAATTATAATACCAGGCGGCGGTGGAATCTTGTCCCTACATTTTCTAGACTTAGGATGACTCAACTTAATAAAATTGATCTCAATCTATACAATAAATTTATAAATTATCATAGCCATATTGATGTGAAAGCAATGACTTACAACTCCTTTTATAGGTTGGCTAAACATTTCTTTATTAATCACTGCTTTTATAGTATAGATGAGTATTTTCAAGTCACATAAGTATTTTTTATATGTTTGCTGTGTGTCATGTATTCTGTTGTTTGTGTTCTATTATATACATTTATTTATTATTTTACTTTTGACTGCCAGTTTTAAACTGGTGACTATATATTTTTAATGAATTATTGTATTGACATAAATAGTATTATTTATATGTTTGTTGTGTCATGAATTCTGTTGTTTGTGTTCTATTATACAAATTTATTTATTATTTTACTTCTTGACTGTCAGTTTGAAACTGGTGACTATATATATATTTTTTTAATGAATTATTGTATTGACATAAATAGTATTGTTTATATGTTTATTGTGTGCCTTAAAATCTGTTGTGTGTGTTTTATTATACAAATTTATTTTTATTTTTACTTTTTAATTGCCATATTTAGACTGGTGACTATATTTTTTTTCTAATGAATTATTGTATGACATAAATGTACTGAAGTATGTATTGTCAATAAAGCTATATATATATTATTATTATTATTATTATTATTATTATTATTATTATTATTATTATTATTATTATTATTATTATTATTATTATTATTATTATTATTATTATTATTATTATTTTTTTTTTTTTTTTTTTTTTTAAACACCTTCCGCAGCTCCGACACATTCGGAGATGTTCTGGAGAATCAAGCAATGACCACTCTCCACTCCGTGGAGTCAGTAATCATTGCGCCCGTAAATCGTGTGTTCTGAGCAGACGTAGCGAACCAAGGACGATTGCCTTCTGCATTCTGCCGGCTAAGATCTCTGCCGAATTTCGACAAGCCGGTATGATCTTTAAGTCAGAAAGCAACGTATGTCTCATTCCACCCAGGACGCCTATAATTAGCACCACAATCTTAACAGAGTGGTCTGGATACAGCCTGCGGAGCTCGGAGAGAAGATCTCGATATTTCCTCCGTTTTCCTCCTCTTTTAGGACGATGTTGTTCTCTGCGGGAGCCGAGAACTCAATCACAAACATCGTCCTAAGCTGGTGGTCGAGGAGGACTACATCAGGCTTATTGGCTTGGATTTGCCTGAGGGTGGGGAATGAATAGTTCCAATAAATTCGGCACTTCTCATTCCCCACTACGGATTCTATATCCCCCGGAGCATAAGGCAGCACTGGCGTCTCGTCTATCTCATACGAGTGTCGTAAATGATAATACAACACCCGTAAGGCTGAATCGTGTCTTTGGATATACGCTGTGGCCTGCATATACCGGACAAGCAGACAGGAGATGCATAAGCGTCTCCGGCGCTAGGCGGCAGGCCCTGCAGCTGGTATCAGGAACCTCGATACCCAAGACACGACTACGATAGACGAGTGTGTTCATTACACCATCTTGGCAAGCCATTATGAATCCCTCGGTCTCAGAGTTCAGCCCCGCTGACCTCAAAAAAGCAAAGGTCAGCCTTTCAGATAAGCCAAGCCCCTCTAGATGTCGGTAGAAGAGACCATGCATTGGCTTATCCTTATGTAGCTGCAGAAGATGAAGCGTTTCTGCAGCTTTAATTAGGGCTTTTAACTGAGCAGGATCCGACTCGGTGACAGAGTCTGGATTTTCCCGCTCAGTATCGAACACAAGACCAAGTTCATCGGCTGCTCTTCTCGCTGCCTTATACACAAACGCTCCTATCCCTGCTGCTTCATGGTCTTGGACCATGCAGAGAAGTGGATCCGAGCTCCTGATGACTTTGCAGGCCTCCTCCAAAACCACTCTGCCCTGGAGACACTCCAAACTCAAGAGTCCACGGCCTCCTGATTTCTTGGGAAGTATAGCCGCGGAACGGACGATCTTGGATGCAAACTCCGATGGAGATGCATCAGTTTACGGGTCCCTACATCGAGTTGCCTCGGCTCTTCTTGCGTCCATTTCACTACTCCAAAGGAGTAGAGAAGGATCGGAACGGCAAGCATATTTGTGGCACTCACCTTGTTCTTACCCGACAGCTCCGAAGACCAGATCTGTCGGAGGCGGTGCCGATACCTGCCGCGGAGAGCGTTTTTAACCGTTGCCACCTCATGAGTGCCCCGCTGTGGGACACCCAAATAGGTGTACGACTCTCCGGCATCTAAATAGTGAAAGATGCTTCCGTCTATGAGCTGGGCGTCCTCTCCGTATGGACCGCATCGTCCTCTCTTGAGATGAACCAGTGCACATTTGTCCAGCCCGAACTCCATCCCAACCGCCTGCGTGTACTCATGTACCACTCTGAGGGACTGATTTAAAGTCCTCTCTCCGGAGGCGTAGAGTTTAAGGTCATCCATATAGAACAAATGGGTGACCCCGGGTACGACGAAGTGCAACGGATAATGGCAGCAGTGAGATGCAAAACAAGAGGGACTCAGGGAATCTCCTGGAATACTCCTCCTGAACAAAACCGGCTCTGTCTGGACCCTTGCATTAGCCGATGTTATGGTAAAGCGGGTCCTCCAGAGCGGCATGAGTTGTTCAATACATCTCACTATGGGGTCGGCCACCGCAAGGCATTGGAGCAAGTGGATTATTAGCTCATGTGATGTCATATCAAATGCCTTGCGGTAATCTATCCAGGCCATTGAGAGGTTTCGCTTGTACTGCACGGAGTCCTGCGTAATACATCTGTCGATGAGCAGGTTCTCCATACAGCCAGCTACACCCCTCTTGGACCCTCGCTGCTCGTATATCCGTTGATAAACGGGGTTCACTGCGTGGAGCACACGCGCGTACAAGATGCGAGTAAACACCTTGTAACACGCATTCAGGCAGGTTATTGGACGGTAGTTCTTTGGCTGGGACAAATCTCCGCTCTTAGGGATAAGCACGGTTCTCCCCTCGACAAACCACGCCGGAATTTGCTCCTCACCATTAACCCAGGAAATGAATATTCTGGCCAAATGGCGGTGGACACTGGTGAATTTTTTCCACCAGAAGTTGCTGATCCCATCGGGACCAGGAGCAGCGAAGTTCTTCGATCTAATAAATGATCTCCGAACTTCATCCGGGGTTATCGGTGGGCACACCTCTTGTGGCTCTCGAAGCCTTTGACAAAAGGCCTCGAAGTGTGCCAGGGCTGGAGTGTCTCTATCCAGTGGAATCCTGCGGCCATAAAGATCTCTCCAGAAGGCTTCTACCTGATCTACAGTCGGCGGATTGTCCGCAACACGCTGAGGCTGCTCAAAAAGTCGAGAAGGCCTTACACGGAACAAATTATTTTGCTCCAACCTTCTCGACCGCCTCACTAGTGACTTCTTTGCAGCCACTAGCATCCGTATCCTGTCGAGAGAATGCTGCTTGATGGTGAGCAGCACCGCTCGATTCAGGGTATGATGGACCCGCCTAAGGGAGGTAGCTATGCGTCTCACCTTAGGTGTGAAAGCCCTATTGGCTTCCACGTAGTCCATCACACATTGGATACGGGACGCGTGTTGCCTCGCCGACCGGATCTTAGCCTCCATCTTGTGCTCTTGTGGAGAAACGGCATTTTCACGCCCTCTCCACCCGAGTCAGCAGTTCAGCGGCTTCGTACACCGCGCAATTGACGCGCCAGATGTCAGCCTCTTCTGGGAGATCCTCACGGAGCGCAGTATCCACTCGAGCCAGATCTGCGGGCTTCGGGGGTTTTATAAAAGGCAACCCCCGACGGGTGCTCAGGTCATCCTGTTCGCGGGGAATGAAGCGCGGCGCCTCTGCGGGATCATTAAGTGGCTCTTCAACCACTTCATTCACCCTTAGTTGAGGACGCCTCTCATAGCCTCTGCGACGAAGGTAGGATACATAATCCCGCAGATTTTGTGCGGTGAGGGCGCGGCCTTCGGGGTGCATGTCACACCACCGAGCATACATCCGCGCCATGTATCCCCTTCGCCCGGGCTCGCTGCTTTCATAACAGATCAGAAGATCGTCCCTTAGCTCATCGGTCCACTCAAAATATTATTATTATTATTATTATTATTATTATTATTATTATTATTATTATTATTATTATTATTATTATTATTATTATTATTATTATTATTATTATTATTATCATTATTATTATTATTATTATTATTATTATTATTATTATTATTATTATTATTATTATTATTATTATTATTATTATTATTATTATTATTATTATTATTATTATTATTATTATTATTATTATTATTATTATTATTATTATTATTATTATTATTATTATTATTATTATTATTATTATTATTATTATTATTATTATTATTATTATTATTATTATTATTATTATTATTATTATTATTATTATTATTATTATTATTATTATTATTATTATTATTATTATTATTATTATTATTATTATTATTATTATTATTATTATTATTATTATTATTATTATTATTATTATTATTATTATTATTATTATTATTATTATTATTATTATTATTATTATTATTATTATTATTATTATTATTATTATTATTATTATTATTATTATTATTATTATTATTATTATTATTATTATTATTATTATTATTATTATTATTATTATTATTATTATTATTATTATTATTATTATTATTATTATTATTATTATTATTATTATTATTATTATTATTATTATTATTATTATTATTATTATTATTATTATTATTATTATTATTATTATTATTATTATTATTATTATTATTATTATTATTATTATTATTATTATTATTATTATTATTATTATTATTATTATTATTATTATTATTATTATTATTATTATTATTATTATTATTATTATTATTATTATTATTATTATTATTATTATTATTATTATTATTATTATTATTATTATTATTATTATTATTATTATTATTATTATTATTATTATTATTATTATTATTATTATTATTATTATTATTATTATTATTATTATTATTATTATTATTATTATTATTATTATTATTATTATTATTATTATTATTATTATTATTATTATTATTATTATTATTATTATTATTATTATTATTATTATTATTATTATTATTATTATTATTATTATTATTATTATTATTATTATTATTATTATTATTATTATTATTATTATTATTATTATTATTATTATTATTATTATTATTATTATTATTATTATTATTATTATTATTATTATTATTATTATTATTATTATTATTATTATTATTATTATTATTATTATTATTATTATTATTATTATTATTATTATTATTATTATTATTATTATTATTATTATTATTATTATTATTATTATTATTATTATTATTATTATTATTATTATTATTATTATTATTATTATTATTATTATTATTATTATTATTATTATTATTATTATTATTATTATTATTATTATTATTATTATTATTATTATTATTATTATTATTATTATTATTATTATTATTATTATTATTATTATTATTATTATTATTATTATTATTATTATTATTATTATTATTATTATTATTATTATTATTATTATTATTATTATTATTATTATTATTATTATTATTATTATTATTATTATTATTATTATTATTATTATTATTATTTACATAATCACGTTATTAACGGTAAGTATCTCCAAATGTGGGTGTGTACAACACATTTGAGTCTTCTATTATTCAGTTATATTTATATTTAAAACTTTTCTCATTATGTTACAGGTTGAGAGGATGACAGATTTCTGCATTGTTAAGTACACGTGTCTTGGAAGTCCTAGTTTTTCTAAATTCTTAAAGAGCTGCTTTGGGATTTCTCCAGTGGATCCAAGAATTATTGGGACAATTTTTACTTCATGGAGCTCCCAAATTTCTCTCATCTCCTGCGCCAAAGGTAAGTACTTTTCAATTTATTCAGCATGTTTCTTTTGCATGTTTATAGAAGCAGGGATGGCCACGTCAATCAGGAGCATAGTCTTTTTATTTTTGTCCAAAACACATATATCTGGCCGATTGTGTTGAATGGTTCTATCGGTCAGTAAATCTCGGTCCCAGTATATTTTATAGGAATCGTTTTCCAGCACTGATTCTGGGGAGTACTTGTAGTAGGGTAGACATTCGGCCAAGCAGTTGAACATAACTGCAAGTTGTGCATGTACTATTTTGGCTACGTTGTTATGTCTTGTGGTGTATTCTGTTGCTGCTAGGTTCTTGCATCCGTTTATAATATGTTCAATATTTTCATTGCCTTCATTACACATTCGACACTTAGATGTTTGTACTGTTGGATCTTGAATTATGTATTTCAGGTATGATCTAGTGTTAATAATCTGATCCTGGATAGCGCACAGAAATCCTTCAGTTTCTGCAAACAATGTTCCTCTATTATTACTATTATTATTATTATTATTATTATTATTATTATTATTATTATTATTATTATTATTATTATTATTATTATTATTATTATTATTATTATTATTATTATTATTATTATTATTATTATTATTATTATTATTATTATTATTATTATTATTATTATTATTATTATTATTATTATTATTATTATTATTATTATTATTATTATTATTATTATTATTATTATTATTATTATTATTATTATTATTATTATTATTATTATTATTATTATTATTATTATTATTATTATTATTATTATTATTATTATTATTATTATTATTATTATTATTATTATTATTATTATTATTATTATTATTATTATTATTATTATTATTATTATTATTATTATTATTATTATTATTATTATTATTATTATTATTATTATTATTATTATTATTATTATTATTATTATTATTATTATTATTATTATTATTATTATTATTATTATTATTATTATTATTATTATTATTATTATTATTATTATTATTATTATTATTATTATTATTATTATTATTATTATTATTATTATTATTATTATTATTATTATTATTATTATTATTATTATTATTATTATTATTATTATTATTATTATTATTATTATTATTATTATTATTATTATTATTATTATTATTATTATTATTATTATTATTATTATTATTATTATTATTATTATTATTATTATTATTATTATTATTATTATTATTATTATTATTATTATTATTATTATTATTATTATTATTATTATTATTATTATTATTATTATTATTATTATTATTATTATTATTATTATTATTATTATTATTATTATTATTATTATTATTATTATTATTATTATTATTATTATTATTATTATTATTATTATTATTATTATTATTATTATTATTATTATTATTATTATTATTATTATTATTATTATTATTATTATTATTATTATTATTATTATTATTATTATTATTATTATTATTATTATTATTATTATTATTATTATTATTATTATTATTATTATTATTATTATTATTATTATTATTATTATTATTATTATTATTATTATTATTATCTTTGTTTTTATTCTGTGTATGCTAAATAAATTAACTCTAACCATGCAAGATATGATTCAAAGCAAGGTTGAAGTCTTTACTAACTGCACTAGATGCAATAAACCTGCTCGCAGTGGTATTAGATGTATAGGCTGTGGTAATGTGTCGCACAAAAGCTGTTTGAAGATTTTAAAAAATGTCAAATTTCTTGAAGATGACACTGTCTTGTGTTGTTCTGAGGCAGGAGATAGTCAAGTAAATCTTCAGTTTCAAGCTGTAGCTACTGATGAAAACAATGAATCAAGTGAAGTTTGGCTTGAAGTGATCAAACTAAAGTTGACGCATTTGGAAGAGATCATTCGCCAGAAGGATATGATTATTTCTTATCAAGACATAGCCATAAAATCCATGAATGAGCAAATTTCGATGCTTAAAGATAAGAAGAATGTTGTCGAGGATTCTAATCAAGCACTGAATTCATCTCAGGCAGTTAATAAACCAGTTAACAAAGCGACTAGTAAGAAGCCAATAATTGAGCCTACTACACCGGTGGCGTCAACTATGTCATCAACTAAGTCGAATGCAATTAATAATAGATCGGTAGCAAATGCTATTCATAATGCTAAAGCTCAAACTTTATGTAAAGATATTATTAATTCAGACAAGAATGCTGGCTCTCAGTCTCGATCAACTCCAACTCTAAAGACTAGATCCAGAAAAATCTTGAGTGGTAATCTAGATAATTCTTTAAATTGTCCATTTAAAGCTGCACCTAGTTTTCCCAAACAACAAATTTATGAATATCATATTACCAATTTGGAACCAAGTACCGATTTCGCTTCACTTAATGGATACTTAAGAGATTTTGCACCAAACGTAGTAGTGGAGAAATTGATTAGCAAGAATCCTGAAAAATATTCTTCTTTTAAAGTGTCCCTTCCAGCGGCGGAATCTCAGAAGATACTGAATAGTAACATATGGCCACAAGGTGTAACGGTGAATCGTTTTTTTCGCCCCAAAAATTCGAGCAGTGTTACCAACCGGCAATCTTAAAGAAGATGATATTCTTAACAAGATGAATTCCGGTTTGTCTAATTTTTCGGTATTTCATATCAATGTTCAAAGCCTTTTCAACAAAATTGTCGAACTGCAAATTGCTCTGAGTGATAAACATTTTGACATATTGTGCATTTCTGAACATTGGTTGGAGTATGGCAATTTAGAACAGATATATTTGCCTGGTTATTGTCTGGTGTCTTCATTTTGTAGAGAGGGGAAGAATAAGCATGGTGGTGTGGCAATCTTCGCTTCTACTAATATGACATTAGAACCTGTAGACGTTAGTGGTTATTGCAAATCGGTGCATATAGAGTTATGTGCTGCTGAGGTTAGTGGTAGTAATTGTTTGTTATTGGCTTTATATAGGTCTTCCTCGAATGGCGACTTAGCAATTTTTAAGGACTGTATCTTAAATGTAATTGATTTTTATTTGAGTAAGTATAATTATATTATTGTGATTGGTGATTTCAATTTGGATTTTGAAGCAAAATCTGATTATGTACAAGATTTAGTTAATATGTTTTTGATGTATGGCATAAAGCATTGCATAAGGGTACCCACAAGAATTACTCCAACTACCAAATCAACTCTCGATAATATATTGACTAATATATGTCATGATGATATTGGCTCAGGCATCTTTGATGTAAATATTTCGGATCATCTTGGAGTTTTTGTTACTGTCAAGGGTCATACTGATAGTTGTTTGTCTCGGCCATGCAAAAAGTTAGTTAAACGTAATTTAACAAATACAAATTTTAGTAGATTTACGGATAGCTTAGGGTCAGAGGATTGGCTTGCATTATTTTACCATAATATGAACTCTTGTCAATCAACTGATAGGTTCATGAACCAGTTTTTGCATATTATTGAAGATTGTTTTCCTTATGTGTATACTTCTAAGAAAAATAATATTAAGTGGTTCACCACTGAGCTTAGAAAAATGAAACGTACACTAAATAGCAGCAAAAAAAAGTTTCGAGCTTCTAATTCGAACGAAGATTGGTTATTTTATTGTCAACTTCGCAGAGAGTATAAAATCCATTAAGGTTGCCAAGCGTAATACGTATTCTAGTATAATTTGTAACTCAGATAATAAATCTAGGGCTATATGGAATATTGTAAATGGGGAGAGATCGGGGAGAAATGCATGCAATAGGTCGGATATATCACCAGAAGAGTTTAATAATTATTTTTCTTCAATTTCGGATGTTATTCTCGGGACCATTGATTTGCCTGACTTTGATCCTATACATCTTTTAAATAACTGTCCTAAGCCTTCCTCTACTTTTTTTATGTCCGCAATATTAGAGACCGATGTACGTCAATCTATTTTACAACTGAAAAATACTAGTTGTCTGGACTATTATGGTTTGAATACACGAATATTAAAATCGTCTTTGGAATATATTGTTCCTCCATTGACTCTGCTATTCAACAAGATTATAGAAGAGGGTTGCTGGCCTAGTGCTCTGAAAATTACAAAAATTTTGCCTGTTCATAAAAAAGGTGAGTTCGTGCTTGGCAATTTTCGACCCATAGCTATTGTACCTGTATTTTCTAAAATCTTGGAAAAACTTGTAAAAGAGCGGCTACTGTCTTATCTGGAGGGTAAGTCGATTTTGTCGCCTTTCCAATTTGGATTTAGAAAGGGGTTCTCCACTGTTAGAGCGCTCTTGACAGTGATAGATGAGGTAGTGGAATCTCTTGATTGGTGTACCTCATCACATGCTACATTGTGCGATCTCACTAAAGCGTTCGATTGCGTTAATAATACCATATTGCTGCAAAAGCTTGAATATTACGGTATTCGTAATAAAGAATTACAACTATTTAAATCTTACCTATCGGAGAGGCAGCAATATGTTAGTATTGACAATGTTGACTCAAATTTGTGTCATACATTAAATGGTGTTCCGCAGGGGTCAGTATTGGGGCCTTTTATTCCTGATTTATATTAATGATTTACCGGCAAATATTTTTGATAGTACATGTATCTTGTTTGCCGATGATACAACCCTGCTCACTCGTGGTAATCTGAATCCAGATGGGAATACTCTGAGCACTGCTGAAATGTGGTTTTCAGTTAATAAACTTAAACTTAATATCGAAAAGACACAAACGTTGACTTTTACTTCAGATAAATGGCATCCAAGATCGAGTACAGCTACATTGCTAGGAATAACATTAGATTCGAGCTTAAATTGGTCCGCTCACATTAATAAACTATGTCGGAAACTTGCATCACAGATATTTGTGATGAGACAGTTGTCCTGTTGTGGACAATAGTGTCCTGAGAACAGTATACTTTTCATTGTTTCACAGTAGGCTAACATATGGAGTTGCTTTATGGGGCAATTCTAGCTCCGCTTGTAGGGCATTTATTTTACAGAAAGCCGCGTTGCGCCTCATTTCGGCAGTTTCTAGACGTGTTCCTTGCAGGAATCTGTTTGTGAAGCAGAGGATTCTGCCGTTGCCTTGCGTGTACATCTTGGAATCTCTGGTATTGGTTCATAAAAATGTACCTAATTTATTGAAACATTCTGATTTGCATAAGCACGATACCAGGTATGCGGAGAATCTTGTGGTTCCTTTCTCTCGTATAAACATAACAAAAAATAATAAATATACAATTAGCTTATATAATAAGTTTCAAAATTATTTTAAGGAAAAACAATTAAATCAGATGTCTCTGCAAGGGTTTCGCCGTTTTACAAGAGATTTTTTGCTGTGTCATTGTTTTTACACTATTGACGATTTTATTGTGTTCCTTACGTGATTTAGTTTTGTCCTGTTGTGCTTTATTTATTTATTTATTTATATTTATTTATTTTATTTTTATTTTTTATTCTGACGATTTGTATGTGTATTTTACATTTTACCTGCATTGCTTGTATTTTTTATTTGTATTTTAGTGACGATTTTAATGTGTGCATTATTGATTTAATTTACACTGAATATAAATCTAGTTATGACTACAATTGTACGTGTATCTGTATGTATGAGTGGTCAATAAACATTTACTTTACTATTTACTTTACTTTACTATTATTTCACATATTCTCTGAGTAGCTCAGGTAAGTACTTTAGACACGGCTTGTGATGCAAGTGCCTAAATATTAAATTGTTTTTTTTTCAGGTTTCCACATTCAAGACCTTACGAGCGATATGGCATGTTCCAAGAATGGCTAACTTTTGCAGTTCCAGGTATAATCTTGAAGGTAAATGTAAAGTTTCAATGCTCTTATGTAATTTCAATGGTACTTCCCCTGTTGCGCCTACGACCACCGGTATAATGACTACTCTTTCTTGATTCCAGATCGCCTTGATTTCGGTAGCTAATGGCATATACTTTCGGACTTTCTCTACCTGCGTCTCTAGTATGTTGTGTGCAGATGGTACAGCAATATCTACTAGGTAAGTAGTTTTATTATTATTATTATTATTATTATTATTAATATTACCATTGCCATTGCCATTGCCATTGCCATTGCCATTGCCATTACCATTACCATTATCATTAGATAATAATAATAATAATAATGTTTATTTTAGGAAATACATTACAAAATGGTTATAAGTTTACCTTAAAAATAAACATAGAAAAATCACAGAAGTATATTGCTATACTTGTTCGTGATTGTCTTTTTATTTCTATCCTCATTTTTAACGTAGTGTGTATCTATCTTAAATACTTATACCTACATATACACATATTAACATTTCTACCAAGTTCACACAAACAAACATATACACACATGTTCACATTTTTCTAAGCTATTTAATTATTCATATTCTCATTATATGGATAATAATAAAAATTATAGCTAAAACATGTTTGTATAAATTATATCTTTTATTTCCTTTCGTGGAAGTGAGTGTAGCCATAGTTTAATTTTTTTTTTGAAAAGTTCAATATTTCTAATATTTGTTAAACTAGTTGGCAACCTATTATACAGTCTAGGAATTAAATAAACAAAGCTTCTCTGACCTATAGTTTTTTTACTTTTAGGAGTTTTAAATTTCCCTTCTTTATAGCGAGTTTCATAATTATGTTTAATTTTTTCCAATTCATCTTTATAATTAAAATTATACGTAAGTAAGGAAAGGCTGTATAGTTGTCTAATATCAAATATTTTGTTTTCTGTATAAAGGGTATCACTTGGATAAGTAATATTTTTGCTAAATATAATCTTTAAAATTCATTTCTGCAAGATTTCTAATTGTTTAATATAACTGTCACAGGCCCCTCCCCATCCAATTAAACCATATGTTAAATGAGGCTGTACTAAAGCGTGGTAGAGCATACGCAATTGATTTGTGTCTAAATAATTTTTTAAATATTTAAATTTTGCTAATAATCCTCTTACTTTTTTTGTTACGTTTTTAATCTGCAAATCCCAACGAAAATGTCTGTCTATAATCAATCCTAAATATTTTACAGATTCCGATTCTAATATGTTTAAATTTTCGTCAATTTCTATAGGTCCCAAGTCCGGAAGATGATTACTGTACGACGCAAATACCATATAAGTTGTTTTTTGGAAATTTACTGTGAGTTTATTATAATCAAACCAGTTTTTTATTTCTCTAAATTCTTTCTTAGCGGTGCGTTTTACTTCATCCCAACTTTTCTCCCTATACAATATAGCGGTATCATCAGCAAAGCTGATTATTTTACCTTTATTTACGGTTTGAGTTAGAAGACTATTTATATATAGGGAAAAAAGCACCGGCCCCAAAACAGTACCTTGAGGCACGCCAAATTTGACAATCTGAGGATTACTAATTACTCCATCAATTTTAACTAACTGCTTCCTATCTTTTAGGTAACTTTCAAATAACTTGTATGCGTTACCCCTCAAACCGTAGTTAAATAATTTATGTAGTAGATGTTTATGGCATACAGTATCGAAAGCCTTCGCAAGGTCGACAAATATGCATAAGCATGGTGTTGTATCATCTATGGCTGAATATATATATTTAGTGAGTGAAGCTAATGAAACTGATTACTAGATATTATGTGAAATTTTTTTAAGAACTTTATTAATCGATGTTTGATACACTTTTCAAGAATTTTTGCAATATTTGTAATTAAAGATATCGGTCTATAATTAAGGTGCTGAGTTTGATCTCCCCCTTTATATATAGGTTGTATTAACCCAATTTTCAGAGACTGTGGAAAATAACCAATCTCAAAACATTTATTTATTATATATGTTAGCGGTTTGGATATTTCATTTTTAATCATTTTTAGTGTTTCAGCACGGATGTTATCAATTCCCGGTGACTTTTTTGGCTTTAACTCAACTATAATCTGCTTGATTTCATTTTCGTCAGTAGGAAATAGACACATTGAATTTGGTAAAATTGGTAGTACCTCTTTATAATTGGTGGGAGAATTTATTTTACTTGCGTATTTCTCACCAAGTTCTGTATAATATTTTGCAAAAGAATTTGCAATATCTTTTGTTATCTAACATGACACCAACTTCACTTTCTATGTTACTAATATTTGTTGTTGATTTTTGTTTATTACATATGTTGTTTACAGTTTTCCATAAATTTGTTGTTGTTGTATTATTTTTATTTATTTCATTTCTAATATATGCTCTTTTTGCTTTAATTATTAGGTTAGTTAACTTATTTTTATATTTTTTATATTGTTCCTGTAATTGCTTGTTATTTGGAGATTTCAATAGGTTCTGGTATAGCTTGTTCTTCATATTAACCGACTTTAATAAACCTGCTGTTATCCAGGGCTTTTTTTTCACTTCAGATTTCTTTATTTTAATTTCTCTTGTATTTCTAGCTATTGTACGCTGAAGCTCCATTAAAAATATGTCCGTAATTGTATCGATATCATTTATATTGTAAATATTACACCAAACTTCTTTGCTCAAATCACATTTAAGCTTATGAAAATTTATATACTCTTTAGAACATTCAGAAACAATTTTTTATTTTTTATTTCATTTCTGACAAGGCCACTATTGTTGGATTATGATCAGTAATATTCATTTTATATATTATGGGTACAATTTTATACTTATCTGTTTTAATGAAAAAATGATCTAGACACGATTTTTCTCTAGTGGGTTTATTAATATATGATACGAATTCGAACATACTCAATATGTTTAAATATTCCTGCGCATAATCCACATCTGAAAGAATATTTATATTTATGTCACCCACCAACATATTTACAGTACACTTTTCCAGACTTCTTAAATATTCTAATAAATGCGTATTAAATTTATATGGGCTTGTACTGGGTGATCTATAAATAGCTGTCAAAATTATTTTGCCTCCATTTTGAAGAAATATATTTAATTTCATTGAACTTATTTCACCGATATCTATTATTTTGTGTGAATATTTGATATTATTTTTTATATAAATGAGCAGACCATCATTTTTATTTATGTTTCCTTTGTTATATAATAAATCAAATCCATTTATCTTATATAATTCTAAATCATGAATTTGGAAAGTTTCTGTTAGAATGATTACATCAAAGGAATATTTTAAAAGCTCCAAACTTACAAGAAATTCATCAAAATTTTTTACCATACTACGTATATTTTGTTGTAAAATTTTAATGTTACTACCTAGACTATCAACTAAATTATTATACTCAATTTCATTATTGACAACATTTGTTTCAACAGTTTTGACATTGTAATCTCTCAAATATTGATCCATTTTATGTTATTTTTCTTTTCCTTTTTTTTTTCTCTTACTCCCCTTCCTCAAATTAAATTCACAAATGCAATTTTACAAATAATTAATAAATTTAGAAAAGAACACATACAAATTAAAATACAAAATACATTATCAATTACAACACACAAAAATTATTTATTATGAATTTTTTTTTCTTGGGCCCGAGTGATTGGTTTGTCAGGTATTTTGGTAAACATTTTCGAGTTGCTCCTCTGCTTTCTAAGCTTTGATTTTCTTGTTGAGTTAATGTGTAAACTTCACAATTCTCTACTCTTGTTGGTGATGTAGGAGTTGAAGGAGTGCTGTCCTGAACTTCTTCCTGATCTTCTCTTTCCTGAAGGTCACTGACAGTATATGATTTATTTTCAATATACAATTTGTCGTTCTTTATGTAACAGTTCTGTTTGTTTTCTTTGGCACTCAACAAATATTTCCTGAGTAACTTGTGCTCCTTTCGTTGTTGTTCTGTAAGATCATTAACAATACTGATATTTACACCTTTTAATTTTTTCTTGTTTGCTAGAACATCTAATTTTGCGAGAAATCGTGTAAATTCAATTTTTAACGGAGAACTCTCTGCTTTACCAAAAAAATAGAAATTTTTTATATCTGTTTCCACCAGAGAAGTAGAAATTAAATCATTAAGCTTCCTGCATAACTGACTACAGGATAAAGATTCACTTCTCTTATATAAATTAAATGTTATGATACTATCCTTCTTCTCATTTCTCCTAATTTCTTCTATTTCTGAACGTAGTTGTTGATTTTCTTCTTTAAGTTTTGTAACTGTATCTTCCAACCCTTCAATTTTTAGCTGTAGTTTAACTTCAGTCGCTTGGATTATACTTTTTATTTCGGTTCTGTTCTTCACTATTTCATCGTATAACTGTTTCAGTGTAATATTTTTTTCGGTTTCTGGCATATTAGTAATAGTTTTGTCTAGTTATCTTAGTGTGTGGCCACCTTTATTAATGGAAAGCGTGATTTAAAATGAAAGAAATCTCTCTGAAATTTTTGTAATTTTATCTACTGATAACGTCGGAATTTACAAACCGTTGATTTGGTTTGTATATGTTAATTTGCTATAATAATAATGCAAATATTCACTTATGCAGGAGATTATTTAGCAATCTTCCCGTCAATTTATTAATTTTTACTCACAATATAATCAGTAATAATTTTACTTGCACATACCATTTAAATTCATCACTTTACTAGGAGCGATTTGACACACGTTTACTCACATTAAGCAGACCACACAACCACCAGATTATCATTATCATCATCATCATCATCATCATCATCATCATCATCATCATCATCATCATCATCATCATCATCATCATCATCATCATCATCATCATCATCATCATCATCATCATCATCATCATCATCATCATCATCATCATCATCATCATCATCATCATCATCATCATCATCATCATCATCATCATCATCATCATCATCATCATCATCATCATCATCATCATCATCATCATCATCATCATCAT
This sequence comes from Monochamus saltuarius, assembly GCA_025584915.1. NCBI lineage: Eukaryota > Metazoa > Arthropoda > Insecta > Coleoptera > Cerambycidae > Monochamus > Monochamus saltuarius. The sequence continues at coordinate 30,807,353 of CM046726.1, forward strand.
CATCATCATCATCATCATCATCATCATCATCATCATCATCATCATCATCATCATCATCATCATCATCATCATCATCATCATCATCATCATCATCATCATCATCATCATCATCATCATCATCATCATCATCATCATCATCATCATCATCATCATCATCATCATCATCATCATCATCATCATCATCATCATCATCATCATCATCATCATCATCATCATCATCATCATCATCATCATCATCATCATCATCATCATCATCATCATCATCATCATCATCATCATCATCATCATCATCATCATCATCATCATCATCATCATCATCATCATCATCATCATCATCATCATCATCATCATCATCATCATCATCATCATCATCATCATCATCATCATCATCATCATCATCATCATCATCATCATCATCATCATCATCATCATCATCATCATCATCATCATCATCATCATCATCATCATCATCATCATCATCATCATCATCATCATCATCATCATCATCATCATCATCATCATCATCATCATCATCATCATCATCATCATCATCATCATCATCATCATCATCATCATCATCATCATCATCATCATCATCATCATCATCATCATCATCATCATCATCATCATCATCATCATCATCATCATCATCATCATCATCATCATCATCATCATCATCATCATCATCATCATCATCATCATCATCATCATCATCATCATCATCATCATCATCATCATCATCATCATCATCATCATCATCATCATCATCATCATCATCATCATCATCATCATCATCATCATCATCATCATCATCATCATCATCATCATCATCATCATCATCATCATCATCATCATCATCATCATCATCATCATCATCATCATCATCATCATCATTCAAATTTTGGTAACCGCGGTAGATCACTATGAATTTGATGTAGATAAGTCTGCCAATCGACAATATGGCCAACTGTCTAAATATTTACCTGGGTAGATATTGTGGGTGTAATTCAATGCTGGTTGGGGCTTTAGTCCACAGAGTAGTTAGTTTCACACAATATTGTTAATACCTAAAAATATATAAAAAAAATTTACCTTTGTATTAACAACTTACTTAAATTTGAAAATATATATTTCACTCACAACAACAAAACTATTTCGTGTACTTAATTGTAAGCCTCTTGATGTAATAAAAACCTTATTTTAAAGAAAATATTCAATTTCATACTATACTTAGTTCTTATATATACAAACATGTTACTAGGCCACGACTATTTTTTCCATTACGGTTTTCTACCATGTCTTCGTTCTTGTCTCGAACTGCAATGAACAAGAGCTTGACAATCCAGATTTAGACGCAACCATAAAATCGGCAGTGATGTAAAACCCAAGCTCCCATCCAAGGCAGTTGAAAGTGCATGATGCTGACGTATTTCTGAATCTATCACAAGGTCCATCACTTCCTTCTAGATAAATATTGAAAAAAATCTATGATTTAAAAATAAAATATAAATTTGTAAGGAACCAGCAGTAAAACAGGTACAGATTCGAACCAGTAAAAAGTAGGTATCTGGCAGTAAAAAACAGGTCCGAAACTGTAAAAAACAGATACAGGTTCGAAGCAGTAAAAAAACAGGTATCTGGCAGTAAAATACTGGCTCGAACTAGTAAAAACAGGTATCTGGACAGTAAAAGACAGGTTCGAACCTGCAGAAAAAGGTACAGGTCCAAACCAGTAAATAACAGGTATCTGGCAGTAAAAAACTGGTTCGAACCAGTAAAAAACAGGTATCTGAGCAGTAAAAACAGATATCTGACAGTAAAAGAAAAAAGGTTCGAACCAGTAAAAAACAGGTATCTGGCAGTCAAAACAACTTCGATTGTAGTAAGAATTGGAGAGAGGATAAGGAGCCAAAGCCGGAGAAGAAGCAACGTCAATGATCAATGAACTGAAATATAACACCGGATGATATCTAGACGAAACATGATACCGGATGATCGAACTCAACACCTTATTTCATTTAAAAAATCCACACTACCAAAGATTATTATTTCATAAATTATTTTTCTGAAATTATTAGGTCAGCTAAAACTGCACACTTGATACCTCATATGTACCTAATCAGTGAGGAGCCAAGATATGTGATGGTCAATGTATTGCATCTTTTCTAAACACCTGCATTTGTTCTGTGTCAGCAAAAAATTAATACTTTAATATCGAAAAGTTGGTCACCTCAGCAACATATTCTGTCCATGAACATAATTGAGGTTTGCTATGTAATAATTTTTTGTTAAAAGCTTAATAAGGAAGTTAGAGGATGTTACATTTTATATATTTGAACAGTAATATTTTTCTAACATGAACTATTTACCTATGCATGTATATTTTTTAAAAACTCGAACTATGACACTGATATTTCCATTTTTTTACAAAAAGTAGTATTGTAAAATTTCTTAAAAGCTAGTAAATTAATAAGCCAGACTACTATTTTTCGTTTTGCAACTTGTATCTTAAAATGTCATTACTAGGCAACCAGCATGAACTATTCTCATTCTATTGTTGTAATTAGTGCCTTTATTGTTTTAAAGAGATAATAACATTAAGAACAATTCTAATTATCTTTAATCTACGTTTGATATTTCAAGCAATAGCTGCATAGAAATAATCGAGGAGATATTGGTAAATTTTGATAGTATTAAAGACATGATTCGTAATGGACTCCGGTATATGTCTTGAAGTCAGCGCAAGTCAGTTTAAAAATAAAATTGTATTAATCATTGTGTATCAAGACCTGAGGACTTCGATGTATCCACAAGTATACAATTTATTGTAGATATGATCAATAAATCAGAATCATTCAGGCTTGAATAGTTATATCACATAATATGTCGGTAGTGAATCTAAAAAATACACTTATAAATTAAAGTAAAAGACATTTTCTTGAACTATGAGGCTTCACAATTGGTAAATGTTTACAGTGTAATAGATATGTCGTATACAAAAATAATTGCAGAACAAAAGAATACAAGGTGGTGACGAGAGTAGTGAATAAAACGATTAAATGTGTGTACCTTTGTTTAATGATAGATTTATGTTTGTCTTATAATTTGTTATAATGAAATTATTACGTAATATATATTGTAATATTTTTATGGGTGTGTTATTTAATTAAATTATTATTTTTTTTAATTAATTTTGATTTAAATATTTTATTAACTTTTGAATGTCAAAATTTAATATTAATTTTGTTCAGCGCCTTGATCCTTTTTCATGTATTATGTTTATTAGTGTATGTTGTGTGTAAGCTGTAATTTGTTCAATACAAACCTTTTATTTATTTATTTTTATCTTTTTTATCTTTTGTTTATATACATTTTTTTTATCTGTTTTATCCCTGGCTAGACACAGTTTCACAAAATCAAAACAGCAAAAAGAAACTTAAACTCAGGAGTCGATTCAAATAGTTTACAGGGTTTTTATTTTGTAACAGATAGTAACACAATTTAAAGATTAATGGCTTTTGGTTTTTAAATTAGTTTGATCAATTTTCAATTCTCTTATTACTAAGTGACTCTTCTGTTGATAATTATTGTTGGTAGTACTATTTTAGTATCTAGTTTTTTTGTTCATATGGCAATTAAATGAAATAGTTTTTGTTTTTAATGTTTATCACAATTTCGTTTACTTTTTGTGCGATATAACTGGAGCTCTTTATTTCTACAGCTCTTTTCTCTTTATTTTTTTGTGTGTTTTTTTTTTCGTCTATTTGATATATAGCGTCAGATAAATAGTTACTAGGCATATAAATAGGGCATAACTGTAAAAATCAATTTGGACTTAATTGTATAATATGAATATTAGAATATATTATCAGAATTGTAGGGGTTTACGTACGAAATGTGCAGTATTCTTTCAAAATTTACTTTCTGAATTATATGATATTGTAATCTTAACTGAGACCTGGCTGACTGATGAGATGTATGATAGTGAGCTTTTGATGAAAATTATAATGTCTACAGGAAAGACAGAGATAGATCGCTGGTTGGTAAACAGAGAGGTGGAGGAGTGTTAATTGCTGTTAGTAATAAATATCAATCATCACTTATTGAGGTAAACACTTACATAGAAACATTATTTGTACTTGTTAAAGTTTGTGAAAATACGTTAATTTTTAATTCGACATACATACCCCTCTTCTGCTGCTCTTTGCTATATGGACTATGTGGATGTTTTTTTTCTGAAATTAATAGGTAGGTACATATCTTTAAATACATATATTTTCCTATTTGGAGACTACAATATACCTGTTATTAATAGAACTGAATTCAAATTTAAGACGAATAATCAGTCCATTACATGTTTAGAGCAACTTATGGATTTTTATGATTTGAAATCATTAAATAATATTCTTAATGAAGATGGTAGAACTTTAGATTTAGTGTTTAGTAATACTAACATAACAATTCAGGAAGAATGTCTTTCATTACTTCCTATTGACAGAAAACATCCGGCATTAGTCTCTGAAACAATAATAAATCGTTGTGAGAGGCGAAGTAATGCACCAAATAATTTAAAGAATATGTACAATTTTAAACTTGCTAATTTTGATTTCATTTGTAACTATCTGCAGGATTATGACTGGACACCATTAGGATATTATGAAGATGTCAATGAAGCTGTTCAATATTTTTATAGAAGTCTATATATGATATTAGATACTTGTGTTCCTAAACGTAAGTCACGTAGTTGTCGCAAAAAGTATCCTGAATGGTTCACTAAAGAAATAAGACAAATAATAAAACAAAAAGAGTATTATCGAAAACGGAAGAATGCATCTGAGTTTTATCTATCTAATTACAAACAAAAACGAGCTGACTTAAAAACCAAAATTAAACTTGCGCATTCGAACCATATAAAAAATATTGAAACCAATCTGATAAATGATAAAAATGTATTCTGGAACTACGTAAATAGTAAAAAATATAAAAATGAAATGGAGACATATTTTTTAATTAATGATTCAAATACTAATGATAAATCTCTCATAGCTAATATTTTCGCAGATTATTTTGCTAGTGTTTACGGTCAACATTCAACATATAATATCGATATCGTAAAAAATCATAGTGAAAGGTTATTCAGCACTTTGGCTAAAACTGATTGCTTGCACTTTTCAAAAATTTATATACAGGATATAGAGAGAGGGCATTTAAGAAATTAAAACCCAAACATTCTTCTGGGCCAGATCCATGTTACATTATCAAAGCTTGTAAAGACTTTTTATTGTATCCATTACTTTTAATTTTCCAAAAATCTATTGAAATCGGAGTATTCCCTAATGAATTTAAAAATACAAAATTAACACCTATACACAAAAAAGATAATAAAAATCTAGTTAGTAATTATAGACCGATTGCTTTAATTAATGCAGTAGCTAAATTATATAAGTTTATTCTGTCTGACAAAATTTATTTATATATGCAAAAGTATATTTCACCAGAACAACATGGTTTTGTCAAGCAGAAGTCAGTTGAAACTAATCTGGGTGTGTTCATGAATAAAACTGGTAAAATTGTACATGGCGGAGGACAGATGGATGTAGTGTATGCTGACCTTGCGAAGGCATTCGACAGGGTAGACCACGACACACTCTTATCAAAGTTACATTTTTACGGATTTAGTGATCATTTGTTGCATTTTTTTAAAACCTATTTGAGTAATAGATGGCAGTGTGTCACATATCGTGGGTCTGTCTCTTCTAATTTCCTGGCGAGGTCAGGTGTGCCGCAGGGATCCAATCTTGGTCCATTATTTTTCTTAATATTTATCAATGATTTACCAGAGCTTGTTTCTTCTAATTGCCCTCTCTATGCTGATGATTTTAAAATATACAGGCAGATAAAAGATACAAGTGACTGTCAAATTCTGCAAGCGGATTTGTATGTTGTTTATGATTGAACACAAAAGAATAAGTTAGATCTAAATTTTAGTAAATGTTACATCGTCTCTTATACGCTTGCTGGTAAACCAATAGAATTTAGTTACCTTATCAATGATCAAATTATAAACAGATGTATTCAGATAAAGGATTTAGGTATCACTTTCCAGAATAATTTCAAATTTGATATACATATTAATAATATTTGTAAAGAAGCTAATACAATGCTAGGTTTTGTAAGGCGTACTACTTATAATTTTAAAAATATAAATTCTATATCTTATTTATATAAAGTTTTTGTACGTTCTAAGCTAGAATATTGCTCCATTTTATGGTGTCCATTAAAGCAAAATCAAATTAAGCAGATAGATACAATACAGAATAAGTTTGTCAAATATTTGTATTTTAAAAAATACAATGTCAATCCAGGTTTTGTGCATTATGAACCTCTCAGAAAGTTACTTATTAGCTCAGCTTAATTTTTATGTGCCAGATCGCCGAGTTCGTCCTACTAGACATACTTTCTACGTAGCTCAGAATCAGTCTTTAACAGGAGTTATAATGTCCACATATAATCAGTATCAGGGTCAGCTAGCTTTTGATATTTTTGATGTCAGTCTGTCTAGGTTCAAGAGTGAAGTTTTACAATAGGCAATTTGCATGAAATTTTTAAATGCTTAAAAATATTGTTATTTTATTATATATTAAGTACTTAACAAGAATATCTTGCTAATTCTGTAAAATTGTTCTTATATTTTTCATAATTAATTATTTTATATAGCAATTTATTCAGATATAGTCACGGGTTCGGAAACAACATTCTGATTGGTCCACGTCACAGTATATGGAAACGTCCATGGTGACACATGTCAAATTGTCAAATCGACGTAGTTTAGTTAAGTCGGTTAGCGAACTCGTTCCGTAACTTCCATAATCTGTGTTTGTGTGGTGTCCAGCATTGATTATAACATAAGTTCTGGATTGCCGAAGGGGATGGAACCGATAAAACACAAATTTTATAAGTATTGTGTGGTACCAAAGTGCAAAAATACTACGGTAACCACCCCGGAAAAAATATTCTTCTCAGTTCCTAAACATGAGAAAATGCGTAAGAAATGGTTCATTTCAATAAATAGAGACGAAAAAGAGAATGCAACATTATCGAACACAACGGCGTTATATTGTTGCGAGGATCATTTCACCGTAAGTCATTGTTCACTTTATTCAGAGATTATAAAGATGAAGTGTGTTTTAAAATTAATAGTTGGAAGAAGATATGGGGAATTATTGGCAGCACAAATTAAATGGGAATGTACAAAGACTACAACTAAAAAAAGTGTAGTACCCCATAAGTTTAACTGTCTCGGGAAAATGGTACCTGAGCAACAAAGTAATGCAACACGCAGACGTCTTGAAATTATTCACCATATAATTTGGAATTTCTTCCAGAAACGAAAACATTGACAATGAGTCAATTTTGGGCAGGTTATCTGATTGTCCTTTGACAAATCCATTCTCTGTTGCCATTGTTTACTATAATTATATGGATATTATACACAATGCACACCAACAAAACAAATAATAATTTGACAGTTCGATTTTGACATTTATTTCACGCATATAAAACAACATGATATGTTCATATACTGTGACGTCACATAACCGCCATTTGTATTTCTCGCGTTTTTGTGGTTGGGAAAGACGTAATGAATTTATTAATTTATTACCGCTTTATTTTTGTAGAGAATGACATAAAACTAATACAGTACACATAAAATGAACTGAATAATATTTTGGTAATAAAAATCCCCCATATAACTGTAAGTTAAGTATTTATATTGTATTATACATTCTAAATCCTATTATGTACCTATAGTTTATTCAAATTTATAACTTTATGTTAAATATAGAAACATGTAATTAGGTTAACACCTGTATGTTTCTTTAAATAAATAAATAATTTTAACAAACCACTATAAGTTAGAACTTTACTAAAGATAAGGGCAACATGTAGTATATTGCATAAAAGACGAAAAACAGGCAATTTTCTGTGGTCATAGCCATAATCGGTCAGTGGTCGCGCGGTTTAAGGCGTTAGTACTTGAATCGAGGTGACTAGACGGAGTTGGTTCAAGCTCAGCTGCCGGTAGACCGTATATAAGCTATATTCGTGGAGAGGATTGGCACCCTCTCTGCGGGTATGGTAGGGTGGAATAATGTTAGCTTGGGTCAATGTGAGAGATTGATGCCGGTTGATATTTGACTACCCCCCTAATTAATGAGGTTTTCCAGGTTTTCCTTATTCCTGCACTGAATAGTGGTTAGGGCCTACCAACGTAAGTCGTTCCTGGGCGCAAATGCGGCCTGCTTAATAATAATATGCCGCCCCCTCTCCCGCACAAGTCTCCGACTTCTGGGCTAATCCCTGTGATTGGAATGAGGGGTAGAGATATTATTATTATTATAGCCTGCTTCAATAAAACAAAATTTTATCCGCCTAGAGGGCGCAGCGAACCACATACGATATTTCAAAAATCTGTTTATATCAGGTGGAAGGTATCAATTTTGCAATAAAAATTTATTACCAATAAGTTTTCTCTATCTCTTAAAATAAAAAAGTTAGACAGCCTTAAAGTTTGGGCACTTTACAGGTTTTTTACTCATAAAGTTGGCTATGGAACTCAAATTTCTTTTTACGAGCATAAAGACCTCCAAAAATGCGACAAAAACAATTAAAGATTTTTGACGTGTCTCGTATATTAAGCGAGATACATGAGAGTGGCCCTCTTATGTGATACAGCCTGTATATACAGGGTTAACTATGACTAAGTACAAAAATTTTAACCACGTGCTCAAGGAGGTCTAAAAGATAATAAAAATTTATTTTAGAATTCTAGCTCGATGTTAAAAAATGGGGCAAAACCCTCTTTTCCTACGGAAAGTCGGCGCCTATGACAATTAATCATCATCCGACATGGCTAGATATGTCAGCAACCATGCGGTCGTTTTTATCAACATTGTCAAGTGTAGAAACGACGAAAATAAACATATTTATTAAAATAATAATGTCTAAGTACCTGATAGATACCAGCTAATCCGCTTAGCTGCAGTATATTGTATTGGATCTTGGTTCTTTCGTTGCACACTGCCAAAACTACATTTTCATTCCTTGCAGATTCAGCATAATTAACATATCCGACATAAAATACTTTATTTAATTACTATAACACGTTTAAAATTAGTCACTTAGCTGATTTAAAGTAACAGTAAGTTCTAGGTTATGAATATTGAATATTGCATTGCTAGTTGCCTACTTTCCATGCTCCAAACAATGCAGAAAGGGGAAGTTAGCTATAATCTAATAAGGGTCATTTTTACAGAACACTGTGAACATCTTGGGATGTTATAGTTTAAAGTATTACTAATTATTTTATGCAAACATCGTCGATTACTGTTAATATTGTTGCTACTATTAGTAGTAACAACACATGAAAATTAAAAATTCTTCTTCTTCTTCTCCTTGTTTATGTGCCGTGAGTAGGCCATAAAAAGAAGAAGAGTGCACCTGGCATTAGTGACCTACAGATGTCGTCTGTAGATGTATAGTATACGGTTAAAGTCCGATAGTTTGAAATAATTTTTCAGTACTTGTTTTTCGAAAATTTAATTTGCGTATTTTTTGTGTATTTACAAACATGTTGTATTCAAATGCCTAGATGACGGATAAGGTGCTGATTTATGGGACAAATGCATATTATCGTGCAACAGCGTCAAAGACGTTTCCCGAGTATACAAAATATTATGCTGAATACTTTTTGAACCACATCGAACAGCTGTTTTATGCCGTGGCAGTGTTTTTATGTATTTGTGTACATTTGCGTGTATTATGTTGTTATCATCTGTGCTTTTTCCCGACGTAAGTAATAGGACTTGGTCAAGACCGCCAAACCAAGTAGTTACCTCGATTTACACAAAAAGAACGATCGAGGGAAGGAGAGGTCCACAGCAAGTACAAAAATCTTTGCAAGTTTTAATTTAAACAAGCAAGAAAACAGATGATTAAACATTCTGCAAATCTCTCCTGGAAATAAATATTAGTAAGATAGGTGCTGCCTCTCTGTGCTACCATACCGTATTTCTCATTAAATAATAATCTACATTTTGTAGTTTTTTTTTCTTTGGAAGCGTGTCAATGCGGTGACCTGTCACTATATGTTTGACACCTTTAACTTTGGCATATTATACCTAACCTAACCTCTGGCAGATTATACTTAACCTCGCGGCTGACAGGTCAGTGACGGCGATAAATAGGGATTTAATATAGTTTCGAAAAAAAAATTTTTTGGCTTTATAAATAAGTTTGGAATTTTTAGAAAGGTGATTCCGTTAATTCTTATTTTTCCCTATCCCCTCTTAAAATATTTGTACTAAGTCATAGTTAACCCTGTATATTACTTTGAAATTATGTAGGTATAGAGAATTTAATAAAAAAAATACCATTCCTGCATATTCTTTCACCTCTTCTCCTTTAATGTCTCACATTTTTAACTATTAAGCGTGTAGTGCTGGTGTTTTATTAAAATCATTTAAATACATTATATATGTTTTGAACAGCTTTTTGAGTTGTTTTAAGATAACTGTTTTACTCTTCGAAACTGTTTCTTACTATTTCTATATAATGCCTTGGAGCTGGATGTCATATCATCAGCTTCTGTATATAATAATTATTATATTATTGTCAAGAATATCATAAAACATATAATCATAACATATATGTGAGGATACCTTTGCTTGCTATCAACAATCCTGTGTATACCCAGGCAGTTGACAGTTACTTACTGTTTTGACTGGTATTATTAATAAAAGGTTTTAATTAAGTTGATTTAATTTATTTTAAACATTTAGTATGTAACACTGCATTAAAGACTAAAAATATTTTTTTATGGAACGGTTTTTAATAAAAACAATTAAATATTTATTTAAAAAATTTATTATGCTATATATTGTAACCTCTAAATTAGGTTATCGTTGAAACACGTCACGTAGACAAACAACTTTATTGTCACTCTTGATTATACAAGAAATCTGCTTCAACAAATTCACAACTGTCAGATGCTTTACTTTGACGTTTCAGTCATTCGCGTTCGACTGCTCAATATAAACTGACTCCAGCGGCGAAAATTATCTGCTTATATAGGTTTTTCGAGTTCTGGAAGTTTCTGAGATCTCGAGAACGTGTCGAGAAACAAATAGAATATAGCCTGGAATATTCCGCAAAACGTCAAAATAAAGGCATCACAAAAATTATAAACTCTAACGTAAACAGGAACATAATTAACAAACTAAAAGGGTAGGGGAGCTTTCGTAACATTGCCCCCCTCTTAGAACTGATCGTTCCAATCAGGTTACTCCATTGTCCGCATGGCCTTCTTGATAAGGTGTCAAACTATCGATGTGGACAATCTTCATAGCTTGGGGATGCCTCTGGATCCTGTAAATTACGTCATTCATTCGTGACACGACGGTATAAGGGCCCTCCCACGATTTCTGCAGCTTCGGAGATTTACCCTTGCTTCTTTTTGGTTTATACAGCCACACTTTCTCAAGCTCTTGAAACCCGCTGCTGTTGGCACGCAAGTCGTATCTGGTCTTCATTCTGTCACTTTCCATTTTTAGCTTCTCTCGTACTTCTTCATATACCATCTTTATTCGACCTTTCAGATGGCTGAGATAATCATCTAAGTTTTTCTCGTGTTGCGGTCGATTCATAATTAGATCTATGGGTAGCCGCAACTCTATGCCGAAAATCACGCTGGCTGGTGTTTTACCCGTGGTTTCATAAATTGCTGCTCGGTAAGCCAGTAAAAATGGAGGAAGGCAGGTATCCCAGCTGGTCTGTTTCTCGTTGACGGCCGTTCTCAGGAAGTTTTCGATGGTGCGATTGAATCTTTCCACCATTCCATCTGATTGCGGGTGAAGAGCTGTAGTTCTGGTTTTGTGATTGCCTAGCAGCTCACAAACGTTCTGAAACACTTCCGACTCGATATTTCGTCCTTGGTCGGAATGGATCTCTCTGGGCACCCCATAATGGCATATCCAATTTTCGAATAAAGCTTCGGCTACGGTAACAGCTTCTTGATTAGGTAAGGGATATATTTCTGGCCATTTACTGGAGTAATCCATCACTACCAGAATATAACGATGTCCACTGCTACTACGAGGAAATGGTCCAGCTATGTCAATAGCTATGCTCTCGAATGGAGCTCCAACATTGTACTGCTTTATCTGTCCTCGGCTTCGAGTCCTCGGTCCCTTACTAGAGGCGCAGGTATCACAACGTCGGCACCATTCTTCCACATCAGACCGACTGCCAAGCCAGTAGAATCGTTCTCTAACTTTATTCAGAGTTTTGTTTATTCCAAAGTTCCCACCACCGACTCCACTGTGCAGTGCTTGAAGAACTTTTGGAATTCTTTTCTGGGGCAGCACTGTTTGATAAAGCTTTTCTTTGCCGTCGGAACTCTCCCAGACTCTTTTTAATAGGCCGTTCTCGATGGGTAAAGAACTCCATAGCGCCTAGTAGCTTTTTAGAGACGGTGATTTATCAGAAGTATCCTGCCAGGTGGGTCTATCCATGTTTCTTATCTTCCACTGGAAAATTGGTAAAAAATCCGGGTCTTCACTTTGTTCTTGACCGATGATTTTATTATCCCAATCATCTGAGCCCTGGATGTTAATTCTTCGGCAAAGAAACTCATCTTGTTCTCTAATTTCTTGTCGCAGACAGTGCTTACAGTTTGAAGGGCATGGTCTTCTGGACAGGGCATCAGCATTCCGATGGTTAGATCCTTTCCGGTGTTCAATTTTGAAGTCATACTCCTGCAACCGTTGAAGCCATCTTGCCACTTGGCCTTCCGGATTCTTGAACTGCAGTAGCCACTTCAAAGAAGCATGATCGGTCCTCAAGACGAACGGCTGACCATAGAGATACTTATGAAAATGCTCCACAGTTTTAACTATGGCAAGCAACTCTCTTCTTGTAGTTCATTTCTTGTTTAGAAAGGACCTTGCTGAAGTTGAAAATCACTTTTTCATGCCCGTTTTCAATTTGTGATAATATTGCTCCAATGCCAGTATTACTAGCATCCGTGTCCACGATGAATGTCTTTCCAGGCTTGGGATATGACAGAATCGAAGAAGAACACAAAGCTTCTTTTAATCTCTGAAAAGCTTGTTGACATTGTTCCGTCCAGATGAAGGGCTGGTTGTATTCTGTGAGCCGATGTAGGGGTTTTGCAATCTCGGCGAAATTTCTCACAAACTTGCGATAGTAAGTGCAAAGTCTCAGGAAACTCCTTAATTCATGTTTGTCTTTCGGTACTGACCATTTCCAGATGGTTTCAGTTTTCTCTAGGTCAGTCTTCACTCCATCGGACGAAATAATGTGTCCTATATACTTGACTTCCTTTTGAAAGAGCATACACTTCTTAGGACTTAACTTGAGCCGGACCTCTATCAACTTTTGGAAAACTTCTTGAACATTCTTCAAAAAATGATCTTCAAAGTCTTTGCCAAGTATTATTATGTCATCAAGATAAACGAGACAAGTTTTTCAGGTCATTCCTCGTAGAATGGTTTCCATAAGTCTTTCAAAGGTGGCTGGTGCGTTGCAGAGGCCAAAGAGCATGACGTTAAAGTGCCACAACCCTGTTCCAATGGAAAACGCTGTCTTCTCTTTATCATCTGGGTGAAGTTACACTTGCCAATAGCCACTTTTCAGTTCTAATGTGGAAAACCATTGGGATTCAGACAGGGTATCCAGGATATCGTCTTTTCTTGGCAACGGATAACTGTCCTTTTTAGTGACATCGTTTAGAAATCAATAGGAAATTCCTGACCATGTAATTAATCTTATAGATCCAACATGCTGGGACAATAGGTCATTTGAACAAAGAAACAACGAAAACTTTAATTTTACGTACGTTTCGGGTTTATTACAATATACCCATCTTCAGAAATTACAATATTCTTATGCTAAAAGAGTAAAACAAAATGACGTAAATAACATTTTTTTTTAAAAAAACAATCAAAAAACAAACAACATTTAGTTTAAAACATACCCAACATCGCATAAGAATTTTAATTTTCATAATAATTTTTCCAAAAAATGATTTTAGATTTACTAAAAACATATAAATTTTAATTATACTCGTAGTTTGTCTTGCGGTGCGAAATGATATCTAAAATATTTTAACGCGAAATTAAGATTGAAAGACGAGCTCATATTTAGGAATGTCAGAAAAAATTTCTATTTTTTAGACAAAAAAATATAAAATGTCGGTGACAAAAGTAAAAAACATACCAGTAAATTTAAAAGTTTCTTTAAAGAGTATATAATTTTTTGATAACAGTAGTTTCAAGTTCCTCGAATACTGTTATCAAAAAATTAGATTTCATACCGCATTTTTATAAAAGATATGTCGATGATTGCATTGTATGTGTTCCTATAAATAAGCTGGAATATATCAAGAATGAATTCAATAAGTTTCATCCAAAATTACAGTTTCCTAAATATGAGCTCGTCTTTCAATCTTAATTTCGCGTTAAAATATTTTAGATTTCATTTCGCACCGCAAGACAAACTACGAGTATAATTAAAATTTATATGTTTTTAGTAAATCTAAAATCATTTTTTGGAAAAATTATTATGAAAATTAAAATTCTTATGCGATGTTGGGTATGTTTTAAACTAAATGTTGTTTATGTTTTTTGGTTGTTTTTTTTTTTTTTAAATGTTATTTACGTCATTTTGTTTTACTCTTTTAGCATAAGAATATTGTAATTTCTGAAGATGGGTATATTTTAATAAACCCGAAACGTACGTAAAATTAAAGTTTTCGTTGTTTCTTTGTTCAAATGACCTACTGTCCCAGGATGTTGGATCTATATGACATCGTTTAGTCTTCTATAATCCACACAAAATCTGGTAGAGCCGTCCTTCTTCTTTACCAGAACAACCGGCGAAATCCATGGACTCTGAGGTGGTTCAATGACTCCTTGTTGCTGCATGTCGCTAAGCATCGTCGATACCTTTTCTTGCTTCGCTAAAGGGATACGTCGTGGAGCTTGTTTAATTGGAGTGGTGTTGCCGGTATTTATGCGGTGCTGCGCAAGATTAGTCCTTCCGACGTCATCCTCTGTTAAATAGAATACATCCTGGTAGCGCCTCAACAAATCTTCCAATTTTTGGACTTCATCGGCTCCTAATGGGGACTTGAATCGGTTAACAAGGCTCTGCAGGACTTCGGGTAGTTTTTGATTATTTCGAGGTGCTGTTGATGATTCCATATTGCTGAACACCGATGCAACTGTTGCCTTTCTTGATCTGTTGTGGGTAGTCCTTTAGATTTAGCATTATCACCAATACCAAATTGTTTTTCTTTTCTGTTAATGTATTTCCGGTTAATATGCTCTTCCTATAGAGGCTGCTCTCTGGTTCTGGATCTACAATTACACTTTCTTCAACTGCCGAAGGACTGCTATAAATAGCTTCAATTACTAGTTCTGAACCTGCTGGAAGTTCTATGTCTGCTGACGCTTTCACAGTTCTAATAGGAAGGTTTCTGATTTCAGGAAACTGCATGATGATTTTTTCATCTTTGGTCTTCTGCAGTAGGCGACGATGTTCGGTCTTACTATGGTGTGGCTAGAGCCTGTATCAAGGACCATTTCACAATCCCGTCCGCATATACGCCCTGGTACTACCAAACTCGTTCCATTATTTTGCAGACGGGTTACCTTGATCTTAATAGTTGGTGGGGCCTGGTAGCACCTCAAAGCTGACTAGTTGGCGTTTTCCTGGTCCTGACTAGATGTATTCTTAGGGCATCGATTCCTAAGATGCCCTTCAACTTCACAATTCTAACACTTGATGGATCTTCTCCTGCTATATACAGTAGAATCGGTACGGACTTTTTCTTTGTGATAATTGTCTAGAAGTTGTCTTAAGTTCTTCATTAGTCCTTCGTCATCCTCTTCGGCTTCACGCTGTTCTTCTCTCCTAAATCTTAGTTGCCTTATTCTGCCTTAACTACTTCGGGAAGCCTGTCGTACGGCTTCAATTTCTAGCGGCTGGGCCAAAGCTTCAGATATATTTTTATGCCTGACAAACCTTAACGCTTGACCGATCTCGCAGGCCATCAATAAAGCTACTTATTGCTAACTGTTCTTGGAATTCTGTCGGTGCAGTGGGGTAGGCTAGCTTCACCATACGTGCTATATCTGCCTCAAATTGCTGCAGATTTTCTTCGAAGCGTTGTCTTCGACCTTTTAATTGTGCTTGGTAAACGTGTTGTAGATGACCATCGCCATACCTCATTTCTAAAGCACTCTTCAGTGTTTGATGGTCTTTTTGTTTATCCTCGGCTAGCGTTCGTAATATCTCCATGGCTTCACCTCGTAGGGCAACTATTAGTGAAGTAGCCTTTTCTTCTTCAGACCAGTTATTTGCCAAGGCAGCTGCTTCAAATTGACGACGGTTTCGTAACAATATGTAAATATGTATAATATAATATGTAAAATAACGAAGGGGTAAAATGGAGTTTGCAGAAATTGTAATTAATTCAGGACAGATTTTGAGGAAAATTTGGTCAACAATCAAACCCAAAAATGGTTAGAAACTCTTGTGAACTGTTTAGTATGTTCGCAGACTCTGGAATATATCTTAACACACTGATTGTTAGAAACCATAAGTGAATTAATTAGAGATACGATCGATTATCAGAATCATTCATGCTCGGACAGTGATATCGGATAATATGTAGGTAGTGAGCCTAAAAAATACTATAAAGTAAAGTAAAAGACATTTGAACTATGAGGCTTCACAAATGGTAAATTTTGATAGTATTAAAGACATGATTCGTAATGGAATCCGGTATATGTCTTATCCAAAAATATTTGCAGAACAAAACAAACACGTGGTGATGAGAATAGTGAATAAACAGATTAAATGTGTGTGCCTTTGTTTAATGATA
The DNA here is from genome assembly GCA_025584915.1 of Monochamus saltuarius. Lineage (NCBI taxonomy): Eukaryota > Metazoa > Arthropoda > Insecta > Coleoptera > Cerambycidae > Monochamus > Monochamus saltuarius. The sequence goes on from CM046726.1 coordinate 30,824,322, forward strand.
GATTTATGTTTGTCTCATAATTTGTTATTAGGTAATATATATATACAGGGTGAACCTTAAATAAGTACAAATATTTTAACTGCAGGTGTAGTTCGTCATATAGATTAGTTTAGTGAAAGTCATTTTTAAAAACTCCAAATATTTACGGAGATATTAATTTTTTTTTAAAATACCCACATTTTGAGGACCGCTGACCAAATATACCACTGACGTAACCTAATAAAATAAACCATATGATTTACTGAATGCGAAGTTGCCATATCTTCTGTAAGGTAAATAATTTTTTAAAGTAAATTCAATTTTTACCAGTGTTTCTAGTTTAAAACACTCCTTTTTGGCAATAAGTAAAATAAATCTATAAATGATATTGCAGGAAACAACTACTCCGCGGGCTAATGCCCCGACCGGCATTGAATTATACCTGCAGTATCTGTGTGAAACAGCCAAGAACCCTTGTCGGCCACTCCACCAGACATAGACCGGTTTCGGGCTTTTTAGCCCTCATCAGTATGCCATAGGTGAGATGACCGACAATTGAACTGGCTGTTCCTTCATATGTAGTTTCACATATAAATCGAGTGCAGGTGAGATGTAACTGGTCTGCTACTTGCTGCTCGGCCTAAGCGGCTCGACTTGCAGAAAGCGACCTACAATATCGTAGGTACTTAACCGCAGACCTTTCGCCCTGGGCGATGCGCCATTAAATCTATAAATGATATTGCAGGAAACAACTACTCCGCGGGCTAATGCCCCGACCGGCATTGAATTATACCTGCAGGGGTAGGTATACCAACAAGGGTTCTTGGCTGTTTCACACAGATACTGCAGGTATAATTCAATGCCGGTCGGGGCATTAGCCCGCGGAGTAGTTGTTTCTTGCAATATCATTTATAGACTTAATGGCGCATCGCCCGGGGCGAGAGGTCTGCGTTTAAGTACCTACGATATTGTAGGTCGCTTTCTGCAAGTCGAGCCACTTAGGCCGAGCAGCAAGTAGCAGACCAGTTACATCTCAATAAGTAAAATAAAATTTTCATAAACGATTAAAATATGAACTTTCTCAAGTTCGATATTGTCAGTTAAAGAGTTTAAGAAGTTAGGTACTTAAATGATTTCAAAAAAATATCCATAAACTTGAATAAAAGCTCACCTACTTACTGAAAAACCAACTATTTAAACAGTTATCCATATTTCAGTTAATACCATTATACACTGTTAGAAAGATGATCACAAATTATCCCCTTAAATTATTTTATGAAGAATAACAAAAAACTATAATTTTCACACAACAGAGTTAATTTCCACCACATAATCTCAAACAACGTATCAGTGCTAACCATTTCGTACCTCGTAGTTTCGTAGTAGGTGAAACAGCTTTTAAAAATAAACACAAAACATGAAATAACAAAATAACTAGCTTGATGTATGAGTTCAATATCAAGAGAAGGCGAAGTAAAATATTTAAAAGCAGCATCAATCGCGTGCAAAAAGAAACTGATGTTGATTGTTGCATGTGTTGTAGGCACAGATAACAGGTAGGTGTCAGGAGCAGTAGGCGAATTGTCCCGCACAAGCCCCATCCTCTAGGCTCTAGGATTCATAGAGGTTTTGTTGATGTTGATACCGGTGCATTAGTATGATACGGGACAAAGGAATAAACTGTGGCAAGTGCAATCAAAACATGTAATATTTGTGGAAAAGGATTTGATAATTTCAATACATGTAAATTGAAAGTTAATATGAGATACTTTTGCATCTTCTGAAACCGAACTAAGCTAAGAGTTGCGGCACTAACCTATAAAACGTATTTAAATCGTCTATTTCACGGACAGTGTTTTTCTCTTAAGTGTCTTGTGTATTTAATTAATATTTTTCGTGAAATTAAATAAAATATGGCGCAATATTCAAACAGTGAAAAGGTTGACATGCTAAAAGCATAATTATTTGTTAATTAGTGTTAATCAGTGATAGTGATAAAAATAACGTATTGTGATAAATCAGTCGGAGTGTAGTAAAAATGTATAATAGGAATGTTTTTCCCCCGAAGGGATAAAAACTATTATTTCGGGTCTTGCTGAAGCTTGACCCATCTGAGATTACCCTCCAGCTATTTCCAGTGAAACGGCGTGTCTCTACGTGCTTTACGTCTCTCATCGAAGCTACGCTGCCATTTTTCCCTACCACTCAGCTTCCCTCTCTATGGCTTCGGCCGGCTAGCGTGCTAACGTCTTACCTTCAGTATCTTTAGAGATGAAGCCGGCAAGGTCTTCACTCTATGGGTCAAGCTTCAGCAAGACCCGAAATAATAGTTTTTATCCCTTCGGGGGAAAAACATTCCTATTTCGTGTCTGTGCTTTCGCTTGACCCATCTGAGAAGTGTTTGTTTTCTGCCGGCTAGTATGTAAGCGTACTGTGATAAAGATAGGAAATTATAATAATGATCAATTACTGTATATTTAACATTTTATTCATAACTATTACCTCTAGAAGTACAACTATCTATAATCCAATGAAGTTGGCCTCTAATATGTATTCCACTAATCAAAGTTAACAACCCATATAAATAACGCAATCGGTCTTATTAACTAACATAAATATTTTACTCTTTGGGACAATTCTTTGGCCCTATTTTAATACAGTAACAAATAACTTCTATTTGGTCTAACATCAGTCTATGACCTCAAAATACTCGAAACAATTTGCATTATTCTTTTGATTACCTAAACTACTTTTATTTATTTCTCTACAATAATGCTTAAACAATGTTTTAGAATTTGCCCAGTTAGCCTGTTTCAAAATCATATCAATAGGTGTGTTATTAGCAACCCTAAAGGATGCTACTGCCGATCTACAACTACCTGCTGAAACTTTTAAACCTGCTGAATCTAAACTAGATCTAACCCAACCTGCTATCACAGATCTTGAGGCAGACTTCACTTTACCTCTTGTAGTAATGAATAAGGAGGTAATGTTCTTAATAGAACCTATCCTAACCCTATTAAGCTCCCTAAGTTTATCTATCCAAAAAGGAATGTTTAAGCTTTCCTCTGGATGACTAGTAATCTTCCAACCAGATTGATGATAATTATGCCTATCAGTTTTCGAACCAAATCTTGGCCAGAAAATTACCTGATTAGTCTTACTTTGGAAGAAATCTTCCCCTAAATCTAATAATGTGAGATCATGTACTCTTCTACCTGAATATATTAATAAAAGGGTAGCTAGGTGCCTAGCCACTTGAAATATGCTGTCCGGACTTGGACCATTACTTTTTAACCACTTTATTAACACCTCTATATCCCAAATACATTTATTTTGGACTGGTCTTTGAATGCTGATAGCTTTTAGCATTTGTCTAACTACCGGGTGTGAGCTTAAGTATTGTCCTTTTAAGGGGTTCGCAAATGTATTTATTACTATTACAGACTTATGCACTAAGATTGTATTGTATGAAAATTTCTTACATCTATACAAATAACCTAAATACACAGCCACATCCTGAGGGTCCGGATCCTGCACTGATAATCTTTTGTCCTTTGCCCATTTTACCCACTGTCTCCATGGAGCTTGGTAAGTTTTTAACGTAGATGCTCTTCAAGAAGATTGCAACAACATGTTATCTTCTGTATTCCAGTTTATAATCTGTGCCAGCCACCCCGAATCCTCCAAGCCTCCAAACGAAGCTGTTTCACCTGAGACGGAGGTTGACCCGTTCTCATGTCTAACAAATTTTCTTCCAGGTTCTGAATGCGATATGGTGGATTCATTGCCCGAGCTTTCAAGTCTGGACGCCAAAATACTTTGGGCCACTTGGGTGCTATTATTATATATATATCCCTCTCGCTGTGTTCAAATGCTGTAGCACTCGAGGTATCAAGGGTGGCGGTGAAAATACCCACGCCAGCTTGTAATTCCATCGCCGGCTGAATGCATCTACAAATAACGCTTGCGTGTCTAGACTTGACTGTGCTGCATAGATTGGAACCACAGCCGACTGATTGGTTGCAAAGAGGTCTATGGTTGGAGTGCCCCACCTTTTGAAAATCTTCTTCTCTCCTTCTTGAAGATGCCAATCTGGTAGTGCACTGTTTCTTGAGAGGCTGTCTGCTATGAGATTGTATCTGCCAGGGATGAACCCGGCCTTTAAGGTCATATTCTTTTGTTGACATATTTCTAGTAATTTCTCCGTTTGTTGCAGTAAGGCCAGAGATCTCGTTCCACCTTCCTTGTTTATGTGAGATACCACACTCTTGTTGTCGGACTGCACTAAAATATTGTTGTTTTCCAACATGTCGATGTTAGTTTCTATTGCCTTTTGTACCGCAAACATCTCTTTTCGGTTTATATGCCATTTCCTTTGAACGCTTGACCAGAACCCTTTTTGGTATATATTGTTTATTTGTGCCCCCCAACCCTCGTCTGATGCATCTGTTGTTATAAAAATATTTGGGTTTCGAGGGAATATGGGTGTTTTTAAGGAAATTGCGCTTCTCCACCATATTAGGTCTAAAAGACTTTGTTCCTTTACTTTGAAGATATTCTGAGGCAGATGCTCTGGCAAACGTTGACTCTCTCTCTGCATTCTTCGACAATGTAATCTTCCCAATGGAACCACGAATGCTACAAAGTTTAGTTCTCCCAAAATGGATTTTGCCTTTTCCCAACTCCATTCTTTTGATTTTAGAATCTCTTCTATGGCGCTCCTCAGCCTCTTTCTTTTTATATTTGAAATGAACTTTTGTCTTGAGTTGGGTTCCAGGTTATCCCCAAAAATTCTATTTGGCGGCTTGGAGACAGCTGCGATTTTTTGAAGTTTATCTTCCAACCTAAATACTGCATAATTTTCACTACTTCTTCTCCTTGGCGATACAGTTTTTGAGGGTCTTGGTTTGCTATTAAAAAATCGTCCAGGTACACTAACACTCGAATTCCTCGTCTTCGTAAATAACTTGCGATCCAGTTCGTCAGACTGGCAAAAGTTTTTGGAGCTGTTGATAGTCCAAATGGCAGGCATGTCATAGTGTAAACTTCGCCTTCGTATGCTATAGCTAGAAATCGCTGATGCTTTTCTTTTATTGGAAAGTGGAAGTATGCCTGCGATAAGTCGATTTTTATGAGGAAATCGTCCTTTTGAAGAAAGTTCGGTACTGTGTAATGGCTTAATAGTCTGAATTTCTTTACAATTGTGAACGCGTTCAGCCTTTTCAGGTTGAGAATTGGGCGACATGATCCATCTGGTTTTGGTATTGCAAACATTGAGGACAGGAAACCAGATCTTACTTTTGTTTTTCTCAGGATGTCCTGTTTTATCATGGCATCCAGTTCTCTCTTCAGATGAGGATTTATTTTCGTACTGAACTGAGAAATAATTTGGTCGGTAAACGGAACTAGAGGAGGTTTCTCTCCAAAAGGGATAGTATAACCCTTTAATATGTTTATTAAGGTATTTGGAGCCCCCAGTGATCTCCACCGTTGAACATATTTCACTAACTGACCTCCTCGAAAAACTATCGATTGTGGATAGTGGTCAAAACCGACGTCTTTTACCTTTTTCTTCGTTCACAGCAGATCTCCCCTTTCTATAATTAACGCCACTTCGTTGTCTTTCTCCTCTACGATCTGACTTATATGCAACTCTCCTTTGTGTATGTATTTTCTGCTGTTTTCCCTGAGGTGCATTACCTTGTCTAGGAGATGCCTTATATCTCGACGCTTTAGAATAGTCAAATGGTCTCTTATGTCTAAAAACCATTCGGGCATTACTGTCTTGATTAGAGTAAAACTCTTTAATAAGCTTATCCTCAAACAAATGTATTCCTGATGGTGGAATATCTTTAAGTATCTGCGCAGCTACCGCATCTGCCGGCTCATACAGTCTTCTTCTAGCTTCTATGACCTGTGCCCTTTTTCCACAGACGTACTGTAGAAGATCATCTGATACTGATTAAAACTTTGAATTATTATCCAGAAATATTTTCCTCAAATCTTCTGCTACATTTGGATGTTTGCTGGCAATATCTGATAAGGCCTCTTGAAACGCCTTCCTCTGCATCAGAAAACCATGGCACAAAACTCCAAATGTGGAATCCATTTTCATCAACGTATCTGGTGTACTACCTCTAGGAGTCATATGAGCTAGAAGAGGGTTTACTTGCAAGTGTCCAAAAATACTTCCTGCTTGTAATTTCTTTTGCACATCTGCATATCTGATTTTATTCCACGTTACCTCCCCAAATTTTTGACATTTTAAACCTTGTTCTTTTATATCAGGTAATGGATCCGGTACAGCAGGTTCTTGTTCCTTGGTCTGTGGTTCAAACGAAAGCTTTCACTGCTCCCCAATGCCAACAGAGGAGCTTTCCATTCTGGAATTGGAGAAGCACTTCTCTCAGAAGGAGTAAAACTATCCCCTTCTGAATAGTTATCATCACTGCCGCGTCCTCCCATCTCTCTTTGCTCCACCAGACTTTCCAGCAAGGACTCTATTCTTACTTGACGTTGCTCTAAATCCTCCAATCTGGCTCTCTTTTCCGTTAAAGGCTTGCTATAGCTTACATACGCGCGTTTCCTTTTTCTACTGCTTCCATTCTCTTTATCTCCCTCATAGAACCGATCATTTTCCTCATCTTCCATAGATGAGGCTGAGGTCCAAAGCATGGAAGCATGGGATGCGACCAGTTACATCCGGAAAATCACCATGTTTCAAATTACAACACTGGCCGTGAAAGCCTAAAAACCACTATATGTGTAATATTTATATAATTTTTTGGCAAATTAGAGTTAGATTTAAATCTGTATATGATACTGCAGGAAATAACTACTCCGCTGACTAATGCCCCGACCGGCATTGAATTACTCCTGCAGTATCTGTGTGAGCACCCTTGTCGGACACACCACCAGACATAAACCGATTTTGGACTCATCAGTATGCCATAGGTGAGATGACCGACGATTGAACTGGCTGTTCCTTCATATGTATGTTCACATATAAATTGAGTGCAGGTGAGATATAAGTGGTCTTCTTACTTCCTGCTCGGCCTAAGCGGCTCGACTTACAGGTCGACCTACATTGCAGCAGGTACTTAACGCAGACCTCTCGCCCTGGGCGACGAGTCATTAAATCTATAAATGATCTGTAAATGATAGTTTATTACAGCAATTATATAGTATAGTAAGTTACTATACAGGGTGTTCCATTTAATAATCATTTTAACCAGTCCATCTTTGCTACCTGGCAAATTAGTTAGCTAGATTTAAGCATTCCGCCACAATCTTAGACCTATATACAGAGTATTTGATTTTTTTCACATTAAGGTGATTTATATTGCTTAAGCTGCGCATACTTAAATCCTGGAAATTATTTTATTTAAAACTAGTTACTAAATTCATGGTTGGTTAGTAGTTACTTGTGTCTAGCTGGATGTTAACTGTGTGGTGCCCGGAATTTGAAATCATTTTTTTTTCTCGAACCTGCCCCTGCTCCACTGATACTAGCAGGCCATCCAAGTCAGAGCTCAATAATAGTAATTGGTGATTAGACAATTGCTGCGCGTCGCATATTGCAATCCCTCGGGCGAATGGTCAGGTGGAGCGATCAAACCGCACAAAGTTGAGGCTATTACGGCGAGTGCGGAAGGAGAGGCGAATGGGATGATCAGCTATCGGAGATACTGTGGGAATCAATCAGACGATAAATGCCAGCACTAGATTCTCCCCAGCAGATTTGATGTTCGTATCAAAGTGGGCGAGTGGCAGACTTGTCAGAAGGCGATGACACTGCTGCACATGGGCGAAAGCGATTGCATGCATATATGTGTAAGGCAGGTGAGAGATTGCAAAAGGTGAAGTCTCACATGAATGCGAGGTATGATAAAAGGCGTAAGGTTGCAACCGAATACAAGGTAGGTAATTTAGTTCTATGGCGTCAGGCAGCCACTATGCTAGGTGAAAGGGGTGTTAATAGAAAGATGTCTAATAATATGATGGTCCATATAAGATAACAAAGCTGTTAGGCAATGACAGGTATGAGATTGCCTCATTGCAAAGTGTTAGGGGTTATAAGCGATTCAAGGCTGTTGTACCAGTAGATACTTTAAGGCGTCATCAAAGCGGTGCACTTAATGTAGGCGACGAGTCTGCTGACTCTTTAGGCGATTCTGAAAGGGATTTGATTGATCTCTTAGACAGTTAGATGAGACTAGTAGATTAATGAGGACATTAATGTTTCAGGATGACCGACTGTTATAATAATAAGGAATTGGACAGGCGACGACATCTAGCGGCCGAAGGTAGAAGCTCAGAGGGGAGAATTCTGTTAGGTGGGCGACCGACAGCTTATGGTTGGTACAACTGACAGGCGTTAGGCTGGGACGGTGGAGGGAATTCTACGTGGCGAAAACAAGCTATCAGTGCTGTGTTATAGCTGTTCTGATGTAAAAATAGAAAATTGGAGAGAAAATACGGTAGGCGAAAGTGTGGGTGTAACAATATAGTGTGTGGTAGGTATAATAGGCACTTGGTTGAGGAATATATGTGTTTTTGTTTTTAAATAGAGTATAGAATATATTGTTACGGGTTTCCTACCCAACTTCCGCTTTTATCATAAAATAAACAATCCGTTAATTTGTTTGTATTACTGCTCTTTATTAAACACTCTGTACACCACTGAATACTAAATATAACTAAACTAATCGTTATCTAATTATTCACTTTCCAAATTGCTCTAAATCTCTAATTGATTCACTGAAATATCCAAATGAAACATCTATCTCTAGGTCCCCTTATTCTCTTTATATAGATAAAACGGATATTCTAAGTATTTTCTAGTATGGCGATTGGGGCAAATCTAGCGTGTCGTGAATCCAAAAGCTACCAAATTGGGTGAGATCGGAGTAAATCCTGTAACACTGCCCCCTCGATAGGTCCTCTATACGGTGACAGATGCTCCAGGTGGACGACCTTCATCTTACTGTCCTATGTATCCGGTAGATGACGTCATTGATTCTTTTGATAACGGTGTAGACTGTAGAGACTCTCCCAGTGGTTCTATGGTTTAGGCGATCTTCCTTTTTTCCGCATGGGGTTTTACAGCTATACGAGGTCACTTTGTTGGAATCCAACTGAATTGGCCCGTACGTCGTATCGAGTCTTCATGCGATCGCTCTCTAGTCGCAACCGGGATCTGACTTGGTCGTGTATGACTGCTATTTTTCGTTCTAGCTCATGGACATAAGTATCTGGCTCTGTGAACTGTTCTGCAGGACGACCAAATACAAAATCTGCTGGAAGTCGAAGCCCCCTCCCAAAGATAATCCGTGCGGGAGTCTTTCCAGACGTTTCATGTATAGCTGAACCATAAGCTAATAGAAAGAGCGGAATCAGCTACAGCTTACATACGCGCGTTTCCTTTTTCTACTGCTTCCATTCTCTTTATCTCCCTCATAGAACCGATCATTTTCCTCATCTTCCATAGATGAGGTTGAGGTAACTTCTTCCTCTTCTTCTGCTGATTCCTTACTTAATTGCAACGATGCTTCTTTCCTTGACACAAGCAGCGGTTTTAAAGATAAGACATCTTGTACGATCAACTCATGCTGAAGAGAAGATCCTCTAATCTTCATTGATAACTCGGGTGGTCCGATTATCAAACCCCTGCAAAAAGGCCAACGTAACATTTCTTCTTTATATCGTCTATAAGATTTTTCGGACAGAACCTTTGAATTCGGGTCAAATGCCCTAGCCAACCCTATCGTAGGTATGGCATATCTTAATTTATTCATTGTTTTCGCCTCCAATTTAATGTCATCTGTAGCATATGATTTAGCCACCTGCCATTCTTCCCAACCTTTTGGCAGATATTGAATTGCTAGCCTTTTAATTTTTTCTAACGTAGTATTTCCCTCCAACTTCGCCAGGTCTCCCATCTTCACATATTCTGCCGGCACTGCCATCTGTAAGCAATATAAAATTACCTTACAGATACTCATATTTGCTTATAAGGCTTTTAGGTAGTCATAGGCGTACCTAACTTATTATTCTTTCTTTATCCCTTACATCAAGAGGTCGTCAAGGACGGACCTACCTTTGACTGCAAAGCAGTATTGACTTGTACGGCCTGTTTAGCGAGCCGTCACCTCCTCCAGCTGCCGGGTCACATTCAGTTTTCGACTCCCAGATACGCCATCTGTTCAAATCAATCCGCCAGCTCAATTCGGCCCGTCGGCCCAAATCTGCCAGTCGGCTCAAATCGGCCCGTCGGCTCAAACTGGTCCGTCGTCTCGAATTGGCCCGTCGGCTTAAATCGGTCCGTCGGCTCACCAATCAGGCCGTCAGCCAATTTTCACGTGGTCGGTATCATCCGACCGTTATTCCAAATCCTTTCTAAAATTAAACTACACAGTACACCTACATATTATCACCTACCTTGTATAAATGTGATTATTCCTACACTAGTTTCTTTTCACCAGCACTTACACACCTTTTCCCCTTCAATAACTAAAGCGTACTGAAGGTAAGACGTTAGCCATAGAGAGGGGAGCTGAGTGGTAGGGAAAAATGGCAGCGTAGCTTCGATAAGAGACGTAAAGCACGTAGAGACACGCCGTTTCACTGGAAATAGCTGGAGGGTAATCTCAGATGGGTCAAGCGAAAGCACAGACACGAAATGAACAAATTCTGGATAACCATGATTGTGAGTAGAGAATCTTAATATTTTCATAAATAAAAATATTTCAATCATTCTTTGACATGTCTAATAATTCTAGTGTAATACTGGCAACGCTGTGGAATGCACATCCACCATGACTTCCGAATTAGCGGTCCTCAACAAGTTTTCTATTGAAAAATCACGAAATTTATTTAAAATTTGACTTTTTTATTCCTGATTTTTTTGTAAAAAGACTATTAATTATGTATTCTATACAGTGAGCTGTACTGCTGGTTAAAATATTTGTACTTATTTAAGGTTCACCCTGTATATATATATAGGATATTAAGATAATTTTATTGCTCGTATTTTCTTAATCCATATCTTGGGCAGCGTACGTTGTCCTCCCTGTATTCTGTCCTGAAATAAATTAAGTTTAGTAATTATTTAATAGATCTGCACTACTTATCTTTTTAAATAATTTTACCTAGTTGGCAATATTACTATATCACATCCTTGTTGAATACCATTGATTACTTTTGGTTTTAAGTTTTCTATCGCTTCATCTCCACGAGTACTGTTTTACCAAATTGGTACTTACTTCTCCACCTATCGGCTAGCGGCCGAACGGCGAGATAGTTCTAATCTTTGATCGTAGATTCCTTCGTCGATTACTGAAAATTCAAATAGTTTTTCCAAGTAGTTTTAAAGACAATAGGACTGGTGTTAATAAAAACGATGTCATTATTTGGGTTTCGTTGTGTGTTTCTGCACCAAGATTTTTGATGTTATCATTCGTCAAGGCATAATTCTTAGTGCAGATTTTTATAGTGATTTGAATTTATATTGATATAAATTTGGTGTTTCGAGTGTTATTTTTACGAAATCGCTGCCTTTTTAGGGATTATTGACAGCAAACCGTAAGTACATCGTTTGCGCCATATGGTTCTTATGTTAACTTTTCTATTTTCTTGGCTTTTTAGAAGACATTTGGATATTGCTAACATCGCTTTATTACTGCCCGCTTGTGGTCTTTCTACAGAGGCACCCTTCAAAGAAGGTATGTTAACATTTTTCTTGGGAACAGATAGCTAATTTTTTTTTATCTCATTTCCAAGGGTGTTTTGGTACGGCGATTCCTTCCCTGGTGATCGTGCTAGGCTACCACTAAATCACTGAGTCATCCAGAATTGCTCCTTTGGTACACTTTGTTCCAGCCTGGGTGCAGTAACGTTGCATTCGTTGGTTGCAGCGGTACAATTGCAGCTCTATGCCTGGGACCTCCTCTCCTGAGTGCAGTTAGCATCCAAATCCGTATACATTGTATACCATCTGGAATAAGTAGGAGACACGCAAGTTGATCTTACCATAACTTTAATAAAATTTGTTTAAATTTTTATTAATCAATACTTACCCGATTTAAATGAAAAGGGAATTTTCCAGTTTATAGAGAGTAAGAAAAGTACTTACCAGTAATTATTTCATCTTATAGCAGATAGAATTGGAGATATTTAGTTTTAGTTAGTTTAGATTAGAGTAAATAATAAAATAGATATTTAACAATAGATTTAATATTATTCATTTTATTAGTTCCTAGACATATGTGTAATTTGATACATGGTGATTTTCCGGGTTGTTATGCCGTGACCTCGGTAACTGGTAGCTGCCAGAAACAGAGTTAAAATGCACATCCCTAGCATTAGCTGGGATACTTTTACCTGCCCTGGTTGTTCTCGAGCTAGGCTCTGTGGGGACAGACCCGCTATCGGTGTCTCTGGGCCTGTCCATATATTGATTTCGGTTCCTACTGTTGGTATTACGACTGCTACGGTCGGAACCGCTTCTCGGATACTGGTGGTCCTCCGAGGCGTTCCGTAGCCGCCGCTGTAACTGGTCGCTTCCAAAGCATGGAAGCATGGGATGCGACCAGTTACATCCGGAAAATCACCATGTTTCAAATTACAACACTGGCCGTGAAAGCCTAAAAACCACTATATGTGTAATATTTATATAATTTTTTGGCAAATTAGAGTTAGATTTAAATCTGTATATGATACTGCAGGAAATAACTACTCCGCTGACTAATGCCCCGACCGGCATTGAATTACTCCTGCAGTATCTGTGTGAGCACCCTTGTCGGACACACCACCAGACATAAACCGATTTTGGGCTCATCAGTATGCCATAGGTGAGATGACCGACGATTGAACTGGCTGTTCCTTCATATGTATGTTCACATATAAATTGAGTGCAGGTGAGATATAAGTGGTCTTCTTACTTCCTGCTCGGCCTAAGCGGCTCGACTTACAGGTCGACCTACATTGCAGCAGGTACTTAACGCAGACCTCTCGCCCTGGGCGACGATTAATTAAATCTATAAATGATCTGTAAATGATAGTTTATTACAGCAATTATATAGTATAGTAAGTTACTATACAGGGTGTTCCATTTAATAATCATTTTAACCAGTCCATCTTTGCTACCTGGCAAATTAGTTAGCTAGATTTAAGCATTCCGCCACAATCTTAGACCTATATACAGAGTATTTGATTTTTTTCACATTAAGGTGATTTATATTGCTTAAGCTGCGCATACTTAAATCCTGGAAATTATTTTATTTAAAACTAGTTACTAAATTCATGGTTGGTTAGTAGTTACTTGTGTCTAGCTGGATGTTAACTGTGTGGCGCCCGGAATTTGAAATCATTTTTTTTTCTCGAACCTGCCCCTGCTCCACTGATACTAGCAGGCCATCCAAGTCAGAGCTCAATAATAGTAATTGGTGATTAGACAATTGCTGCGCGTCGCATATTGCAATCCCTCGGGCGAATGGTCAGGTGGAGCGATCAAACCGCACAAAGTTGAGGCTATTACGGCGAGTGCGGAAGGAGAGGCGAATGGGATGATCAGCTATCGGAGATACTGTGGGGAATCAATCAGACGATAAATGCCAGCACTAGATTCTCCCCAGCAGATTTGATGTTCGTATCAAAGTGGGCGAGTGGCAGACTTGTCAGAAGGCGATGACACTGCTGCACATGGGCGAAAGCGATTGCATGCATATATGTGTAAGGCAGGTGAGAGATTGCAAAAGGTGAAGTCTCACATGAATGCGAGGTATGATAAAAGGCGTAAGGTTGCAACCGAATACAAGGTAGGTAATTTAGTTCTATGGCGTCAGGCAGCCACTATGCTAGGTGAAAGGGGTGTTAATAGAAAGATGTCTAATAATATGATGGTCCATATAAGATAACAAAGCTGTTAGGCAATGACAGGTATGAGATTGCCTCATTGCAAAGTGTTAGGGGTTATAAGCGATTCAAGGCTGTTGTACCAGTAGATACTTTAAGGCGTCATCAAAGCGGTGCACTTAATGTAGGCGACGAGTCTGCTGACTCTTTAGGCGATTCTGAAAGGGATTTGATTGATCTCTTAGACAGTTAGATGAGACTAGTAGATTAATGAGGACATTAATGTTTCAGGATGACCGACTGTTATAATAATAAGGAATTGGACAGGCGACGACATCTAGCGGCCGAAGGTAGAAGCTCAGAGGAGAATTCTGTTCGGTGGGCGACCGACAGCTTAGGGTTGGTACAACTGACCGGCGTTAGGCTGGGACGGTGGAGGGAATTCTACGTGGCGAAAACAAGCTATCAGTGCTGTGTTATAGCTGTTCTGATGTAAAAATAGAAAATTGGAGAGAAAATACGGTAGGCGAAAGTGTGGGTGTAACAATATAGTGTGTGGTAGGTATAATAGGCACTTGGTTGAGGAATATATGTGTTTTTGTTTTTAAATAGAGTATAGAATATATTGTTACGGGTTTCCTACCCAACTTCCGCTTTTATCATAAAAGAAACAATCCGTTAATTTGTTTGTATCACTGCTCTTTATTAAACACTCTGTACACCACTGAATACTAAATATAACTAAACTAATCGTTATCTAATTATTCACTTTCCAAATTGCTCTAAATCTCTAATTGATTCACTGAAATATCCAAATGAAACATCTATCTCTAGGTCCCCTTATTCTCTTTATATAGATAAAACGGATATTCTAAGTATTTTCTAGTATGGCGATTGGGGCAAATCTAGCGTGTCGTGAATCCAAAAGCTACCAAATTGGGTGAGATCGGAGTAAATCCTGTAACACTGCCCCCTCGATAGGTCCTCTATACGGTGACAGATGCTCCAGGTGGACGACCTTCATCTTACTGTCCTATGTATCCGGTAGATGACGTCATTGATTCTTTTGATAACGGTGTAGACTGTAGAGACTCTCCCAGTGGTTCTATGGTTTAGGCGATCTTCCTTTTTCCGCATGGGGTTTTACAGCTATACGAGGTCACTTTGTTGGAATCCAACTGAATTGGCCCGTACGTCGTATCGAGTCTTCATGCGATCGCTCTCTAGTCGCAACCGGGATCTGACTTGGTCGTGTATGACTGCTATTTTTCGTTCTAGCTCATGGACATAAGTATCTGGCTCTGTGAACTGTTCTGCAGGACGACCAAATACAAAATCTGCTGGAAGTCGAAGCCCCCTCCCAAAGATAATCCGTGCGGGAGTCTTCCCAGACGTTTCATGGATAGCTGAACCATAAGCTAATAGAAAGAGCGGAATCAGCTTGTCCCAGTCTGTCTGGTTGTCGTTCACAAACATCCCCAGATTGGTTTCTAATGTGGCATTGAAACGCTCCACCATACCATCTGACTGGATCAGAATGTAGGTACACCAAATCTGCAGAACAGGTTGTCAACTAGCGCTTCCACTATGGTTGTGGTCTCTATATTGGGAAGGGGGTATACTTCCGGTCATTTGCTGAAGTAATCCATGGTTACTAGTAGATATCGGTTTCCATCCTGGGTTTTCGGAAAGAGGCAAGCGATATCGATGACAATTCTCTCGAACGGTGCTCCTACGATGTACTGGCGCATTTTGTCTCTGGAACTGGTTTTGGGTCCCTTGCAGGCTGCACATGTATCACATTTTCGGCACCAATATTCGACATTCCATTCTACAGCTCAACCAGAAAAACGCTCCCTAATCTTATGTAGAGTCTTTTTGACACCGAAATCGCCACCACCGGTACCTCAGGAGTAGTACTTGTTTCCTGACGTCCGTTCCCTCATTGTTCTCTCACGCTCCTTTTACGATACCATCTTCCAACACCAGGAAATTCCAATGGGCCCAGTAACTCTTTAATATTGGACTTTTACTACTGACTTCAGCCCAAGAGGGTCGGTTGTTGATTTCTTTCCAGTTTAGTAAGGGCTTGATGTCACAGTCGGCTTGCTGGTCTTCCCGAATCGCTGCTGGACTCCATCTATTCTCAGGTTGGGCCCCGATCACCTTGCAAGAAACATGTGATTTGTGCTTTCTTTCAAAACTACTAGTGTTTGCAGTTGGCCGGACAAGGTCTCCTAGAAAGGGCATCTGCGTTTCCATGCTTCCTGCCTGCTCGATGTTCGACAACAAAGTGGTATTATTGCAATCGCTTCAGCTATGTGGCCATCTGACCTTCTGGGTTTTTAAACTGTAGCAGCCATTTACGGGAAGCATGATCCGTTTTTAAGAGGAATTCTTCTAGGCTCTTGACGATGGCAAGCAACTCTTTCCAAGGCACGCAATAGTTCTTTTCGGCTTTCGATAAAACTTTGCTGAAGTTGCCAACTACTCGCTCTTCGCCATCCTGTACTTGGGAAATAACTCCGCCAATCCCAATATTGCTTGCGTCTCTGTGCACTATGTGTTGGGTAGGTCAAAATCGGTGTAGTGCAGGGAGCATCTTTCAGCGCCTCAAAGGCTTTCTGGTATCTCGGAGTCCATTCAAATAGGATGTTGTCTTCTGTGAGTTTATGAAGAGGCTTGGCAATGTCAAAGAATCCTTGGACAAACCATCGGTAGTATGTGCATAGGCCGAGAAAACTTTGAACTTGATGTTTGTCTTTAGGAACCGGCCAGTTCTTTATGCACTCTGTCTTCTCCGTTTCACACCGTGTGGAGTAATTATGTGGCCTATGTATCTAATCTCCTTCTGGAACAGATTGCACTTCTTCGAGATCAGTTTCAGGTTTGCTGCTTTCAACTTCTTGAACACTTTGGACATATTCTTCAGGTGCTCTTCGAAAGACCGTCCCAGCATCACCACGTCGTCCAAGTAAATCAAGCAGATTTCCCAATGCAGGCCATAAAGTCTCCATCAATCGTTCAAAAGTGGCAGAAACGTTGCACAGGCCAAATGGCATTACATTCAACTGCCAAAATCCATTTCGAGTAGTGAACGCTGTCATTTCCTTGTCTTCTGGGCTGACCTCGGCTTTAAATCCAAAGTAGAAAACCATTATGCACCAGTCAAGGTGTCCAGAGTATGATCAATCCTTGGTAATGGGTAACTGTCTTTCTTGGTGACGTCATTTAATTTTCTGTAATCCACACAAAATCGGGTGGAGCCATCTTTCTTCTTCATCATGACTACAGGAGAAGCCCAAGGACTCTGGGAAGGCTCTATCGTGCCTTGGTTTTACATTTCAATTAACATCTGGTTAATTTATTTTCTCTTGGCTAGTGGACGTCCTCGCAGAGGCTGCTTTATAGGAGACAATGAACCAGGGTCGATTCGATTCTACATTGGTTCTTCCAAAGTCGTCTAGTTAAGTACAAACTCCTCTTCATTCCCACTTAACAGCTTTTCGATTTGTTCGACCTCCACCTTTGTTAGTTTTCCTTGGCCCTATCCACGATGCCCTTGAGATATTCTGGTAAACTGGCATTATTTGGTTCCTTCTCAGTTTCATTTATTTCAGTTCCCTGTGTAATTTTCTGTGGAAAGGTTTTCAGGTTAACTATCCGTACTATTGTCGTTTTCTCAAGTTTTCTCAGGGTACGTCCTGTGACTATAAACTTACTGAACAGATCCGGATTACTGGGTTCCACCACTCCAACACTGCAAGACATTTCCCCATCCATTACAGTGGCAACCAATGTTTCGGTCTGACCAGGTAGTACCACATCTTCTTTAACAACGAGTCTCCGTACAGCGTTATTCTCAGTGGTGTTCGTTAGCACTACTTCCTTACTCATTATCCGTAGTGTACCAGCATTCAAATCTAAGTCTAAGTCAGTAAGTCTAATCCGAGTATGACATTGTCCGATATATCTGTTACCAGGGCACTGTGTTTGAACTTGACGTCTCCCAATTCTACTTCAAGCTCGCATTCCCCCTTGACTGACAGTTGTTGCCCATTGGCTGTTCTAAGGATATAACGTTTGGCAGGGTTCTTAATACGCCAAACACCAATAATATCCGGCCGTACAATAGTTCTTGTCGCTCCAGTGTCGATTACCATAGGAAACATACGACCACAAAAAATAATGGCTTCTACTAGCAAGAAGTCAGAGTCCTGGAAATGTGATAACGTAACTTCTTCTCGTGGAGCATTGTAAAAGGATGCAGCCAGCTTTCGCCCCGCCAAGCCGGCTGAACCTAGTTTTCCTGTGTGGCTGCCGCCTGGAAGTTGTGCCTTTGCTGATCTGCGACTAGGACCCTACACTATCTCTTCAGATGTCCTGTCTGTCCACATTTCCAACATTGAAGTGGGCGATCTATTCGGCTATCAGGTTCTCTCTTTGGCCTGCTAGTTGGGCTGAGTTTATCAATGATCTCCTTCAGTGTCCCCTGGAGGCCATTTCTGCTGCCTCGAACTCCACTGCATGCGAGAGGGCATCATTCAAAGTTTTAAGTCTAGCGAGTCGTAGTGCCTGTTGGGTTTCGCAATCTCTACCACATTTTTAATTGCAAAAGTTTTTTCTACTTGTTTGCACGGCTGTGCCACATCTGAAGTATTTTGTAAAACACTTGACCTTTCAAACTGTGCAATGTATATTTTATGATTAATTTGAGTTACAATTTACTCCAACACTGGAAACTATTTTAGATCGTCTCTTGACGAGATCTTATTCTATAGTGACGGCTTGTTACGAAATAGGTCAGATCTCATCTATTGTGGTTGAATTTTGGAGTTCCCACTGTCAAAAGTGAAGTTAGATATTTATAGAGTGTTTTTATTAAACCAGGCAAGTAAATTTAGATAGATTAATTTCTTTAGATAATTATTGAATAGAACTTTGGCTGTGGAATTGTTCATTAGCATACCTAGATGTTTGGTATCAGAGAGCATACATGTGACTTCATTGATAGGAATTGTAGGAGATTTGATTTATATTAACTTAAAATACCTTTCTAATACAGTAAAAAATGTTACAAAAGCTAATAGTAAAGAATATATGGGTAGATATTGTGGGTGTAATTCAACGCTGGTTGGGGCTTTAGTCCACAGAGTAGTTAGTTTCACACAATATTATTAATACTTAAAAATATATTAAAAAAGTGCCTTACCGAACCAGGTACATGTTCTTATATTGGTTCATAACCTATCTCTTACTTAATTTGTTACCCTAATTTAATTTACAACTTAAAATGAAATAACAAAATAATAAATTAAATTCAGGTATATGCGTTTTTTCATATATTTTCAGGTATTAACAATATTGTGTGAAACTAACTACTCAGTGGACAAAAGCCCCAACCTGCGTTGATATGCCTTATTATTAGCTTTTGTAACATTTTTTTACTGTTTAAGAAAGGTATTTTAAGCTAATATGTATCAAATCTCCTACAATTCCTATCAATGAAGTCATATGTATGTTCTCTGATACCAAACATCTAGGTATGCTAATGAACATCCAGACAAAACTCTATTCAATAATTATCTAAAGAATTTAAAAAATGGTACAAAAGCTAATAATAAGGAATATATCGATAGATATTGTGGGTGTAATTCAACGCAGGTTGGGACTTTTGTCCACTGAGTAGTTAGTTTCACACAATATTGTTAATACCTGAAAATATATGAAAAAACTATACATAAAAGGTAAATTTTTTAATTTATTTTAGTAGGTCGTTATGATATTGACAGTTAATTAGTTTGACGTTGTCGACATTTAATTTCATTTTGACACTGTCGACATTTAATTTCAAATAATTTTAATTTATTGGTATAATAATTGTTATAGTTAGATATTTGACTCAAGTTAAAGGAGGCCACCTGATGAAGCAATCCTAAAAATGCAGAAATAGGTCAGATCTAATCTATTGTGGTTGAATTTCAAGTTCCCACTCCAGAGGTTAATATATATATATATATATATATATATATATATATATATATATATATATATATATATATATATATTCAAAGGTCATTTTGAGGAACAAAGTTTATTTATTTCAGTCATTTTAAGGAACTTATGGGCAGTTTGAGGAATTCCTCAAAGTGACATAATATAAACGGTAATATTAGGTGTATTTTGGGGAACAGAAAAGTGTTTTAAGGTTACTTTGGGTAACTCCCCAAAATGCCATTTTTCTGGGGTATTAATGCGGTATTTTGAGGAATATGCTAATTGGAGGTTACTGGAGGTTAACACTAATTTAAAGGAGGTTAAAGAACTAGTTATAGCCATCTTAGTGGTAACATTATTAATTTATTATGTATTTTAAACCAGTAAAAAGGTTTTAATTAATATGCATTGCAGTACTAATTTAATTATTACCTGGGTGCAGAAAATATTTGCAAGTGAATTATTAAAATAATGCAAATAATGTGAAAGATCTCAAATTATTTGTGGAGACATAAGAGCTATTTTTCTTTGACAATTAATTACATGAGAACTATAAAGCGAAAAATCTTTGGTTGTGAGGTCCAGTAAAAAGTTGATTTTTGTCTGTACAGAGCCGTATTGGCCGATTTTTAAAACGTATTTTTTATGAAATTTTTGGTATGCTTATAACGAATTGATTCAAATTTGTTGTGGTGTTCAGATTTATACATGCGCTTAATTTGCTGTAAAATTTACAAATTTTTGTAGGTCAATGGCGTAGAAATGGGTAGGAAAGCGGGATTTTTTTACCTTAACTTCTTCGCCAGTGACCTAATAATCATGAGTTTGTGAACAATTCTACATAAAAAAGGTATACTTGTTGAAAATCGGTAAAGTGTATCGTTTTACCGAAAATCTCAGTTGAATAGGACACCGTTCTTCTGATAAGAAATTTAGTTTATATTAAATAAAATATCAAATCGTTTATAAGAGAAACCCTAGTTATAAAAAATGAGGTAGCTTCTCACAGCCTCGATGGCAGAGCAACCAGGTAATTGAAGAGGTCGTCTCAGTTACCTTGGTGCAATGACGATGGAGACAAAGTTGAAAATGTCCTATTTTAATACGGGGCAGGTGCACAATGTCCCATAAAAAAAAACTTATTTTTAATGAGTTTCTTTTTCAAAGTGCCTTTCAGGCTAAAGAAATGATGGCCCGCAGAAGAAGATCACATAGAATGTTCCAGAGGCCAATAAATCCTCAAAAGAGATGTTTTCCAGGAAAATATCTCACAAATCGGGTTCCACTACAAATTTTCAATAGGAAAACTTAATATTACGTACATTCAAAATACTCCCACGCATGGATGAATTTAAGTTTCACAAATTTGAATATAGTCCATTGAAATGTTACATTATTTTGGCCTTAGCGTGCATTTTTTAGATGACGCAATTTTATTGTTTAGATGTGAGGGGAGGTCAAAAAAAGCTTAACTTGAAGTTTATGTTGTCACAACCCTCCAGCTTTGGCCGCCATCTTGGAAAAGGGGGTTAAATTGTTTTTAGCATTTATCAGGTAAACTATTGGTCATACAAAATTTTTTTAAAAACATTTTTTATTGCAAATTGAATCCTCTACAATTTTAGTCTAGTAACTTTTTGTTGTAAAATCAAAAATAACAAAGATATTAAAGAGGAACAATCAAAATTTTTGGACAAATTTTCTTTTGGACGCCATAATTTATTTTTTTTATTTTAAAAAAATGACATCAGAGCATTTTTGTAGAGTGGTTTTCAACGAAGAATTTGTATTATATACTTTTTATATTATATTCATTAGTTTGGGTTTTACAGTGCTGTGAAGTGAACACTAATTTTCCCTATAGTCCATTGAAAAGTTACATTTGGGGTTGCATTTTTTAGAGATTGATTGTTTAGATGTGAGGGGGGGGTCAAAAAAAGCTTAACTTGAAGTTTGTGGGGTCGCAACCCTCCAACTTCGGCCGCCATCTTGGAAAAAGGAGGTCAAATTGTTTTTAGCATTTATCAGGTAAACTATTGGTCATACAAAATTTGTTAAAAAAGATTTTTTATTGCAAATTGAATCCTCTACAATTTTAGTCTAGTAACTTTTTGTTGTAAAATCAAAAATAACAAAGATATTAAAGAAAAACCATCAAAATTTATTTATTATTTTATTTAAAAAAAAATGAAATCAGAGCATACCAATATTGAAATGTCTATAATAAAAAATATTATTATAAAAATAATTAAAAACTATGCCATATCATTGGTATAAATTTATACTTATCAGTAGGAAAAATTAGTCTACACTTCACAGCGCTGTAAAACCCAAACTAATGAATATAATAAAAAAAGTATATAATAAAAATTCTGTTGAAAACCACTCTACAAAAATGCTCTGATGTCATTTTTTTCTAAATAAAAAAATAAATAAATTATGGCGTCCAAAAGAAAATTTGTCCAAAAATTTTGATGGTTTTTCTTTAATATCTTTGTTATTTTTGATTTTACAACAAAAAGTTACTGGACTAAAATTGTAGAGGATTCAATTTGCAATAAAAAATGTTTTTTAAAAATTTTTGTATGACCAATAGTTTACCTGATAAATACTAAAAACAATTTAACCCCCTTTTCCAAGATGGCGGCCGAAGCTGGAGGGTTGTGACCCCACAAACTTCAAGTTAAGCTTTTTTGACCCCCCTTCACATCTAAACAATAAAATTGCGTCCTCTAAAAAATGCAACACCAAATGTTAATAATTACATTTATTAAAACTGGGTTATTTGTAGACCTTAGGTTATATAAACAATCAATTTGATCCTCTAAAATATTACTAGTACTAGGTGTAGATGTGTCTAAAAAATTATGTGTTACAGTTGACTTATTATTTCTACAAACTGAAGCTAAATGCCCTTTTCTTTGACACAAATTACATACATACTCCCTATATCTGCAAATCTGTGGATTGTGAAACCCCTTTCCACAAACACAACATTTCTTTCTCACTTGCTGGTCGTTTTTGTTGGTTATGTTACGCCTTCCTTCGCTGTCAGCGTTTGACCTTGCTCCGGGAACTATGGACCTACCACCACTGCCTCGCTGTGGTTGACCTACTCGTCGGTTGTTGGAATATTGAGGTTCTCGTGATACCTTGTAGATGGCGTTCGGATTTCGCTCCTCCTTCATCCTCCCACCAAATTGCTGAACCATTTCGAAGCTTGATTTTCCGGCTTCCTTGCGGGTAGCAATCGAGATAGCAGTCTCCAGCGTTAATTTTTCGTTCTCTTCAAACAAACGATCCAAAATAGGCCCCTTTTCAAATCCCATGATGAATTTATCTCTTAAGATGTCCGCTAAACATCCTCTAAATTTGCACTTTGCTGCTAAATTTCTTACACGTGCAGCCCACTGCAACACTGTCTCGTGCGGGTTTTTATACGCGTTATAAAATCTATAGCTTTCTGCATACACTGACGAAACTTTCCTAAAATGTCCGTCGAATAACGCTACCTACTAATTCTTCGTACGTTTTTGATTCGGGAACATCAGGTACACACAAATCGTACAATAATTTATAGGAGTCTTCATCACAACTATTTAATAATATAGCTCGACGTCGTTTCACTTCCGCACTGTCTTTGGGAATATTATTAGCAATAAAATATTGTTCTAGGCGAGCTTTATACACTGCCCAATCTACGTCTTTCGTAAATTCCCGAGTTTGTCCCATTAAAGAAGCCATTTTTCACACGGGATCGGACTTTTTCTAACTTCGCTCACTTTTTATACGGTTTAACAGTTTTTACTATACACTTTTATCCTCATCGCCAAGTTGTTATATCTTGGGAAATGAAACTCATAATTTAGTTTAACATTAATACTTATATTACGATTCGGAGACAGTTGTCTTGGTACAAGTACATACACGTGCGACCAACCATAAATCTATATTACCGGAGTATCTCTGTGTAGTACCACACATGCGGAAGCGGAAGAATACAGAAATAAGAACATGGTACTTCCGCATATGCGCAAAACGTATCTGTATATATAGATAGATATAACAACCACGATCAGTAGACAACACATCAAAGACACGTAAGAATACTCCCAAATCGTCAGACACCATAGGATCACAAGTGCCTGCTTCTAATTTATTCACGTTTATATTTGTCAAAATATTATCAAGGCAAGAACTACAATTAACAGTAATTCTAGTTGGTTCGGTGATAAAATGAGTGATGCCCAATGTAGTTAAAAAGTTACAAATATCTTTAGAGTGTCCAATGTCGAAATTAATATCCTCCACTACAATGATATATTTGTAACTACCTGTAAGAAATTCCAGAAGGCTTTCTAACTGATTCCTAAAAAGTAATATATCACCCGAAGAAGATCTGTATAAGCTTACCGTATTTCTGTTTATAAGTTCAGCAGCACAAAATTCAGCATAAACTACCTTGCAAAATTTTTTAACATCGACAGCTTTCAGAGTTATACCTGATTTAGCGTATATTGCAACCCCACCATGTTGTTTATTTCGACAATAGTAAGAAACCAGATTATAATTATTTATATTAATCATATGTAAATTACTTATATTCAACCAGTGCTCTGATAAACATAATATATCAAATTCATTTATATTTAAGAAAATGCGAAGTTCATCAATTATGTTAGTTAAGCTTTGGACATTGATACCCAATAAAGAAAATGAAGATCTAATTAATTCGTTAGTTTGCGACTGAAAAACTCTGTTGTCTTCTAACAAGAAAAAAAAAACGATTTACAGCAACGCCCTCAGGCCATATGTCACTATTTAGAATATGCTGCACTTGAGACTCTGGAATGGATATCTTGAAGGAAGAGTAACTGTCAGGGTTTCTTGAATTTTACTTTAAAACTTTCACTTCAGGAACAAACTGTTGCAAATAATAGCTTCTTCGGTCACCAAGGGTTGTAGATTTGTAACATGTAAGTGACGCATATAAACTGGGACAGCAGCTTTTAAGATGCAGTCGCTCCTCTCAGACATGCTGCCGACTAAAATATTTCTCGAATTAGGCCTAATTATTTTGGCTTGGGCTTGTATAGATTGATTTATTTTTGTTATAGATCCAACATCCTGAGACAGTAGGTCATTTGAACAAAGAAACAACGAAAACTTTAATTTTACGTACGTTTCGGGTTTATTACAATATACCCATCTTCAGAAATTACAATATTCTTATGCAGGAAATTTTTTTTATTTTCTTCTTTAGCTAATCTTATATTAAGTTTTTCATAATGCCGCAGCTTTTTTTTTGTTTAAATGACCTACTGTCCTAGGATGTTGGATCTATAAGATTAATTACATGGTCTGGAATTTTTTATTGATTTCTAAATTGATTGGGTTAAAGAAGAATTTTCCAAATGGATTCTTATGGAGCTTCCCAAGGAAGATTACTGCAATAGCAATAGCAATAGCAATAGCGATAGCAATACCAATACCAATACCAATACCAATACCAATACCAATAGCAATACCAATACCAATACCAATACCAATACCAATACCAATACCAATACCAATACCAATACCAATACCAATACCAATACCAATACCAATACCAATAGCAATAGCAATAGCAATAGCAATAGCCATAGCCATAGCCATAGCGATAACCATAGCAATAGCAATACCAATACCAATACCAATACCAATACCAATAGCAATAGCAATAGCAATAGCCATAGCCATAGCAATAACCATAGCAATAGCAATAGCAACAGCAACAGCAACAGCAATAGCAATAGCAATAGCAATAGCAATAGCAATAACAATAAACATAATAATAACAATAGCAATAGCAATAATAATAAAAATAATAATAATAATAATAATAATAATAATAATA
Source organism: Monochamus saltuarius (assembly GCA_025584915.1). Lineage (NCBI taxonomy): Eukaryota > Metazoa > Arthropoda > Insecta > Coleoptera > Cerambycidae > Monochamus > Monochamus saltuarius. The sequence goes on from CM046726.1 coordinate 30,850,054, forward strand.
ATAATAATAATAATAATAATAATAATAATAATAATAATAATAAAAATAATAATAATAATAATAATAATAATAATAATAATAATAATAATAATAATAATAATAATAATAATAATAATAACTTACTGACATTAACAAATTTTAATCTAAATTAGTCCTAATATTATCAAGACAAGAACTGGTTTTAGCAGTAATAATAATAATGATAATGATAATGATAATGATAATGATAATAATAATAATAATAATAATAATAATAATAATAATAATAATAATAATAATAATAATAATAATAATAATAATAATAATAATAATAATAATAATAGATAGATAGATAGATAGAACGTTTATTGACCATTTATATATACAATGAGTACATTTATAGTTATAACTTAGTAACTAAACAATCAACTGATATATGACTTAAAATCGTCAATAGAATAAAAGCAATGCTCCAATAGAAACATTTTAGTGATTGTATGGAATGACCTGACTGACTTCAATTTAATTTGGGAATGTTTAAAAAATGTATTAAATTTATTATAGAGACCAATTAACATTTTATTTTGTTTGGTAATTTTGATTCTAGAACATGGCTCTACAATATTTTCTGCATTTCTTGTATCGTAATTATGAATGTTAGAATCTGTAACTAAATTGGGCAAATTTTTATGAACTAGAATTAGAGCCTCCAGGATAAATAAACATGGCAGAGGTAGAATTTTCAGTTGCTTAAACAGGTCTTTACAAGAAGTATTATAAGATACATTAGCTATGAGTCTTACTGCAGGCTTCTGCAGAATAAATGCCCTGTGCGCATCCCTGGAGTTACCCCACAGGGCAATACCATAGCTCAAGTGACTATTCACTAAAGAAAAATAAACAACCCGCATAACGCTATCATCCACAAAAGGCCTCAGTTATCTCATTACAAAAAGCTGCGCTGCAAGCCTCGAGCAAAGCCTTTCCAAATGCGGGGTCCAGGCTAGGGCGGTATCGAGAGTAATGCCCAACATTTTAACTGGTTCAGACTTTACACACCACTTATCAGATGAAAATAACATATTTTGGGTTTTTGTTACATTCAATTTTAATTTATTTGTAGAAAACCAAGATTTGGCCGATGCGAGGCTCGCTAAGCTCAGCTCACTACCTCTAGTCACTATGGTGGTGTCATCCGCAAAGAGGAAGCAAGAACTAGAAGGTAAACAAGAGGGCAGATCATTAATGTACAATAAAAAAAGCACTGGGCCTAAAATTGATCCTTGCGGGACACCACCTTCTATCGGCATAATTTCGGACTCAAAGTCATTGACCATAACATACTGCTTTCTATTGGTTAAATAAGATCTAAAAAGTTGTAATTCATTTGAATGAAGTTTCAGCAAAAGAATATCTGTGTTAACACAGTCGAAGGCCTTTGTCAGGTCACACAACACTGCATATGAACTCTCACCCATATCAAGGCCATCGACTACTTCCTCGATCACAGATAACAACGCTCTGACTGTAGAATACCCCTTTCTGAACCCAAACTGTGATGGCGATATGATAGAATGATTTATCCAAATGGACCAATAATCTCTCTTTTAGCAAGATTTCTAATATTTTGGAAAATATAGGTAAAATAGCAATTGGCCTAAAATTGTCTACAACATCGATATCGCCCTTTTTATGGATTGGAAGAATTGGAAGAGTCCGGCCATATGCCGCCGCTAACAATATTATTAAATAGGAATGTAAGTGGCCCAACAAGTACTTCAAGGCAAGCTTTTACTATTCTGCTGTTTAAGCCATAATAATCCAGACAGGCTGAGTTATTTAAGGAAAGGATAGCCTGACGCACATCAACTTCCAATATAGGCGACATAAAAAAAGAAGATACTGGTTTGACCATACTATTTAGAAATATCAAGGGATTTATATTTGTATCCTCAATACTATTGGAAATTACGTCAGAGACAGTTGTAAAAAAATTATTGAACTCGTCAGGAGTTAAGCTGGTATGGCCGCAGAATTCCACTGGATAGAGACACTCCAGCCCTGGCACACTTCGAGGCCTTTTGTCAAAGGCTTCGAGAGCCACAAGAGGTGTGCCCACCGATAACCCCGGATGAAGTTCGGAGATCATTTATTAGATCGAAGAACTTCGCTGCTCCTGGTCCCGATGGGATCAGCAACTTCTGGTGGAAAAAATTCACCAGTGTCCACCGCCATTTGGCCAGAATATTCACGTCCTGGCTAAATGGAGAGCAGCCAATTCCGGCGTGGTTTGTCGAGGGGAGAACCGTGCTTATCCCTAAGAGCGGAGATTTGTCCCAGCCAAAGAACTACCGTCCAATAACCTGCCTGGATGCGTGTTACAAGGTGTTTACTCGCATCTTGTACGCGCGTGTGCTCCAAGCAGTGAACCCGGTTTATCAACGGATGTACGAGCAGCGAGGGTCCAAGAGTGGTGTAGCTGGCTGTAAGGAGAACCTGCTCATCGACAGATGTATTACGCAAGACTCCGTGCAGTACAAGCGAAACCTCTCAATGGCCTGGATAGATTACCGCAAGGCATTTGATATGACATCGCATGAGCTAATAATCCACTTGCTCCAATGCCTTGCGGTGGCCGACCCCATAGTGAGATGTATTGAACAACTCATGCCGCTCTGGAGGACCCGCTTTACCATAACATCGGCTAATGCAAGGGTCCAAACAGAGTCGGTTTTGTTCAGGAGGGGAGTGTTCCAGGGTGATTCCCTGAGTCCCCTCTTGTTTTGCATCTCACTGCTGCCATTATCCGTTGCACTTCGTCGTACCAGGGGTTACAACTGCGGTACCCCAGGAGACCGGAGGCATAAGGTCACCCATTTGTTCTATATGGATGACCTTAAACTCTACGCCTCCGGAGAGAGGGATTTAAATCAGTCCCTCAGAGTAGTACAGGAGTACACGCAGGCGGTTGGAATGAAGTTCGGGCTGGACAAATGTGCACTGGTTCATCTCAAGAGAGGACGATGCGGTGCATACGGAGAGGACGCCCAGCTCATAAACGGAAGCATCTTCCACCATCTAGATGCCGGAGAATCGTACACCTATTTGGGTGTCCCACAGCGGGGCACTCATGAGGTGGCTACGGTAAAAAAAGCTCTCCGCGACAGGTATCGGCACCGCCTCCGAGAGATCTGGTCTTCGGATCTGTCGGGTAAGAACAAGAAATCGGGGAGGCCGTAGACTCTTGAGTTTGGAGTGTCTCCAGGGCAGAGTGGTTTTGGAGGCCTGTAAAGTCATCAGGAGCTCGGATCCCCTTCTCTGCATGGTCCAAGACCATGAAGCAGCAGAGATAGAAGCGTTTGTATATAAGGCAGCGATAAGAGCAGCCGATGAACTTGGTCTTGTGTTCGATAGTGAGCGAGAAAATCCAGACTCTGTCACCGAGTGAGACCCTGGTCAGTTAAAAGCCTAAATTAAAGCTGCAGAAACGTGTCATCTTCTGCAGCTACATAAGGATAAGCCAATGCATGGTCTCTTCTACCGTCATCTAGAGGGGCTTGGCTTATCTGAAAAGCTGACCTTCGCTTTTCTGAGGTCAGCGGGGCTGTACTCTGAGACCGAGGGGTTCATAATGGCTTGCCAAGATGGTGTAACTAACACACTCGTCTATCGTAGTCGTGTCTTGAGTATCTAGGTTCCTGATACCAGCTGCAGGGCCTGCCGCCAGGCGCCGGACACGCTTATGCATCTCCTGTCGGCCTGTCCGGTATATGCGACCACAGCGTATATCCAAAGACACGATTCAGCCTTACGGGTGTTGTATTATCATTTACGACACTCGTATGAGATAGACGAGACGCCAGTGCTGCCTTATGCTCCGGGGGATATAGAATCCGTTATGGGGATTGAGAAGTGCAGAATTTTTTGGAACTATTCATTCCCCACCCTCAGGCAAATTCAAGCCAATAAGCCTGATGTAGTCCTCCTCGACCACCAGCTTAGGACGATGTTTATGATTGAGTTCTCGGCTCCCGCAGAGAACAACATCGTCCTAAAAGAGGAGGAGAAACGAAGGAAGCATCGAGATCTTCTCTCCGAGCTCAGCAGGCTGTATCCAGACCACTCTGTTAAGATTGTGGTGCTAATTATAGGCGTCCTGGCTGGAATGAGACATACGTTGCTTTCTGACTTAAAGATCATACCGGCTTGCCGAAATTCGGCAGATATCTTTGCCGGCAAAATGCAGAAGGCAATCGTCCTTGGTTCGCTACGTCTACTCAGAACACATGATTTACGGGCGCAATGATTACTGACTCCACGGAGTGGAGAGTGGTCATTGCTTGACTCTCCGAATGTGTCGGAGCTTCGGAAGGTGTTACTGAAAAAAAAAATAATAGTAGAATACTGCATTGTTAGTTGCATACTCTCCAAATCTCAAAGAACATGCGAGCTTAGTTATATCTAAGGGTCTAAGAAACACTTTAACAGAACACTGTAGACATCTTGGAATGCTATAGTTTAAAATATTACAAATTATTTTATGCAAACATCGTCGAAGGAGAGGTCCACACCACAGCAAGTAGTAAAAACTTTGCAATGGCAGATTTTAATTTAAACAAGTAAGAAAACAGAAAATGATACATTCTTAAAATCTCTCCAAATATCAATTCTGGAAATAAATATTAGTAAGATAGGTGCTGCCTCCCTGTGGTACCATATTGTGTTTCTCATTAAATAATAATCTACATTTTGTAAATAATATTTTTCTTTCAAAGCGGCGTAAACTGATACACGTATCAAAGCGGTGACCTATCACTACGTTTGACACCTTTGACTTTGATTGAATATACCTAATCTCGCGGCTGAGGGAAGGCCAGTGACGACGATAAATAAGAATTTAATATAGTTTTGAAAAAATTTTGTTTTCGCTTTATAAATAAGTTTGAACATTTTTTGATAGATGATTCCGTTCATTCTTATTTTTCCCTATTCCTCTTAAAATATTTGTATTTGTATAGTTAACCCTGAAAATCAAGGCATAAGTTTGAAATTTGCAATCTTTCTAACGCAAATTTAACTGTCAGACTTGACGTTAAGAACCCAACGTAAATTTGGTCCACTGAACAGACACTACATTGTTTTAGAATTATGTATATATATATTTCAGTTCAAAAATTATTTTAAAATACACTTCCGCACGGAACTGGAAACTGGCGTACAATCGGCGACTGGATAAAAAATTTAAAGAAATTCCCAAGGAAATAAATAAGTTACATGTTTTACACCGATTTTTATACAGCAAATTCAACTGCCTTTGCCGCTATTGTTATTAATTATTAATGGAATTAATTTGTGGTTTTATTAGCCACGCGGCCCATGGTACCGATTCTCCTCGTCCAATCCTTTGGTATTAATGCTTGGACACGCTGTATATGGTGCGAATACAATTGAACCTCGTGCCACACTGATGCAATACGCCTGGACCTCCATCTCTTCCACGATTCGGTTACATATTTCCCGTGTTACACCAGCGTTTGCACTACACTTGCATTCACCGTTGTAAAAGTAGCTGCATTTGGAAAATGTTTACAGGGAAATCGTTCTGCTAAAGCATTTTCACTTCACTATAAATTAAAGCGATATCCATCAACTGCGAGTTGCTATAGACGTACGCCGTTTTTGATATTTGAAAATCTAATGTAAATACTTGCTTCACAAAAAACTTAATACGATAAGCAATCGGATATTTGAAATCGCCTGAATAGAGACTACAGTCACCTAGCGATATAAAGGTTGAAATTACTAGAAGCTCAATAATTATTTTTTTCTCGAAAACTATAAAGATTTTTCAAATTTTTTTTTTACAATTACAATCCATTTTTCATGAGGCATCTATTTCCAATTTTTTTCAGATAAGTTCTGAATCACCCTGTATAATTACATATACTTACACATTTTAATATTAATATTTAATGTATGTTGTCGCATGGAATTTTAAGAGTATAATCACCTACGTTTATAGCTACAAACATTTTGAAGATTTAGGGGTTCTATGTTTGTCGTTGTTGCATCGAGTTGTTTTTTAACATATAACATAACATAATATAAACTAGCCTGCAAGGTTTCGAAGTATCACTAATTTTTTTAGCGTTGTTTTGTAGTAAATAGGGTTAGTTTTTAATCTACTAACCCCTAACTCTTTTCGTTTCTGATATGTGGTAGTGCGTTTTAGTATCATATATTAACTTGTAGGGTTTCAGAGTGTCACAAACTTTTTTGCGAGAGATGCAAACAGGCTAGAACATAAGGGTAGGTTTTCACGTTTTCAACCCCTGAAATTTCTGATATACGACAGATGAGATAAACTGCATTACAAGGTTTCAATGTGTCACAGACTGTTTTGCGTGATTTATGTCGCCCTTGGTAATTTGGGGTAGTTTTTACCTGCTCAACCCCTGAATTTTTTAGATACACGGTTGTATCTTAGGACTCCATAAACTCCCCTGCAAGGTGTCAAAATGTAAATATTTTATTAGATGTGTTTAAAATGAGATAAAGGCTTTATATAATTTTCATTACATATCGATGCATAACATCCCCTTGCACATTTTCATATATTTTTTAAAATTTTAATTGGATATTAGTAGTTTTACCTCAAATCTGTAAAGTACAAAGTATTAATTATTGAACAAGCGATGGTAATTTCGACATTTAGTAATACAGTGGTTACGAAACAACATATATTTAACTGCATGATATTTGACAGTCATCAGAATATCCCTAATGAGGGTGCTGCTGAATACTTTGTAATATTTTAACAAAGTTCAAACGTTTTATAAAAATATGGTTTAATAAGAATATGATTAATAAAGAAAAATAAATTATCAACATTACTTAACTGGTCTACTGTAAAAATGCATTTCTCGTTTCTGTTTCTGATTCTGTTTTCAAGCACATCTAAAATGATTCGTTTCACAAAAAAAAGTTAATTTTTGTATTAGAAATGCAATGTTAAATACTCGTACAACGTGACTATATACCAATAACTCAAGAAATCATTGACATCGAGTTCTGAAATTTCTAGGGGTACAAAAAACATAAAAAAATATTCAGTCAGTCAAATAGGAAAATAATTTTCAATGGTGTCAAAGTTCTGTGTCTCCTAGTTGACGGATTTGGAAGTCAAATGAATTAATTTTATTAGATTAAATCATTGTTCCAAATTTCACCATTCAAATAATACCAGGGATATTTGAAAGAAAATGTGATCTTTCTTTTATTTCAGTACTTTATATTTCGAAACCGTAGCGTTCTTTAACGACCCAGACACCGCACCATGTCTTAAATACATCGTTTTTAAGTCCGCATTATGTCTGAATGCCTAAAATTATAAGAAAGATATCTTCAAGATGTTTTTTTAAGATATCTTATGAATAACTTTCACCAACATCTTTAAGACGTCTTTCTAATGCCTTAATGTAAACGTAATTTTCCTTATAATATCATTTTAGTTTTTGCCTTCATCAAGTCTTTTTTCATGCTATATTCACATCAAGAATTACATTAATTATATGACATGACATTAATTCTCCCATAATAATAAAGCCTTTCCGGATTTTTTAAATATTAATTATTATATTTAATAAACCTAGATCTAATATTGTATTATGTCTTTCTCTCTATTGTATGTTGTCTTGGCATCTTGTTGTATGCCTGCTAGCTTGTTCCGAGCCTAAGGGATTAAGGGAACGGTATGTTCCGTGGGTGTGGTGCTCATTGTTTTTGCTATGAGACTATCTGAGTGCTCTGCTATATGCAAAATAAATAAATAAAGCGGAGTGATAATAATTTTATTTATGTATGTGCTTTTGAATTTGGTTAGATTATGGTTGATCATCACACATGTTGCTGTTACCTGCTGGTTAGTATTTATAGTGTTTTACTGTGGTTTTAACAACAACATATTATCACGTAATGGAGATTTGTTATTGGCGTAAGTATTGTATTGTATTGCATTTGTCTAGTTCTATTAGAACCAAAAAGCTACAGAAAATGTGTCAAGATGTGGATGAGATAGTTTTCAATAATGCTTTACGTGAAACTTAATTAGTCCAAATTAGAATTATACTTACTGGAGTTTTTTGATAATAAAATAGGCAATAGATTGTATGCATATTGTATATTAAATTCATCTGTTTCATTAAAATCATAATTTAAGAGGTCTGTTAACATAGCACTGTTACATTGTCGCTGATGTTAAGAAGATAAAAAACACGGGACAAGTTACAGAATCAAAGTAGTGCTGAGCATAGATTTTGACACTGATGAGGTGGTTTTAAACGTTACATAATACATAATACTGGAAAACAAAAAAAAATGCTATATTTCAGTGTAAAGTTTTCTTTATCTACAGCTAATAAATATATTCTTGTTTGCGACCAAACCATCACACATCAAATCGTGTCTTTGGATAACACTAATATTATATAGAGGTTGCTTTTATTTTAATTGCTTGTGTTATAACTTCATATTAAATACATGTTCAGATTTTTTAATATACTGTTGTTGACAACATATGCAACTCATGCATATATGATAAAGTACATACAGGATTTTTAGAGAACTGTTTTTGAAACCATTGCGTTAAAGTAGCTACTTCTATAAATTATCATTGTTAGTTTATACATTTTTGACTATATATATACTGTTGGTAAGTAGGTACCTGCATTTTTTCTGTATGCATTCTGCATTTTATAATCTGTAGTTAATTTCAACTCAAATACCTTAAAATACCAATCAACTCATTTCGTATTTTTTTGTCTGGAGAATGACAGTTTTTTTAATTGGAAATATATTTGATACCTCGATATTTACACTACATACTGTTGGATATAAAAATTGCCACTAACAACGTTTAATAATAATTATAGGAATCCGTGGTACAATTTATTTATTGTAAGACGTTTATTATCATTTCTCCTATTTTATTCCGTTTTAAGTGTCTCTTCCGTTTAAGTAAGTCTCATTCATCAATTTGTTAATGTATTAGGTAAACAAATGGGTTATTAGTTTGGTGTTGAAAATTAATAAAAGAAAATTCTTTTAGGATCTGTCAAACAGACTGGCATGGGAATATCGCAAAAGCAAATTAAATGTATCATTCAGGTTTGGCTTCGGAGGACATCCGACGGGAAGCATCCTACTTAACAAAAATTGAATAAAAAATAAATATTATCAAAATTTTATTTTGATTTTTATTCCTCTTCTAATATGTGGAAAAGATGTTTTAAAGACGTTGTGTTTTGTAGCATAAAGACGTCTTCAAAATAAGCTAATGGCGACAATGGACGTCTATAAGATGTCTGACACATCTTAATCAGACGTCTCTAAGACGTGTCTGTGGTGTCTGTTGATTGTATGAAATTTATTTAAACTAAAAACTAAACATAAAATTATCAGTTTTATCATTTGATCAAATATTTCGATTAAACTCCAGCACCTGCACTTGATGCCATAGCTACATTTCTGACACACAGGGCGTTGAAAACTTTTCAGATTTTCTAGATACATCTCATAAAGAAATTGTTTTATTTTTTAAATATTTATCACAAAAATTATCTCACCACTGGTTTTTAAATTTCGATGTATGGATTTTTTTATAACCATTACAGTGAATATTGTAGGTATTTCCTTCTTAGTCATAAATTTAGTTTGTCAAGACTTTTAACAACGCTTAGTATAAAGTAAGTTAGATATTACTAGAAAGAAGATGAGGTGACATTTATAACGAGAAACTTCGTATAGACACACGCACACTAACAAATGCATACACACACACACACACACACACACACACACCCTCACACCCTCACACACACATATATACACACGAAAAATAAATGTTTAAACTTTAGTAGGTACTTATAGTTTTGATGCTTGCAATTCTTAAACAGTGGCACGACATACAGCAGCCATCTTTGGTAGCTACGTCATTTCGACCGGCCCCCGACCTAAGTCTCCGCCTTCACTCGTGTTGAGATCCATCTTTATAACGTACACTGTAAAAAGAGACAGAAAGTGAAATTGACTAAGAATGACTAGGTGACTGTAAACAGGCGCTGTGAAGCGGCACTCTTCAAAGACCTCGTTGACGGTTGAAAGTGCTTTCAGTAATAAATCGACGGAATCAGCGCTGCTATTCATAAAAGTTGCCGCTATCGCATTAATTATGAACCTGTTTCTTTCTCGGTTCAACTCAAGCCATTTGCATATGCGCATCATAAATATCTGTCAGTTATCTAAGACATGTCGGTATTCTTCCCAACAAATAAATAAACTCGTATTCGTTACGTTTTTAAAAGGGGCATGTTAATAATTGCTTGAGTAGAAACAATATATACTTATTTTAAAATTATTATATATTTAAAATATATTGAAACTTAACCTATGAAATTGTATTGTTTCAGAAATGTCTTCATTATTCGACCAATTAACATTAGACATATACCTACAGGGTATCCGGAATATCAATGCCTTTATTTTGCGCTTTGATAAATTGTACCAAACAAAACATATTCGACTTATTTTTCTCTAAGCAACGGTAATGGAGTTATGCCAGCAAATAGATCTTGAATATACCTAGCATGTTAGGTGTTTGTACATAATAAACCCAAATACACCTAAACATACTTTCTGTGAATGGTTTTTTTAGAGCTCTTTTCATAGCACAAAATAAAATGCCAAATAGTTATGTGTTGAAAATGAATGCCGTTGCTTGCGAAAAGCATTTACCATACAAATGTCTCGTAGTCACTAGTCATGGTCATGATATGTATACTCAGAAATGTCAAGTAAACACTAAATGCAGAAAAACGAATTGCGCAAGATGCACTACTACTACTACAAATAATTTGCAGTTAATATTTGAGGTTAATATGTGCAATGTAGTCATACGTTACAGTTTAAAATATTTTTTAAGAAACCTCTAAAAACTTCATTAATATTGAAAAAACAGATTATACGTTACAGAACGTTTCACTTAACCTTAGTTACCTAAGCTTTAATTTGTAATTTCGTAATACAATTGTGTATTTTATTGCAGTTGTATTTTTACTTTTGAAATGTATATGTAGAAAAACTATTCGTTTTAGACATGTTTTTTTATGAGAGTTTTTTTGTTGTTTTTGGTCAGATATTCAAGCCCCTTTAGTAATTTATATCCTGGACACCCTATATTAAGTCGCTAGGCCAGACATTTTCCGTTTTTTTTTTCTATTGAACAGAAGTTGTACTATTTTTGTTAAATAAATACCTATAGTTTTGTCTAGATGTTCTGTTTATAAATTTGTTACTACTGAACAATCTTATAAATATTACTAAAGTTTATGTTACGACTATACTTACATCGACATAATACTATAAGTTTGTAACATACTTTACAAGATACCTCATAAATTAATGTAAGGCTAAAATTTCTATAACTCTATATTTTTTTCCACATCACAGCCTTTAATTAAAACTTATTATAAACATTTTTGACATTGAAATTATGATTGTTTTATTTTCACTACTTTTAAAAATTACTAATTTACAAATTACAAATTATAAATAATAATTACAATTTTAATTACAAATTTGCAAATTATAATTACGGTTAGCCTAAACACCGTCGTTTTTGTGAAGCTATAAAGAAAATTAATTATCTCATAGAAAGTAGCTACATATGGAACAACATAAACAAAATTGATAACTGAAAATGAGAATAAGGAGAGGAGACAGGCATCATAAAGCAAATAGTTTTATATTCAGATGAAGTACATATTTAACTAATATATCTTGAAGTAAGCTTGATGTTATTTGATATACAGGGTGGCCAGATGAAAACGAAACAGAGCCATTTTCAGGAACTGCGTCGAGATTGTAGAAAAACGCTCAGACCCGTCGGTTTTAGATTAAATGGGTATTTTTGACTCCGCCACTTTTACCCCCAAGCAAGGGTAAGCATCTCCCCATAATATTTAAATAACATTGAGGGTTGAGTAATATTTATTTTGAAAGCTCTTACAATTCTCTTTACAACAGACTTTAAATTTTATATCTCGCCCAATACTTAACTAACAAGAATTTCAATTTTAATGTTGAAACTTATGTACAAACAATTAGTAACGATAAAAATGTCACTCATTCGAGTTAAGTACGCCAATGGTATAAATTTAGTATTAGTCCATTGAAATGTTACATTATTTTGGCCTTAGCGTGCATTTTTTAGAGGACGCAATTTTATTGTTTAGATGTGAGAGGGGGGGGGGTAAAAAAAAAACTTAACTTGAAGTTTGTGGGGTCACAACCCTCGAGGTTTGGCCGCCATCTTGGAAAAAGGGGTGAACTTGTTTTTAGCATTTATCAGGTAAACTATTGGTCATACAAAAATTTTGTGAAAACATTTTTTATTGCAAATTGAATCCTCTACAATTTTAGTCCAGTAACTTTTTGTTGTAAAATCAAAAATAACAAAGATATTAAAGAAAAACAATCAAAATTTTTGTACAAATTTTCTTTTGGACGCCATAATTTATTTATTTTCTTATTTAAGAAAAAATTACATCAGAGCATTTTTGTAGAGTGGTCTTCAACGAAGAATTTTTATTATATACTTTTTTATTATATTCATTAGTTTGGGTTTTAGAGAGCTGTGAAGTGACACTAATTTTCCCTATAGTCCATTGAAAAGTTACATTTGGGGTTGCATTTTATAGAGGACGATGTTTCATTGTTTAGATGTGAGGGCGTAGAGCATTTTTCGACAGTCTTGACGCAGTTCCTGAAAATGGCTCTATTTTGTTTTCATTTGGCTGCCCTGTATAATTTTACACGATTTTTAAATTTCCTAAAACTTTATGTCAGACGGGAGCATATAAAGTTTTAGGTTCATAGAAAAATATAGAATGCTGTATATGGGTCTTTCGAATAAACGGCAAATCAAGTGTCATTTCTTGGAACACTTTTTTTATCAAGTCCTTAACAAACAATGGTAAGTGAACATATTCCTTACATTAAGAAATCCTGATTGATTATATAACTGATATGTTGAATACAATGTATTTTTTTAATAAGATTTTATTATAGATTGCGTAAGCCACTGATGAAGATGATGATGATGATGATGATGATGATGATGATAATAATAATAATAATACTGAGCGGGAAAATCCAGACTCTGTCACCGAGTCGGACCCTGCTCAGTTAAAAGCCCAAATTAAAGCTGCAGAAACGCGTCATCTTCTGCAGCTGCATAAGGATAAGCCAATGCATGGTCTCTTCTACCGTCACCTAGAGGGGCTTGGCTTATCTGAAAAGCTGACCGTCGCTTTTTTGAGGTCAGCGGGGCTGAACTCTGAGACCGAGGGGTTCATAATGGCTTGCCAAGATGGTGTAATTAACACTCTCTTCTATCGTAGTCGTGTCTTAGGTATCGAGGTTCCTGATAACAGCTGCAGGGCCTGCCGCCATGCGCCGGAGACGCTTATGCACCTCCTGTCGGTCTGTCCGGTATATGCGGCAACAGCGTATATCCAAAGACACGATTCAGGCTTACGGGTGTTGTATTATCATTTACGACACTCGTATGAGATAGACGAGACGCCAGTGCTGCCTTATGCTCCGGCGGATATAGAATCCGTTGTGGGGAATGAGAAGTGCCGAATTTATTGGAACTATTCACTCCCCACCCTCAGGCAAATTCAAGCCAATAAGCCTATTGTAGTCCTCCTCGACCACCGGCTTAGGACGATGTATGTGATTGAGTTCTCGGCTCCCGCAGAGAACAACATCGTCCTAAAAGAGGAGGAGAAACGGAGGAAGTATCGAGATCTTCTCTCCGAGCTCCGCAGGCTGTATACAGACCACTCTGTTAAGGTTGTGGTGCTAATTATAGGCGTCCTGGGTGGAATGAGACATACGCTGCTTTCTAAATTAAAGATCATACCGGCTTACCGAAATTCGGCAGATATCTTAGCCGGCAGAATGCAGAAGGCAATCGTCCTTGGTTCGCTACGTCTGCTCAGAACACACGATTTTCGGGCGCAATGATTACTGACTCCACGGAGTGGAGAGTGGTCATTGCTTGACTCTTCAGAAAATCTTCGAATGTGTCGGAGCTTTGGAAGGTGTGACTGAAAAAAAAATATAATAATAATAATAATAATAATAATAATAATAATAATAATAATAATAATAATAATAATAATAATAATAATAATAATAATAAAAATAATAATTAAGCAGGCCGCATTTGCGCCCAGGAACGACTTAAGTTGGTAGGCCCTAACCACTATTCAGTGCAGGAATGAGGGAAACCTGGAAAACTTCATTAATTAGGGGGGTAGTCAAATATCAACCGGTATCAATCTCTCACATTGACCCAAGCTAACATTCTTCCACCCTACCATACCCGCAGAGAGGGTGCCACCCCTCTCTATAAATATAGCTTATTTACGGTCTACCGGCAGCGGGGCACGAACCCACACCGATCTAGTCACCTCGATACAAGTACTGACGCCTTAAACCGCGCGACCACTGACCGACCCAACTCATTCAACAACAAATTTTAAATATTAATTCTAACAAGCATCTAATATTTTCAGTAAAAAATAGCTATTTTGTCCCTTACACTGTATTAAATAATAAAATAAAATAGTTAATTAATAGTGGTTTTACATATGGCTCTTAGTCTCAAAAAAACAATAATATTATAATTTCCAAAACGTAATGATGGTTGCAGATTTTCAATATGGCTCAAAGCCGCAAAAACAAATAAATCGTTATCTAAAAAAAATCTGTACGATTATTTAATTTAAATATTCTTAAGGAAAATTTGAGTGTCTACTGTGTCGATCTCACCGAAACAGAAGCCACCTTGTCTCTATCCTTGGATCAGCATTCCGCTTAGGCAACCATGAATTGCTTCCTTGACCTCCACTATCAGCTGCCTTATTGATCCCTCAGAGTTATTTTTTCAACTTAGACCCAAAGTTCAATTTGAACCAGTTTGACTAATATATGCTCAGCATTAAAACTCCAAAATCCGAAATTATACCCTACTTACAATTTATCTCACACTTGTTGGATAAACCTCCCCGTTTGAACTTTTTAATTAATGTTCGACAAAAATATTGGTAATAACTCGATTTCTTTAAATTGACAATTAACTATGAACATAAAAACTTTAAAGTATGACCCTATTAATGAAATTTAATGCATGAATGTTTTTTTCCACCCTGTAACCTATAACACATGAAATTCTTTATTTTAATTAAAAATTCCCAAAAATATATTTAAAATCTGAAAATAATTATTATTTTATAAATTAAATAATCTAGAAAGTATATTGTTTTAGATGGATGACCCATATATAATGTGATACATATTTTTATTTTTACCTCGTGGTTTTGGAGTTCTCGAGTCGTGCTATAGAAGTTAGAAAATCACGCTCGATCTGCGTACAGCTCGCAGAGCAAAGGGCTTAGCGTATCAGTTCCCTTGAACAGGTGACCTATCGTGCCAACTTAAATCAAATCGTTATTACCAACCTTAGAATTTAAATATTTGTGTGATCCGTACTGAACTGATTGTAAATATAAACACATAGATAATTATCTTGACACGTGTGTGAAATAAATTATGACCAACTACCTGAATAGTAGGTATGGCGTCGCTTGAGACCTACCCCTCCACTTTCCTTTTAGGCCCCGCCCCTCGCTCCTCTCGACCAATCAGATTGCAGCATTATGGCGGGAAATTCAAACCGATTTGAAATTTGACAGTAGCGACCTAACCTAAGTTCAAACTGGCGGGATATTTAAAATTAGGCGGAAAATTCAAACTTATTTGAAATTTGACAGTAGCGACCAATTGAAATTTGAAAGTAGGGACCTAACCTAAGTTCAAACTGGCGGAATATTTAAAATTAGGCGGGAAATTCAAACTGATTTAAAATTAGGCGGGGAAATCCAAACTAACGAGAGTGGCGGTAAATTCAAACTGGTGAGATTTGAAATTAGGCGGGAAATTCAAACTAAGGAAAAAGGATCTCACCTAACAGAGAAAACATGCGCAGTAACTACCTAATCTATCAGAAAAAAACATGCGCAGTAGGTTAGAGAAAAAACATGCGCAGTAGGGACCTAATCTAACAGAAAAAACATGCGCAGTACCTACGTCACACACACACAATTTTTTTGCTAATAACTAAAATTTGAAAACTGATTTGATTGGTTACTGTCACGTGACGTTGTTATTTATATGAAAAAAACTTTACTCTGTGCGCGATTTGAACCCGGGACCTCTCGCATGCAAAGCTGACGCGTTACCACGAGACCGCTATGGCTATTAACAGTAACTGCGTAATATATGAATCCAACGGCTGAAGACGTCCCACATCAAGCAGTCTGAGCTATAACAATGATATTAAATATAAACATTTAAAATTTTACAGGTGATATTAAATATGGCATGAAAAAAAAAGAAACTGGTAGCGCTAGGAATCGAACTCCGGATCTCTAGAGTGCGAAGCGTGTACGTTAGCGCTAGACCATCACACCGTATAGGTGATTATGGGCTTGTGCTGGAACGGTAGTGGAGGCGGGGAACTAGTTGTGACAGGAGTGACGGTAAATAGTTCCAAACGCTGATAAGCGCTTATCGGTAGATGGCGTTGCAAGTGGAACGCGCGCTACTCCGTTAGAGTGAATTATATAGTTTACAACCAGTAGTAAAATGGGAAATCCTACTACAGTAAAAATTTTACGCAAATAGTATTTCTAAATTTCTACCAACAGCAAAAATACTACAGTAGTGGAAAATTTAATGTAATAACATTTACAATTTCTATCACCATCAAAAATGCTAGTATAGTGAAGATTTTAATGTAATAATATTTCTAATTTCTACCATCACCAAAAAAAAATCCTACTACAGTGAAAATTTGACGCAAATAGTATTTCTAATTCCTACCAACAGCAAACAGTAGAAGTTTTTTTTGTAACCGCTATGAATTTGCGCCCTGTATAATATTTTACCAATAACAACAAAACTATTTGGCGTACTACCAATGTGATTACATTAATACACCTTATTTTAATGTAAAATCTCATACTGTACTTAGTTTTATATACAAACAAGATTTAGTAAAACCTGAATATTTACCTATACATTAACAATTTATTTTGAAAACGCCCTGTATAATATTTTGCCGATAACAACAAAACTATTTGGCGTACTTTCGATATCTTATTTTAATGAAAAAATTTAATCTCATACTGTACTTAGTTCATATAGAATTTATATTCGTTTATTAAATCTTTGCTTGGTGCGAGCTGGGATTATATTACAGACGCTGCTGATTTTGAAAATTACTCGTTAGCTGTAACGGATGAGGGTACAGAAACTTGCATTTTTAACGCGAGTGTTTTATAGGTAGGTAAGATACGAGTTTTACTGTTGTGAAAGTTGAAATTTTGTTTGAACTACATAGGTAAGTAATTTATATATATTTTAAGTTAATTAAGGGAAATTTGGAAAATATTTAAATAACTCTAATTTTTGGGAAATAAAAAACGTTTTTATCTATTTACGAGCTATGAAATTCATTTTGTAATATAGAATTTGTAAAAATACAGTTAAAAAAAATACTGCTCTGATATACAGGGTAGGTAAAAACGGTCTAGAATTTTTTTTTGTAATAGAGAATTCGTTGAAAATACTACTACTACATGATGATGATGACGATGACGATGACGATGACGATGACGATGACGATGACGATGACGATGACGATGACGATGACGATGACGATGACGATGACGATGACGATGACGATGACGATGACGATGACGATGACGATGACGATGACGATGACGATGACGATGAAGATGACGATGACGATGACGATGACGATGACGATGATGATGACGATGATGATGACGATGATGATGACGATGATGATGACGATGATGATGACGATGATGATGACGATGATGATGACGATGATGATGACGATGATGATGACGATGATGATGACGATGATGATGACGATGATGATGACGATGATGATGACGATGATGATGACGATGATGATGACGATGATGATGACGATGATGATGACGATGATGATGACGATGATGATGACGATGATGATGACGATGATGATGACGATGATGATGACGATGATGATGACGATGATGATGACGATGATGATGACGATGATGATGACGATGATGATGACGATGATGATGACGATGATGATGACGATGATGATGACGATGATGATGACGATGATGATGACGATGATGATGACGATGATGATGACGATGATGATGATGATGATGATGATGATGATGATGATAATAATAATAATAATGTATCCTACCTTCGTCGCAGAGGCTATGAGAGGCGTCCTCAACTAAGGGTGAATGAAGTGGTTGAAGAGCCACTGAATGATCCCGCAGAGGCGCCGCGCTTCATTCCCCGCGAACAGGACGACCTGAGCACACGTCGGGGGTTGCCTTTTATAAAACCCCCGAAGCCCGCAGATCTGGCTCGAGTGGATACTGCGCTCCGTGAGGATCTCCCAGAAGAGGCTGACATCTGGCGCGTCAATTGCGCGGTGTACGAAGCCGCTGAACTGCTGACTCGGGTGGAGAGAGGGCGTGAAAATGCCGTTTCTCCACAAGAGAGAGCACGGCGGCGAGTGCACAAGATGGAGGCTAAGATCCGGTCGGCGAGGCAACACGCGTCCCGTATCCAATGTGTGATGGACTACGAAGCCAATAGGGCTTTCACACCTAAGGTGAGACGCATAGCTACCTCCCTTAGGCGGGTCCATCATACCCTGAATCGAGCGGTGCTGCTCACCATCAAGCAGCATTCTCTCGACAGGATACGGATGCTAGTGGCTGCAAAAAAGTCACTAGTGAGGCGGTCGAGAAGGTTGGAGCAAAATAATTTGTTCCGTGTAAGGCCTTCTCGACTTTTTGAGCAGCCTCAGCGTGTTGCGGACAATCCGCCGACTGTAGATCAGGTAGAAGCCTTCTGGAGAGGTCTTTATGGCCGCAGGATTCCACTAGATAGAGACACTCCAGCCCTGGCTCACTTCGAGGCCTTTTGTCAAAGGCTTCGAGAGCCACAAGAGGTGTGCCCACCGATAACCCCGGATGAAGTTCGGAGATCATTTATTAGATCGAAGAACTTCGCTGCTCCTGGTCCCGATGGGATCAGCAACTTCTCGTGGAAAAAATTCACCAGTGTCCACCGCCATTTGGCCAGATTATTCACGTCCTGGCTAAACGAAGAGCAGCAAATTCTGGCGTGGTGTGTCGAGGGGAGAACCGTGCTTATCCTTAAGAGGGAAGATTTGTCCCAGCCAAAGAACTACCGTCCAATAACTTGTCTGAATGCGTGTTACAATGTGTTTACTCGCATCTTTTACGCGCGTGTGCTCCAAGCAGTGAAAGCGGTTTATCAACGTATACGAGCAGCGAGGGTCCAAGAGGGGTGTAGCTGGCTGTAAGGAGAACCTGCTCATCGACAGATGTATTACGCAGGACTCCGTGCAGTACAAGCGAAACCTCTCAATGGCCTGGATAGATTACCGCAAGGCATTTGATATGACATCACATGAGCTAATAATCCACTTGCTCCAATGCCTTGCGGTGGCCGACCCCATAGTGAGATGTATTGAACAACTCATGCCGCTCTGGAGGACCCGCTTTACCATAACATCGGCTAATGCAAGGGTCCAGACAGAGCCGGTTTTGTTCAGGAGGGGAGTGTTCCAGGGAGATTCCCTGAGTCCCCTCTTGTTTTGCATCTCACTGCTGCCATTATCCGTTGCACTTCGTCGTACCCGGGTTACAACTGCGGTACCCCAGGAGACCGGAGGCATAAGGTCACCCATTTGTTCTATATGGATGACCTTAAACTCTACGCCTCCGGAGAGAGGGATTTAAATCAGTCCCTCAGAGTGGTACATCAGTACACGCAGGCGGTTGGGATGGAGTTCGGGCTGGACAAATGTGCACTGGTTCATCTCAAGAGAGGACGATGCGGTCCATACGGAGAGGACGCGCAGCTCATAGACGGAAGCATCTTTCACTATCTAGATGCCGGAGAGTCGTACACCTATTTGGGTGTCCCACAGCGGGGCACTCATGAGGTGACAACGGTTAAAAACACTCTCCGCGGCAGGTATCGGCACCGCCTCCGACAGATCTGGTCTTCGGAGCTGTCGGGTAAGAACAAGGTGAGTGCCACAAATATGCTTGCCGTTCCGATCCTTCTCTACTCCTTTGGAGTAGTGAAATGGACGCAAGAAGAGCTGAGGCAACTCGATGTAGGGACCCGTAAAATGATGCATCTCTATCGGAGTTTGCATCCAAGATCGTCCGTTCCGCGGCTATACTTCCCAAGAAATCGGGGAGGCCGTGGACTCTTGAGTTTGGAGTGTCTCCAGGACAGAGTGGTTTTGGAGGAGGCCTGTAAAGTCATCAGGAGCTCGGATCCCCTTTTCTGCATGGTCCAAGACCATGAAGCAGCAGGGATAGGAGCGTTTGTGTATAAGGCAGCGAGAAGAGCAGCCGATGAACTTGGTCTTGTGTTCGATACTGAGCGGGAAAATCCAGACTCTGTCACCGAGTCGGATCCTGCTCAGTTAAAAGCCTAATTAAAGCTGCAGAAACGCATCATCTTCTGCAGCTACATAAGGATAAGCCAATGCATGGTCTCTTCTACCGACATCTAGAGGGGCTTGGCTTATCTGAAAGGCTGACCTTTGCTTTTTGAGGTCAGCGGGGCTGAACTCTGAGACCGAGGGATTCATAATGGCTTGCCAAGATGGTGTAATGAACACACTCGTCTATCGTAGTCGTGTCTTGGGTATCGAGGTTCCTGATACCAGCTGCAGGGCCTGCCGCCTAGCGCCGGAGACGCTTATGCATCTCCTGTCTGCTTGTCCGGTATATGCGGCCACAGCGTATATCCAAAGACACGATTCAGCCTTACGGGTGTTGTATTATCATTTACGACACTCGTATGAGATAGACGAGACGCCAGTGCTGCCTTATGCTCCGGGGGATATAGAATCCGTAGTGGGGAATGAGAAGTGCCGAATTTATTGGAACTATTCATTCCCCACCCTCAGACAAATCCAAGCCAATAAGCCTGATGTAGTCCTCCTCGACCACCAGCTTAGGACGATGTTTGTGATTGAGTTCTCGGCTCCCGCAGAGAACAACATCGTCCTAAAAGAGGAGGAAAAACGGAGGAAATATCGAGATCTTCTCTCTGAGCTCCGCAGGCTGTATCCAGACCACTCTGTTAAGATTGTGGTGCTAATTATAGGCGTCCTGGGTGGAATGAGACATACGTTGCTTTCTGACTTAAAGATCATACCGGCTTGTCGAAATTCGGCAGAGATCTTAGCCGGCAGAATGCAGAAGGCAATCGTCCTTGGTTCGCTACGTCTGCTCAGAACACACGATTTACGGGCGCAATGATTACTGACTCCACGGAGTGGAGAGTGGTCATTGCTTGACTCTCCAGAACATCTCCGAATGTGTCGGAGCTTCGGAAGGTGTTTACTGGAAAGAAAAAAAAATAAAAAAAAAAATAATAAAAAAAAAAAAAATAATAATAATAATAATAATAATAATAATAATAATATAATAAAGTAAAGTAAAGTAAATCTTTATTGACCACTCATACATACAGATACACGTACATTTGTAGTCATAACTAGGTATAGATTCAAAGTATAAATCACATCAATAATGCACACATTAAAATCGCCACTAAAAATACAATAAGAGACACAAGTAATGCAGGCAAAATGTAAAATAAATATACAAATCAGGCAGTAAAAAAAACAATAATAAAATAAATAAATAAATAAGTAATAATAAATAAATAAAGCACAACACGACAAGACTAAATAAAGTCGTCAATAGTGTAAAAACAATGACACAGCAAAAAATCTCTTGTAAAACGGCGAAACCCTTGCAGAGACATCTGATTTAACTGTTTTTCCTTAAAATAATTATGAAATTTATTATATAAGCCAATTGTATATTTATTATTTTTTGTTATGTTTATAGGAGAGAAAGGAACCACAAGATTCTCCGCATACCTGGTCGCGTGTTCATGTAAATCCGAATGTTTTAATAAATTAGGTACGTTCTTATGAACTAATACTAGAGATTCCAAGATGTATAAGCAAGGCAGCGGTAGAATCCCCAGCTTCACAAACAAATCTCTGCAAGGAACACCTCTAGAAACTGCTGAAATGAGGCGCAACGCGGCTTTCTGTAAAATAAATGCCCTACAAGCGGAGCTAGAATTGCCCCATAAAGCAACGCCATATGTCAGCCTACTGTGAAATAATGAAAAATACACCGTTCTCAGGACATTATTGTCCACAAGAGGACGCAACTGTCTCATCACAAATATCTGTGATGCAAGTTTCTGACATAGTTTAGCAATATGAGCGGACCAATTTAATCCCGAATCGAATGTTACTCCTAGCAATGTAGTTGTACTTGATCTTGGATGCCATTTATCTGAGGTAAAAGTCAACGTTTGTGTCTTTTCGATATTAAGTTTAAGCTTATTAGCTGAAAACCACATTTCAGCAGTTCTCAGAGTATTCCCATCTGTATTCAGATTACCACGAGTCAGCAGGGTTGTATCATCGGCAAATAAGACACATGTACTGTCAAAAATATTTGCCGGTAGATCATTAATATAAATCAGAAATAGCAAAGGCCTTAATACTGACCCCTGCGGAACACCATTTAATGTATGGCACATGTTTGAGTCAACATTGTTAATACTAACATATTGCTGCCTCTCCGATACGTAAGATTTGAATAGTTGTAATTCTTTATTACGAATACCGTAATATTCAAGCTTTTGCAGCAAGATGGCATTGTCAACGCAATCAAACGCTTTAGTGAGATCACACAATGTTGCATGCGTTGAGGTACACCAATCAAGAGACTCCACCACCTCATCTATCACTGTCAAGAGCGCTCTAACAGTGGAGAATCCTTTTCTAAATCCAAATTGGACTGGCGACAAAATCGACTTATCCTCCAGATAAGACAGTAGCCGCTCTTTTACAAGTTTTTCCAAGATTTTAGAAAATACAGGCACAATAGCTATGGGTCGAAAATTGCCAAGCACGAACTCACCTTTTTTGTGAACGGGCAAAATTTTTGTAATTTTCAGAGCACTAGGCCAGCAACCTTCTTCTATAATCTTGTTGAATAGCAGAGTCAATGGAGGAACAAGATATTCCAAAGACGATTTTAATATTCGTGTATTCAACCCATAATAGTCCAAGCAACTAGTATTTTTCAGTTGTAAAATAGATTGACGTACATCGGTCTCTAATATTGCGGACATAAAAAAAGAAGAAGAAGGCTTAGGACAGTTATTTAAAAGATGTATAGGATCAAAGTCATGCGAATCAATGGTCCCGAGAATAACATCCGAAATTGAAGAGAAATAATTATTAAACTCTTCTGGCAATATATCCGACCTATTGGACGAATTTTTCCTCGGTCTCTCCCCATTCACAGTATTCCATATAGCCCTAGATTTGTTATCTGCGTTATAAATTATGCTAGAATAGGTATTACGTTTGGCAACCTTAATAGATTTTTATACTCTCTGCGAAGTTGACAATAAAATAACCAATATTCGTTCGAATTAGAAGCTCGAAACCTTTTTTTGCTGGTATTAAGTGCACGTTTCATTTTTCTAAGCTCATTGGTGAACCACTTAATATTATTTTTCTTAGAAGTATACACATAAGGAAAACAATCTTCAACAATATGCATAAACTGGTTCATGAACCTATCAGTTAATTGACAAGAGTTCATATTATTATGGTTAAATAATGCAAGCCAATCCTCTGACCTTAAGCTATCTGTAAATTTACTAAAGTTTGTATTAGTTAAATTACGTTTAAGTGACTTTTTGCATGACCGAGACAAACACCTGTCAGTATGACCCTTGACAGTTACAAAGACTCCAAGATGATCTGAAATATTTACATCAAAGATACCCGAGTCAATATCAGCATGAGATATATTAGTCAGTATATTATCGAGAGTTGATTTGGTAGTTGGAGTAATTCTTGTGGGTACCCTTATGCAATGCTTTATGCCATACATCAAAAACATATTAACTAAATCTTGTACATAATCAGATTTTGCTTCAAAATCCAAATTGAAATCACCAATCACAATAATATAATTATACTTACTCAAATAAAAATCAATTACATTTAAGATACAGTCCTTAAAAATTGCTAAGTCGCCATTCGAGGAAGACCTATATAAAGCCAATAACAAACAATTACTACCACTAACCTCAGCAGCACATAACTCTATATGCACCGATTTGCAATAACCACTAACGTCTACAGGTTCTAATGTCATATTAGTAGAAGCGAAGATTGCCACACCACCATGCTTAATCTTCCCCTCTCTACAAAATGAAGACACCAGACAATAACCAGGCAAATATATCTGTTCTAAATTGCCATACTCCAACCAATGTTCAGAAATGCACAATATGTCAAAATGTTTATCACTCAGAGCAATTTGCAATTCGTCAATTTTGTTGAAAAGGCTTTGAACATTGATATGAAATACCGAAAAATTAGACAAACCGGAATTCATCTTGTTAAGAATATCATCTTCTTTAAGATTGACGTTTGGTAACACTGCTCGAATTTTTGGGGCGAAAAAAAACGATTCACAGTTATACCTTGTGGCCATATGTTACTATTCAGTATCTTCTGAGATTCCGCCGCTGGAAGGGACACTTTAAAAGAAGAATATTTTTCAGGATTCTTGCTAATCAATTTCTCCACTACTACGTTTGGAGCAAAATCTCTTAAGTATCCATTAAGTGAAGCCAAATCGGTACTTGGTTCCAAATTGGTAATATGATCATATGATAAGTCATAAATTTGTTGTTTGGGATTTTTTACGATTTTACTATAACAAAGGGAATGTAAAACAAAAAAAAAATCTTTTTTTTTTTTAGTAGCCTACTGGGGAAAATTAAGAACAATGAGAGAGAGAGAGAGAGGTGCTGGGTAAGTTGATTAAATTTCTGCATTACAGGTCGCCTCGTTTGTGTCTTTATCAATACATGGTAAAATACGCCTGCTTGATAGACACCGTGTCGTGTAGCGAAAATCTTTAACGATAATCTCAAAGAGATAATCATTGGATTGTTCCCTACCAACGAGAGAGCAAGGTTTTCAGTCACACACACGCGAAAAACTTTAATCCGAAACCGTGGACGCGTAAAGGCCTCCGGGCTATCGATACGTTGACTGTCTCGTTTAGGTTGCCATAAAGCTGGGGGTAGGTTAGTCAGGGTTTCAAAAATAGGCTGCACATTGCGACCGGGAGAGATGACGACAAATGCTCTGCAAAAATCAAACTAACTTTTTTGACTTGTTTACTTGTTACTAGTTAATTAAATTTAAATATATCCAATTAATGAGACACCTTTAATTGAATTCATTGGAAAATATTATAAGAGTGAATTTCATTGACAATTTTCTTTTTCGCGGTCAATGATTTGCCGGCCCATACATTGGAAGAAGGCATTTACTCTTATTCGGTCTTATCATTATCAAAATTTTTAATACAACACTGATGTCTCATTAATACAGGACTAACGATTTTTTACTAATATATTATTTTTTTTGTTAATTAATTAAATTTTAAATTTGATAATTTTATCCTGTTACATTACAAACACTTTTTCTTTAATCAGACACATTTTAAACTGAAAAATTGCGAGTGACTCAATCACGTTGTGCCTTAATTTGCATGTGTCTTAATGACGAAATGTGCTACACCCTGAAATCGTCAAAATTACATTGTTTCTTATGGCAAACACGAACAAATAACCGAACGCCTTTTCGTACGCGGATGCTGTGTCTTCAGTTACAATTCAGATACAATTATATGACGAAATATTTCACACCGGTCGCATAGCGTAAATTAACATTACTTCTTATGTAAAACACACACAAATTACTGAACGCAAGAGGCCTTTTTTCGTCACGTGACTTCCTTTTTTCCATCTCACCGACACTAGTTAGCTGAAAATAAACGACTAGGGGTAAATTTCGACAGTGTGTCAGTTTTTGTGTTGATCTTCAAGACGTGTAACGCTTTTTTTTTTGAAAAATGGAAAAGTTTTTTATTATTCGTGATACAGTGAAGAAGGTTCGTCGCTTCAATCTCCACGGTCGAACCTTGGAATTTAAAATTAAAACACCTTCTGTTGGTGCCGAACCAGTTAGCTGGATTAGAGAGGCCATCACGCAAATCATTGCTACGGGGACGGAAAGCCTGAACCCCAACGACCAGGTGGCGTTCTCCTTCTGCTCGAAGGAGTTCAAACGTGACGATGCGTGGGTTCGCTTCAGGCCCGTCGGGGAGGTGACCTACGAAGACGTGTGGAGTGTCATCTCCAGCGTTTACCAGTCCAACTCTGCGGTCCTGAATACTGAAACGTTCTGTCTGGGGGTGACGGCAGTGAGGATGCCTAGTGGAAAAGGTAGGGACCGTCGGTACAACACCTTCGACGAGGAGTGTAGGAAGCGCATAGGACTCGTCTCAATAAACAATAGAGACAATTTGTGCTTACCGCGTGCGCTTGTCGTCGCCATGGCCTATGTGGACAAGGATCAAGAATATAGAAAAGTTCGCCGTGACACTGGTAAACTTCAAACAAATAGGGCTCAAGTTCTTTTGGAATCAACCAACGTCGTCGTCCCCGAAGAGGGTTGTGGCATCCCCGAGCTTCAACAGTTTCAGCGGTATTTGAAGAATTACAATATCGTCGTATACCAGTATGGGTCAAAGGGTCGTGATGTTATCTTTAAAGGTAATGTCCAAAACGATAGGAAACTTTAATTTACTCTATCACGAAGGACACTATAATGTGATAACCTCTTTGACAGCCGCCTTTTCTTGTGTATATTATTGCGAAGAATGTAACATACCTTATGACCACAAAAATAAACACATATGCGGAGGTACATGCCCGGCATGCCAGCAGTCACCTGCATGCCCTCAAGATTGCAATATTACCTGTCAAGACTGTCAACGTAGCTTCAGGGGGCAACAGTGTTACGATAACCACCACCTGACCAATATCTGTGCTCAAATTTACCGTTGCCCCGATTGCTTCAAGGTTGTAAAAAGGGATAGAACCCATATCTGTGGCGAAATATGTTGCAAGATTTGCAAAACCCACGTCCCCTCAGACCATCTGTGTTATATACAGCCAAATAACGGAAAACCGAGAACAGACGACGTACTCTTTGTGTTCTACGACCTGGAGACACGACAGGAGACGAAGCGGGAAGATGGCTCTTTCCTTCATGAACCCAATCTATGCGTCTTTAAACAATGCTGCGACATATGTCTGGATTGCAATCAACAAGAAATTTGCAAAAAATGTGGCGTTCGTCTCCAGGTTGTCAAAAGCGATAACGTTGTTTCGTCATTTCTGCACCATGTTTTTACGCTCCGGAAGAAATTCAAGCAGGAGGTGCCTCAAAATTCGTCAGCAGCTCCTCGACACCGGTAACGTCTGCCCCTTCACCGAGGCCTGTATCATAGCTTCGGCCTGCAATAAGGTGTTTAGACGGAACTTCCTTAAACCCAACACCATAGGCATTATACCTAAAGGCGGTTATAGATGGAGGGATAACCAGAGTAAGATAGCCATCCAGTGGTTGGTGTGGGAAGAGCACACGAGGGGTCTCAGCATTACTCACGCAGCCAAACAGCAAGAAGCACGAGTTGCAGGGATCAAAGTCGACAGGTACTGTGAGGAAACCAAACAAGTGTTTGAGTTTCACAGGTGTTATTTCCACGGTTGCTCTATCTGTTATCAATGCAATCGTAACGAACCTCTGCAGGATGACCCCTCGATGACGTTAAACACCCGAATGGAAACCGCAACAGCCAAGACCGAAAGATTAAAACAATTGGGTTATGACGTCGTTGAGATGTGGGAGTGCGAATTTAGACGGCATCTTCAGCAAAATAAAGAACTGCGCTCGTTCATGGAGACCCACCCGCTGGTAACTCTCACACCGCTTCAACCTAGGGAGGCCTTTTACAGTGGACGCACTGGTAACACCGTAGAGTACTACAAGTGTCAGTTAGGGGAAAAAATCAAATATGTTGACGTTTGCTCCCTTTACCCCTGGGTCTGCAAGTACGGAAAGTTTCCTATTGGACACCCCAAAGTGTACGCCGGTGATTTGACCGACATCAACGGAGTTATAAAATGTAAGATCCTACCGCCTCAAGACCTCTACCACCCTGTGTTACCGGCCAAGATGAACGACAAGTTAATATTCGTTCTCTGTCGCACGTGTGGTGAGCAAATGAACCAGAGTGAGTGCGATCACAATGATGATGAACAGAGAGCCTTGACGGGGACATGGGTAGTGGACGAGGTGAGAAAAGCCCTCGAAAAGGGTACCGGATGCTGGAAATCTACGAGGTTTGGAGCTACGACGTGCTTCAGACCGATAAAACCAAAAACGTAACAGGGTTATTCACCGAAATGATGAACAAGTTCATTAAAGTTAAACAGGAAGCAAGCGGGTGGCCCTCACACTGTACCAACAAGGAAGAGAAAGCGAGATATATCAAAGAATTCTTGCAGAAAGAAGATGTTCAATTGGAATTTTCCGAAATAATTGAAAACCCCGGTTTAAGATCTTTGGCTAAGCTAATATTAAATTCGTTCTGGGGGAACCTAGGCCAGAGAGAAAATCAGTCAAAAACCAAGATCGTGAGAGACCCTGCGGAATTCTTTGGTATGCTCGCTAACCCACTTGATACCTCTACAGCTCCTCTGTGTGTAACCTCCAAGAATATCTTGAGGACAATGGAGCACGAGGTGGTAACAGTACAACAAGATAAATTGTATAAACCTCTCTCCACCAAAAGACGATTCTTGGAGGACCACACCTCCGCACCCTACGGTTTTAAAAGGCCCAGACAAGAATAATTGACAGCTTGCGTGGACCTCCAGATATTGACTGTACAGATTTCATCTGATTTATCATATTTTTAACATCTTTACCCCTTATTAATTTAACCTGCCCCATCCCATCCTGGCAAGGATATGTTCATACCTTCCCGTTGGTCCTTGCTGAGCAATAACATATTTCATTATAAAATAGGTTAACTTTTAGAACTTAAATCTAAAAGTGGTGTAATAAATATTTCAAATATGTTATTGGCTAAATGAACATATACCATGTAATAAACTAGTATACATTTTTGTTTTGCTACTTAAATGCTGTCTCATTTAATATAATAGGATCATCCGTTTGCATATCACATAAGGGCTATCCATATCTTCAAAATTGAAGGATAATTTATTATAATGCTGAGAGGGATCTAAATCGACATTCTTCACACATTTCGGATAAGGGTTAGTGTTTTGTAAAATATTTTAAATATCCTTCTAATTCTATTTTGGATTTTCAGGTAGTTCACTATGAACAGCAGCTGTGGTGCTAGTGGGGCTAACTATGTATAGGAGACAGGTATGTGTACCACTCTTATTATCTTTCATAAGTTTACGTTCATACATATCTATCGGTTTACTCTGTATATCCGTCACAAAAGTTTTCCCATCGTTATAATAAGAACATCAATTTGGTTCTGTGAAAGGTTCTAGTGCAAAATGGTTCGTCCTTTTACAAAATGCTAGCAGTAGTCTTAGTTTATATGGTGTGAGGATGTTGTATTTCGGAATCTACCTCCATCTCGAGAAATTCCTTACCTTTATTCATATACAAACTGGTGAAAATCAGTTCGTACAGTTCAACGGAATTCATATTACTGTGTAAGTTGCAACAATTTGATATATAAGCATGCTGCATTTGTCGAATATATTCATTCTTATACAAACCTATTAGTGTTTACTTCAATTCATCAATTAATTTATACCGTTCCATATGTGTACCACTCTTATTATCTTTCATAAGTTTGTGGTGTGAGGATGACTTATTTCAGAATCTACCTCCATCTCGAGAAAAATTCCTTACCTTTATTCATATACAAATTGGTGAAAATCGGTTCATCAAATTCGATTTCCCTATCCTGTTTATATTAGGATTGATCCATTCTAGGACTACGTCATCTAATTTAACGTTTATTCTCTCTATATCCTTGTCGAAATATGTTACATAATGTTTCTTTTGTTGATGTCACTCCGAAACCACATTTGTTTAAGTGGAGGGTTCTAGTGCAAAAAGGTTCCCCTCTTTTACAAACATGCTAGCAGCAGTCTTAGACACGTTTATATGGTGTGGTGTGAGGATGACTTATTTTAGAATCTACCTCCATCTCGAGAAATTCCTTACCTTTATTCATATACAAATTGGTGAAAATCAATTCATCAAATTCGATTTCCCTATCCTGTTTATGTCAGGATTTATCCATTCTAGGACTACGTCATCTAATTTGACGTTTATTTTCTCTGTATCCTTGTCGAAATATGTTACATAAAGATATTTCCTAAAAAATCCTACACTTATTTACACTTTATAACATTCTTTCAACCCTATGTTATCTCATACTGTAGTAGTTTAATCAACTCCAGTAAAAGGTAGGGTTACGTCTTATCATTGGCGATCAAGCTGAATGGAGCAACATTTCGATGCCACAGTTAGTAGTTCATTTTCTGTTTTTGTAGTTAAAAGCTACTACTTTTGCCTTAGCTACGCTTTTACGTTTACAGCACTGACTCAAGCCGCAACTCTGTCAAGTATGAGGACAACGTGTCTAAAGCAGACGCCATAAATCTGAAAGAGTCGATGAACCTGAATTTTATTAAATTTTGATCGAGATTTTTAGTGAATGAAATGTATTTTACTTTGGTTATGGGTAATACATCAACGCGACCCGACGATGACATGTCATTCGCGATATTCTCCAGGCTAAAATGTGCAGCATATCCGCTCAAATTGTGAAAGACAACAGGTATAATTACCTCATTCTTGTAGTTAATGTTACATGAGTTGTGTGCGGCGCCCCCTATAATTATTTTCAGGTATTAAATGGTTATGGTCACGTTCTGGGCCAAAAGGCTGTTCACAAATGTGACAGTGTGTGGCTTTATTATCAGGATTGATCCATTCTAGGACTACGTCATCTAATTTGACGTTTATTCTCTCTATATCCTTGTCGAAATATGTTACATAAATATATTTCCTAAAAATCCTACACTTATTTACACTTTACAACATTCTTTCAACCATATGGTATCTCATACTGTAGTAGTTTAATCAACTCCAGTAAAAGGTTGGGTTACGTCTTATCTTTCAAGCTGAAAGGAGCAACATTTCGATGCCACAGTTAGTAGTTCTTTTTTCTGTCCTCTGATATATTTCGCCATACTCCATATCTATGTAGTTTGACCTGGTCAGTTCATTGTATTCGATGCTTATATCAGAAACGACCCATTCTAGGAGTACGTGTATTTTAAACTATTTACAGAATAACAGAGGAGCTAAGCAGTCAAGTCTATTAGCATCAGTGTCAAGCCGAGGCTCATCCATTTGCGATCAAGCTGAATGGAACAACATTTCTGTACAGTTTGATGTCACAGTATTTTCTTTTTTTTTTGTCTGTATCCTCAGATATTTTATTTTTGTTTTGTCTGTATCTGCAAAAGTTGTGTTATGTATCTGTAACGTCTTACCAAGCTTCTCTTGAATGGTGTTCTTCAGCATTTTCTCGATATTGCTAATTCAGTTTGTTGTAAGTTCAACTTGTGTGCGCGGAATCTAAACCACAAGACACCTGTTTCAACCATCATGTAGGAATGGTTTTAATAATTGAATACAAAACTACAATATGTCATTTGTACAACTATGGTTTCTTTTTCTGTCTGTATCCTCAGACATTTTATTAAGAATATAGTACACATACTGAGATTTTTTTCTCATTCATTCCTCTTCTTCAGGTTCCACCATACTACCAGGAGACTAAGGTCAGCAGCAGACCGAGCTCAAGAAGCAGGCAACTATCGTCACGTTCCAGAGTATAATTATAATTCGTGTATAGGTAAGAAGGCTTAGTTCACATTGATAACAATATAAATTTTAATAGCTCACTGCTGACAGTAATGATAGATATAGAAAGGGGATTTGAGCATTACATACATCATAAGTTCTGCTAACTGCTCATTTTTTTACTTCCAGCTATCTGTTTTTTACTGCCAGCTACCTGTTTTTATTACCAGCTACCTGTATTTCACTGCCAGCTACCTGTTTTTACTGGTTGGGACCTGTTTTTTACTGCTAGCTACCTGTTTTTTACTGGTTGGGACATGTTTTTACTGCCAGCTACCTGTATTTTACTGCCAGCTACCTGTTTTTACTGGTTGGGACCTGTTTTTACTGGTTCGAACCTGTACCTGTTTTACTGGTGGTGCTTTACAAATTTATATTTATTTTTAATTTGTACATTTTTTCTAGAAGGAAGTACTGGCAGAAATATGTCTCACTTTTGGATGGGGCTTGGGCCACTACCGATTTTATGGTTGCATCTAAATCTGGATTTGCCAGGCTGGAGTTGCAGACAAAAATAAAGACGTAATGGGAAAACTACTAACTATAAGAACTAAGTACAGTATGAGATTAAATTTTTTCATTAAAATAAGGTATCGAGAGTATCTACGCCAAATAGTTTTGTTGTTATCGGCAAAATATTATACAGGGCGTTTTCAAAATAAATTGTTAATGCATAGGTAAATGTTCAGGTTTTACTAAATCTTGTTTGTATATAAAATTTATAATATACCTTTGCTTATAATAAATTCATAGATTTACTGTTATTTTTCTATTATTTTTGTTTTCAATTATTCTGTAGGTATTTAGAACCAAGTTGGTCTTATAACCTAGACATTGCTTGTTTAAAATTACTAGATTCATGGTTGGTTGGTAATGATTAGAATCTGGCTGGATATCAACCATGTGGCGCCCTATATTTTAGATCTTTTTTGAACCTGCCCCACCTTCACTGTTGCTAGTAGGCCATCCAAGTCAGACTGCTTAGTTACAACCGGGTTTTAAATATTTTATTTTTGGAATTTAGTTTGAATTATTAATTACCACCATTAATTGTGATCCTTGGTTGCGTCACAAACTTAAGACAACTTTTGGACAACTATCATAAAGAAAAAGTTTGTACCGATTCTTACGATAGTAGGAGAAGATCCATCAAGTGTTGGAATTGTGGAGCTGAAGGGCATCTTAGAAATCGATGCCCTGAGAATACACCTAATCAGGACCAGGGAAACGCCAACTAGTCAGCTTTGCGGGGCGACAGCTGGCTATGTGCTACCAAGCCCCAACTATTAAGATCAAAGTAACCCGTCTGCAAAATAATGGAACCAGTTTGGTAGTACCAGGGCGTATATGCAGACGGGATTATGTAATGGTCCTTGAGACCGGCTCTAGTCAAACCATCGTAAGACCCAATATCGTCGCCTACTGCAGAATACAGCAGCCAGACCGAAACTACATCTTGGAAACAGCAAATGGGGAAGTCATAACAGTGAAAGGTATTCCTCTAGCTGAAATAACCTTGGGGGCGACCACTTTCCAACACCAGGTCCTAGTAGCAGATATAACTGACGATGTTATCCTTGGACTTGATGTCATGACTGAACATCATTTTGTGCTGGACCTTTCTCGAAGATCATTGAAGACCAAGGATGAAGAAATCATCATGCAGTTTCCTAAAATCAGAAACCTTCCTATTATAACTGTTGAGGCGTCAGCAGACATAGAACTTTCAGCAGGTTCAGAACTAGTAATTGAAGCTATTTGTAGCAGTCCTTCGGCAGTTGAAGAAACTGTAATTGTAGAACCAGAACAAGAAAGCAGCCTCTATAGGAAGGGCATATTAACCGGAAAGATATAAAACAGAAAGGAAAAAAGAATTTGGTATTGGTGAGAATGCTAAATCTGAAGGACTACCCACAACAGATCAAGAAAGGCGAACCATTGTCAATCAGTTGCATCGGTGTTCAGCAATATGGAATCATCAACAGCACCTCGAAATATTCAAAAACTACCTTCTTCAGAGCCTTGTTAACCGATTCAAGTCTGCATTACGAGCCGATGAAGTCCAAAAATTGGAAAAATTATTGAGGCGCAATCAAGATGTATTCTCATTGACAGAAGATGATGTCGGAAAGAGTGATCTTGTGCAGCACCGTATAAATACCGGCGACTCCGCTCCAATTAAACAAGCTCCACGACGTATTCCTTTAGCGAAGCAGGAAGAAGTATCGTCAATGCTGAGAGACATGCAGCAGCAGGGAGTTATCGAACCATCCCAGAGTTCATGGACTTCGCCGGTTGTTTTGGTAAAGAAGAAGGATGGCTCTACCAGATTTTGCGTCGACTTTAGAAGATTAAATGATGTCACTAAAAACGACAGTTATCCGTTGCCAAGGATAGATGACACCCTGGATACACTGTCTGGATCCCAATGATTTTCAACATTGGACCTGAAGAGTGGCTATTGGCAAGTGCAGCTTCACCCAGAGGATAAAGAGAAGACAGCTTTTTCCATTAGGACAGGGTTGTGGCACTTCAACGTTATGCCCTTTGGCCTCTGCAACGCACCGGCCACCTTTGAGAGACTTATGGAAACGATTCTGGGAATATTATA
The DNA here is from genome assembly GCA_025584915.1 of Monochamus saltuarius. Lineage (NCBI taxonomy): Eukaryota > Metazoa > Arthropoda > Insecta > Coleoptera > Cerambycidae > Monochamus > Monochamus saltuarius. The sequence continues at coordinate 30,884,844 of CM046726.1, forward strand.
ACAAGTCGAGGACGGGCGTGAAAAGGTGATGTCCTACTTTAGCAAGGTCCTCTCTAAGCAAGAAATGAACTACTGCGTAACCATAAGAGAGTTGCTTCCCATAGTTAAAACTGTGGAGCATTTTCATAAGTATCTCTATGGTCAGCCGTTCGTCTTAAGGACCGATCATGCTTCATTGAAGTGGCTACTGCAGTTCAGGAATCCGGAAGGCCAAATGGCTAGATGGCTTCAACGATTGCAGGAGTATGACTTCAAAATTAAACACCGTAAAGGATCTAACCATCGTAATGCTGATGCCCTATCCACAAGACCATGTCCTCCAAATTGTAAACACTGTGTCAGCAAGAACTGAGAGAAGAAGATGAATTTCTTTGCAGTAGAACTACCATCCAGTGTCCAGAGGATTGGGATATTAAAACCATTGCTAAAGAACAAAGTGAAGACCAGGATTTTGGACAAATTTTTAAATGGAAGATAAACAACATGGACAAACCCACCTGGCAGGACATTACTGATAAATCACCATCTATAAAAAGTTACTGGGCGTTATGGAATTCTTTAGCCATCGAGAACGGCCTGCTAAAAAGAGTCTAGGAGAGCCCAGACGGCAAAGAAAAGATTTATCAAACATTACTGCCCCAGAAAAGGATTCCAGAAGTTCTTCAAGCACTGCACAGTGGAGTCGGTGGTGGGAACTTTGGAATAAACAAAACTCTGAATAAAGTTAGAGAACGATTCTACTGGCTTGGCAGTCGGTCCGATGGGGAAGAATGGTGCCGACGTTGTGATATCTGCGCCTCTAGTAAGGGACACAGGACTCGAAGCCGAGGACAGATGAAGCAGTATAATGTTTGAGCTCCATTCGAGAGAATAGCTATCGACATAGCTGGACTATTCCCTCGTAGCAGCAGTGTAAATCGTTATATTTTGGTAGTGATGGACTACTTCAGTAAGTGGCCAGAAATATATCCATTACCTAATCAAGAAACAGTCACCGTAGCTGAAGCTTTATTCGAATATTGGATATGCCGTTATGGGGTGCCCAGAGATATCCATTCCGACCAAGGACGAAATTTCGAGTCTGAAGTGTTTCAGAACGTTTGTGAGCTACTAGGCATTCACAAAACCAGAACTACACCTCTTCACCCGCAATCAGATGGAATGGTGGAAAGATTCAATCCCACCATAGAGAACTTCCTGAGAACGGCCGTCAACGAGAAACAGACCAACTGGGAAACCTGTCTTCCTCCATTTTTACTGGCTTACCGAGCAGCAATTCATGAGACCACAGGTAAAACACCAGCCAACGTGATTTTCGGCGCAGAATTGCAGCTACCCATAGATCTAATTATGAATCGACCACAACACGAGGGAAACTTAGATGATTATCTCAGCCATCTGAAAGATCGAATAAAGATGGTACATGAAGAAGTACGACAGAAGCTAAAAATAGAAAGCGGCAGAATGAAGACCAGATACGACTTGCGTGCCAACAGCAGCGGATTTCAAGAGTTTGAGAAAGTGTGGCTGTATAACCCAAAAAGAAGTAAGGGTAAATCTCCGAAGCTGCAGAAATCGTGGGAAGGCCCTTATACCGTTGTGTGACGATTGAATGACGTAGTCTACAAGATCTAGAGGAATCCCCAAGATGAAGATTGTCCACATCGATTGTTTGACACCTTATCAAGAAAGCCATGCGGACAATGGAGTAACCTGATCGGGATGATCAGTTCTAAGAGGGGGGCAATGTTACGGAAGCTCACCTACCTTTTTAGTTTGTTAATTATGTTCCTGTTTGCGTTAGAATTTGTAATTTTTGTAATACGTTTCTTTTGACGTTTTCCGGAATATTCCAGGCTATATTCTATTTGTTTCTCGAGACCGCAGAAACTTCGAGAACTCTAAAAATCTATATAAGCGGATCAATTCCGCCGTCACAGTCAGTTTATATTGAGCAGCCAAACGCGAGTGACAAACGTCAAAGTAAAGCGTTGACAGTTGTGAAATTGGTTTGAAGGATATTTCTTGTATAATCAAGAGTGACAATAAAGTTGTTTGTCTACGTGACGTGTTTCTACGATAACCCAATTTCGAGGTTACAATATACAGTATGCGCCAAAAGTATGGAATAAATTCAATAAAAACGAAACAATTATTTTTTGGGAAAAATCCTCGAACAGGTCGATTTTTAATTTAAAAAATACATATTTTAGCGTTAAATGCGATTTTCAAATGTCATTTGTTTTCGAGTAATGACATCATCGATTTTTTTTAAATGGCAACACCATATTTTTTCCTTGATTCTGAAAGATCGTTTAATTCTCTATCAGACAGTACTAAAATTTTGCCCTCTTACATAGGAAAGTTTTCGAGTAAATGACGATTGAATGTTAGAAAACGTAAATTTTATCCATAAAAGTAAATAATTCTGAGGTATGTAAAATAAAATACAATTGATTAAATTTTATACTTAAATTAAATGTTCGAATTGTCAAAAGTGTACATTAATAAACCACGTAATTTAGAAGAAATCGCATTCGGGACGAAATACGCAGAGTTACCCCAGAAATCATTCATAATGTGCAAGAAGAATTTCTTCACAGGCTTGCGCATTGTCAAGAAGTTGGTGGATGGCAATTCGAACATTTAATTTAAGTATAAAATTTAATCAATTGTATTTTATTTTACATACCTCAGAATTGTTACTTTTTTATGGATAAAATTTACGTTTTCTAACATTCAATCGTCATTTACTCGAAAACTTTCCTATGTAAGAGGGCAAAATTTTAGTACTGTCTGATAGAGAATTAAACGATCTTTCAGAATCAAGGAAAAAATATGGTGTTGCCATTTAAAAAAAAATCGATGACGTCATTACTCGAAAACAAATGACATTTGAAAATCGCATTTTACGCTAAAATATGTATTTTTTAAATTAAAAATCGACTTGTTCGAGGATTTTTCCCAAAAAATAATTGTTTCGTTTTTATTGAATTTATTCCATACTTTTGGCGCATACTGTATAACTGTCAAAGTAAATAAATGTGTTGGACAAAAATGTCACACCTTCCTTGGTCCAAAGTTATATTCCGCTTTACCTGGTAGCCTAAAATCTTTAAATAATGATGTAATTTTCAAAAAAATAAAAACTATAACAGTACATTTTCGCAACACATAGAAATCAAATCCATAGTACAGTAGAGCTTAAAATGTCTATTAATTAAACGTCCAGATGGGTCTATTTTCAGTTGGTGCAACCTTCACACCTTACTAATACTTGTAACAGCTTGAAAGTGTGTATTTTTGATATTTTGTATGTCAATACTTTTGTTTGTTTCTTTTTGTTATTATTATTATTTTATATACTTAATTTTGTTCCTTCACGTACAGGCTAAGCCTTTAGTGAGTGTACCTTTATATTGTTTCCTACATATAAATATATTTGTAAAAGGTTTTATGTACAATTTTGTAGCAAATATATCTATTACTATTATTATACCTGGAAAATCTACCTACCCTTCTAGTAGTGTCCCTCTTAATGTTCGCTGTCGTTTATAATTTATGTACGACGGGACACATGCTCATTTTAGTCGTAATGTAAGAGACTATTTAAATCTTACATTCCAAGTAAATTGGATTATTTGGGGCGGGCCTACTTTTTGGCCACCCCGATCACAAGATTTGAATCCATGCAATTTCTAAAGCAATTGGTGTATTCTACCCACATAGCGAATGAAGTACAGGGTAGCCATTTCCAGCATTTAATTTACATTCTAAGTTTAATACATTTTTTTTTTCGTCACAAATAAAATAAACAATTTGCTATACGTTTAAGTTTCTGAAAATCATTTCTGTATTGTAATGATTAATAAATTGATTTTTATCTCGAAAATGGTGGGTCAGGAGAAACAAGTTCAAGAGACACTTTTTAAGCAGAATTACATTACATATATGCATTAGTCTATTATAAGTATACACGTAAAAGTAGTCCTTCACTATACCAAGTTGTGTACCAAATCTCATCTCAATATCTCGATCGGTTTACGAGAAATGAAGACTATAATATTTAAGACAGAAAATTTTAAACAACCTGTATCTTAAACACGAGGCATTTCTGGACTCATGTTTATAAACACTTTTTTTCTTATTTTTCAACATCATTCTGTAACACCCTATATATACTATATGTATACAGGGTGGGTCAGTCATAATGCCATTAATTTTAAGAGAATATAGGAAAAAAATTAGTAAAATATGAATACACGATTAAAAAGTTTTAAATGCATATTTACGCCGGAAAAAAATATTTGTAAATCATTATTTAAACTCCCTTTTCAGACTGTCACTGACAGCGCTGGCGGCAATTCAACTCGGTGTCGACCTGACGCGACGTTGCCAAATTTAAATATTTTCCTATAGTATCTTCTTATTGTAATATGTAATTAATACTATAAATTATTTTTAAAAAGTATGCTATTAAGCTTCAACATAAAAAAAATATTTAATACTGAAATTACAAAACTCTAACGGATAAAAATAAACCATTCACATTATATAAATAGTGAAATAAAATCTAATACTAACTAGGTAAAATTATTAAGAGGCTAGAATGTTTTTTGTATTTAAATACAGACCGTAATAAAAAACCTTCCTTTAGGACCTTGTTTTTAATGCCTACTCAATGACAAGCGCAGCAAAGCTGATGAACCGCTAAATAATAAAAACAAATAATAATTAAATTTGCATTTTTATAAACACCCGGTGTAATCAATAACAAATTATGAGCATAATAAATGTTAACCGCAGTAATCGGCACACTCTTCATAGCTAATAAGTTGGCAGTTCAAATTTTTCGTTAAATACGTTACCGGCGGAATAAGTCGAACATCCTTTGCGTCCGTTTTTCTATGCAGGCGAGCCCGCCGTCGATTGCATCTAGAACAGATGCACGCGGCGCGACTTATATAATAATAATAATAATATATCTACCTCATTCTAATCACGAGGATTAGTCCAGAAGTCGAAGACTTGTGCGGGAGAGGGGGCGGCATATTATTATTAAGCAGGCCGCATTTGCGCCCATGAATGACTTACGTTGGTAGGCCCTAACCACCATTCAGTGCAGGAATGAGGGAAACCTGGAAAACCTCATTAATTAGGGGAGTAGTCAAATGTCAACCGGTATCAATCTCTCACATTGACCCAAGCCAACATTCTTCCACCCTACCATACCCGCAGAGAGGGTGCCAATCCCCTGCACGAATATAGCTTATATACGGTCTACCGGCTGCGGGGGTCGAGCCCATAGCGATTTAGTCACTTCGATTCAAGGACTGACGCCTTAAACCGCGCGACCACTGACCGATCCATTCATTCCACACTGACTTCTCTCCCTTCTTCATCCATCAGTCAATATTTTCGCGGGGTAGAAGTTGGTGAATTTCGTGTGTTTGTGTCACCAGTGTAGTTTATAATTATTAATAAAATGTATCTAAATAAAAATACAATTTAACTTGGATAAAGTGAAGTAGTGAAAAACGGCGGTTGTCCTCTGCTGAACAGAGCTGTGAAAAAATAAGTATAAGACTTAATAGACATTTGCGTCTGTGTGTTCTGTGTGCGTTTGTGTTATTCGATACCTACTGATCATGAGTAATGGATTTGATTCTGATTCATATTCACAATAAATGCGGATTGCATTATTTGGGAATATCAGTACGAGCTCAACTTGATTCGGCTTTCAAGAACGTAACGAAAGGGTAAAAAAAATGTTTTTAATGTTTTATCCAAAATTATTTACTGTATAAAATTTTTGCTTTTGAACTTGCGTTACGAGGGCACGATGAATGAATTTTAAGTCAGAACTTGACAAAACGTTTAATGAATACCTTAAAAATGCAACAATTTTTTAAGGTGCCTTAAAGAATATACAAAATGCATACGTTTTAGATTGCAAACAATAAGTTTGTCGTTAAAAAAATCTATCACTTCAGTACCAAACATGCTGTTATTATATGCATGTGGTCTTGGCAACGCTGCTGGACTTCTATATAGTTTCAATATTCGTACGAATCATCAGTTATAGGGTGATTTGTTTATTTTTGAAAGGCGTTGAGTAAACATTTTTTTTTCAATTCTTCTTTATTATGCCTTCCGAATACGTGGTTAAAATTAATGACATTGTGACTGAATCACCCTGTATACATATCAGTGTGGAAGATGGAAACGCCTCTGAAAAAATTTTATTTATTATCCGATTTGTTTCTGTTTCTTTATTAAGATAGAGAATTTAAACCTCTATTTTGGCTCACAATATGAAATTCCATTGTCAATGGCCAAGGCCTATTTTGATATTTTCGATTCCAAAATTGGCAATAATAATTGTGACATCAAAAAAAAAACAACAAAATACGCTTTGATTATAGAATATAGATAATAGAATTTCATATTGTGAGCCAAAATAATTGTAAATTCTTTATCTTAAAAATAACTGAACCATCGAATAATAAATACAATTTTTACAGGGTTGTTTCAAGGTAAAATTATAAAAACCATGAATATCAATTTTATCGTTAATAATAAATATTCTTTTATTAAATTTGGTACATGGGTACTAAAATGGGTATTTTAAGGAGTGCTGAGTCCAGTGGTTTGGTCAGATTTTATATAAAAGAAATCACTAAACAGTTTTTGCTAATTTTGACATTGAAAAAAAAACCAAAGTAGGCCTTGATTATATACAATAAAATTTCATATTCTGAGCTAAAATAGAGTTTTAAATTCTCTATCATTTAAACCTGAACCAAATCGCATAATAAATGCAATTTTACAGAGGTATCTCCATCTTAAGTGTGCCATACTGTACATATACAGTGCGGCGATAAAGTGTTGCCCCCCTTGAAACTGATGAACGGTAAAACGGTTGGAGGATGTCTTTCGAAAAAGACAGGTCGATCTTTATTTTCTAAATAAGCTTCTTTTAAGTTATAAACATTTATGTGGTACTTCCGGTTTTCCCGGAAATGACGTCACCTCTCTTATTTTAAATAAAACACTAATACCTTTGTTACAGATATCGAATCTAACGTAAATTCTAAGTCAGATGATAGGGCACAATGCCTATGGGTCATTCCATTTGAAATCGCCTAATTGGCATAGCCGACCCATTTTAGATTTTGGTGGAACTTTGAAAATCTCTTCTCTAGGGTCCCAAATTTACACGAGTTTGATTTTTACAAGCGCTTGTTTCCGCCTATTAAAATAAAGACTCTTAAAAATTGCTATTTTTAAGCTTTATTAATTTTTGCTGTCAAATTTTTCTGTTTGAAGATATTTGAATGATCAAGACGAAATTCAGAGTGGGAAAGATAATAGTTTCAGTGTAAATGAAGATAATTGGTTCGGACGATCCCTTTGCATAATAGCAGCGTGCTGAAAATGAGTGTTTTTTTAGTCGTTTCTCTTAAATTTCAATCGACTCTAGTGTCTTAACTGTTGAGAGTTAAAAATTCATGCTCCGCGGGAATTAAGTATACATATCATAGATAAAATTCAGCCACAAGTTGACCTGAGTAGCCCACTCTTTATGGAAGAAAACTTTGCTTGAAGTTTTGAAATTTTTAAAAATCCCAATATTCAGGCTATGAAACGAGCATGTTGACTGCGAGATAAAAATCTGATACTCACAGAATCTACTGTTCTTACCTTCAACTTTAAATGACTACATCACTTGTTTAGTTATTTTCATGTTTAGTGCATATTCATAATTTTCTCGTTGAAAAATTGTTTACAGTTACTATTTTCGATGATAATTACTTCCAAAAACAATTTTACACCCTAAATATTTTTCATATTTATAATTATTTTTGATGGTAAGTAATTTTAATTCATTAGTAAAAACGTCCAGATTTTTGCTGTAAAAAAACGACTCGTACATGCACTAAACATGAAAATAACAAAACAAGTGATATAGTCATTTAAAGTTAAAGGTAAAATCAGTAGATTCTGTGAGTATCAGATTTTTATCTCGCAGTCAACACGCTCGTTTCATAGCCTGAATATTGGGATTTTTAAAAATTTCAAAATTTCAAGCAAAGTTTTCTTCTATAAAGAGTTGGCTACTCAGGTCAACTTGTGGCTGAATTTTCTCTATGATATGTATACTTAATTCCCGCTTAGCATGAATTTTTAACTCTCAACAGTTAAGACGCTAAAGTCGATTGAAATTCACTAAAAATGACTAAAAAACACTCATTTTCAGCACGCTGCTATTATTCAAAGGGATCGTCCGAGCCAATTATCTTCGTTTACACTGAAACTATTATCTTTCCTACTCTGAATTCCGTCTTGATTATTCAAATATCTTCAAACAGAAAAATTTGACAGCAAAAATTAATAAAGCTTAAAAATAGCAATTTTTAAGAGTCTCTATTTAAATAGGCGGAAACAAGCGCTTGTAAAAATCAAACTCGTGTAAATTTTGTTGTTTGGGACCCTAGAGTAGAGTTTTTCAAAGTTACACCAAAATCTAAAATGGGTCGGCAACAATTTTTATTATTTTCAGACGATTTCAAATGGACTATCAAACTTTGACAGATCGTTCAAAAGAAGAAAAACCTTTCGTTAGACTGAATAAAATATTTAACAATAAGTACGATTTAATTTTTCTTTAATAATAATAATAATAATACTCGTGCGTGAAGACTGCAAAAACAGATTTTATTATTGTCAGGCGGTTCAGGAAGCACATTTCGAACATTTTCTTCATTCAAATTATATTTTATTCATTAATTATTATATTATTATTATTGTGCCGTATCATGTGACTCATGTCATGATTCACCTTAGATTCGATATCTATAACAAAAATATTAGCGCTCCATTTAAAATAAGAGAGATGATACCATTTCCGCGAAAACCGGAAGTATCACATAAATGTTGATAACTTAAAAAGAGGTTATCTTGAAAATAAAAATCGACCTGTTTTCTCCCAAAGACATCCTACCAACCGTTTACCAGTTTTGAGTGGGGGCAAGAGTGTATTGCCTCACCGTATACAGGGTGTCTGTGAAAGGTTGGCTGCCCTTAAGTTTTTGAGATTCGGTGGGAATTAAACTAGAAAAATATTTTTTCCAAAGTAGTACGTGTGGAAATAATAAGTAGACAGCTGTCACTACTATACCATATTGTTTCTGTCAACGCCACTCAATTCATAGATTAGGCAGTAGTGTTTTTTATTCTTATTTTTCATATTTAAAATACCTCGTCATAATAATTTTTCAAACATTGAAATGAGCAACATGATATGTGTATATCCTCAACAAATTTTTTTTGGTCACCGTGCAACAGCGAGGTTCTCGGAATTATATCGAGAAAACCCGATCATAGACTTGTACGACAGATTAGGTGAAACAGGATCATTTCGCCCGAAAAGAGACGTTGGAAGGCCAAAAATATTAACAGCGGACCAAGAAGATGATGTTTTAGTGCGAATTGCTGAAAACGCGTACAAGCACACGTCAAATTTCGGCAGCTACTAGCATCAGTCATCAGTCTTTGTGGAGTATTCTGCTAACGGAATCTTCCGTTAGCAGAATGCTCCACAAAGAAAAATTGTATCCTTATCATTTTACACCAGTTCAACATTTAACGCCACAATACCCTCTAGTTAGGTACGGTTTGCGGTTTTATACAGGGCGGCCAAATGAAAACGAAACAGAGCCATTTTCAGGAACTGCGTCAAGATTGTAGAAAAACGCTCAGACCCGTCGATTTTAGATTAAAGGGGGACATTCTTTGCTGGTATTTTTGACTCCGCCACTTTCACCCCAAGCAAGGGTAAGCATCACCCCAAAATATTTAAATGGCATTGGGGGTTGAGTAATATTTATTTTGAAAGCTCTTACAATTCTCTTTACAACAGACTTTAAATTTTATATTTCGCCCAATACTTAATAAGAATTTTGATGTACAAACAATTAGTAACGGTAAAAATGTCACTCATTCGGGTTAAGTACGCCAATGGAATAAATTTAGAATTTCTTGCGTTACATTGGTTTTTGGCAATTTGTTATCACTTTTGTAAAAAAACACACAACTGTAAAAAACAAATGAATACTATACACACACAACCAACGTAAAATTAGTGGATTCCAAATTTATGTTCTAGCATTATTTAGAAGCGTTGGTTAGTAGTTTATTTAATTGTGTTTTTGAAAATTAAACAATATGGTTTATTCCATTGCAGAAAGGGTAGATATCATTTTGCTTTACTTTATGAACAATAAACGTACGAATAGAATAGCTCAGCTATTTAATGAACAACATCAAGATCGACATGTGAGAAGGAAGTATGTTCTAGAGTTAGTAAAAAAATTCAAGACAGGGAACGTAGCCAATAAAAAACGAGAAATTGAAAAACCTGTAGTTAATGAAGTTACTGAAGTTGCAGTTTTGGGACAAGTTCATCTTGATTCTACATTAAGTACGATGCAGCTGGCATCCGTGTCTGGGATCAGTCGAACTAGCATACAAACCATTTTGAAGAAGAATAAGTTCCATCCATACAAAATACATTTAGTCCAGGAACTTCATGAGGATGATTATGACCGCAGTTTCTTCTTGAACGGAACGGTAAATCGTCACAATTGCCGCTATTGGTCAGAATGCAGAATATGGTATGCATTTATGCAAACGAAAATTTTGTTTAAATTTTGATTGGAATATTTGTTTAGAAAAGTTGAAAACTTTATTGAAACATACACGGTGTATTAATGATATTAAAATACCCAAAAAAATATATGATTTATTTAGGGTACCAAAAACCAAGAGAATAGTTTCTTTTTTATTCAAATAATCTTTTTTTACAAAAATGTCAGTGCAACACTCTGTGTGTTAAAATAAGTCGTTAATGTGCTTCGCACAAACGTGATAGTTACGCAGTCATTTGATTTCTAATCGCGTTACATCTAGTGTGCCATCATGAATCTTATATTTTTGGATCAAGTTTCATAATCAAAAATTAAAAACTATTCAACATGCGGCGAAAGACGTCTGATGCAAGTCTATTTATCTAGTCACAACCCATATAGTCCTAATTTTTGATTAGATTAAACTATGTAAATATTTAAACAAATAAATGTGCAACGGATTACTTATACATTTTCCAAGTATTACATCGATTTTTGTTAGAATACATTTAGATAGTTGGTTATCGTTTAGTATAGAAAATGTATATACAGGGTGATCCATTAAGAATGGGCAATCTCTGAACTGGAGATACTACACACCAAAATATGGCGATTGAGCCAAATATGCCTTATCTGAATGCTGCTGGTGTTCAATGCTAGAATTTTACTTTGAAATATAATATAACACTTTTTGAGTAAATCCAACTATTTTTTTTCTGTATATAAACAGCGGTTCATAAACTGTTGAATGCGATTAATTAAATGAGGTGTACGCTTTAAATGTTTGAGAATAGCAACCGGAAAAATTAAATGTATTGGCTGCAATTTTCGGTGACCGGCTGGTGGGTCGTTTTTTTCTACATGGTAATTTGGCTGGCCAAATCTATTTGCAATTACTGGAAGACTCAAGGCAGGGTCACCTTCACTGATATTATTGAAAATGTTCCAGAGTATGATGAAGATCATTTGATTTTTCAACAGGAGGGTGCTCCCCCGCATTACGCGTTAATTATTCGTCAGTATTTGGATCAACGTTTTCCACAAAATTGGATTGGGACAAGAGGCAGCATTGAGTAACCTCCACGATCACCGGATTTATCGCCCCTAGATTTTCTTTGTGGGGATACCTAAAAAGTAAAATATATAAAACACAGCAAGCGTCAAAGAATTGTCGACGAATGCCGTCGAATAACTCCGGAAATGCTTCAGAATGTGCCCGAACGTTTCGAACAAAATATTTATTCTTGCATGGAAGCGGGCGGTCATCAGTTTGAACATTTAGTCGATTAAGTAGTAAGCAACTAAACATAATTTAAATTTTAAAATGTAAATTTTTTTCACAGTATTGGGAGGAATTATAAAATTTAAAGTCTGTTGTAGAGAATAGTAAGAGCTTTCAAAATAAATATTACTCAACCCCCAATGCCATTTAAATATTTTGGGGTGATGCTTACTCTTGCTTGGGGGTGAAAGTGTCGGAGTCAAAAATACCAGCAAAGAATGTCTAAAATCGACGGGTCTGATCGTTTATATATATAGGTATGTATGTATGGTAAAAGTAATTATAATTCTTGTGAATTTTCTAAAAGTTTCACACATATAAATTTGAAGAATTTCTGAAATAAAAATGGGAGTCTAACAATTTAATTTCTAGCAAAGCATGGCCACAGCAAACCGGTGGCGGTGTCAGCCAGCTAACAGGCAGGATTAATGGGCCAAGCGAGACAGCAGCGTAATAAATTTCTATCCAAGAATTACCGGCTTGCAAGTTGCGAATTATGACAGACTCATAAATTCGGAAAAGAGGGAAAGAGCTAGCAGCGACCCATGTACCTAGTTGGGTAATATATTTGAAGAGCGATCCTAACTTCGTTCGGGGCCGCCGTGAAGCTAGCCTGCAGCAAGCGCCATTATTTTTCGTTTTTAAGAAGTGGGTAGTTTGGATATAGTGCTATATTTTTCTCAGCGCCACAAATAGGAATGGAGAGTATGATTTATATGACAAACTATAAAACAAAGCGAACTGATGAAAGTGTATTATTAAATTGGAGGTTATATTAAAACAATAAATTTGTTTGTTTTGTCGAATATACAGGGCGTTAAGATAATTAACTACCATTAGCTTTTTTAATATGGGATATACTAGAGCATGGCAAAATAATAGAAGTCTTTTCTATAACTTTTTTCTCTATGACGCTCTATTTTCCTGATACAGGGCGTTCAACTTTACAAAAATATTTTATTTTATTTTTTATCTACTAAACAAATAATTGTTTTTCCTACGAATTTAGTATCCATTAATCATAAAAAAGTTCATATTTTGGCGTGAATAACTTTTTCCAACTAAAGTCAGTGGCGCAGTTATGGGGTTTTGTTCACTCTTGAATCCCCTAAACTTCTACGCCAATGGTGAAAAGTATTTTTTCAGTACAAATATTAAAATTTTATTCTATTTTCTGAAAAAGATGTGTATTTTGAGGTTACTTCCCTCTAAGAATGGATTTCTTCGACCTTTTGCACAACCCCTAGGTCTGGTCTGATCTGGTTATGTAGATGATTTCTACTAAATTCTTGAATTTGATATGGCTTGATGTTGTCTTGAGTTACTTTATGTTTTAATTTACTGTGAGACTGGTACGTATAAGTTTTTTTTTTAAATTTTAATTAAATTTTAACTATAAATTATGAAATTTTCGACTCTAGCAAATTCATACCTCTTCTCGCCTCACAGTTTTCTTCGTGACTAATCAACAAATTATTGTTTCTAGGTAATTTTACCTTCTAGATTATTATTAGTTTTTCTTAGGGTCACTACACATGTAATATTTTTAATTTTAATTATTCCTGTTGAAGCACTTTTCACGACACTGATTGTCTTTTGTATTCTTATAACTATTTTCACAACTACATAACAATTTTTACTAATTTTGTACTTAAATATTCTTTAATTTGTGTCTTTTTTAGTGTCCTGTCAGAGATGCTGATATTTCCTTGAATCCTTGAATCTTTACGTTTGACATTTCTAATTGTTGTAATGTTTTAAAATTGGAATTTTCATTTTATCTAGCTAATATTTTATTAGAATGATGTTTTAGTCTTGCGATATGCATATATGCTAAATCTTTGTTCTTTATACTTTCTTTTTATATGTCATTGTCTGGTTTTTGAATTTACTTTCTTTATATAATGTATGTTTTTGTATCGTCATGTCCAGATTGATAGTTAAATATTTAAATTGAATTTAATAAAATTTGTAAAATTTTGTTAATTTAATATATTACTAGTCTTCTTCCGATATGTTTATTGAAGATAATTTTTCATTCACATTTCAATAATAATTCTGTTTTGTTGCTTAATCTGAATTTCATAGGATTCGATTCTTATGGAATTTCTGATTTATCACAATATATATATTAACAAAGTAATATCTAACGTAGAACCGTATATCCAGAAAGTTCTTTTATGTTTCAATTCTTACAGATTTGGGTAAGCAATGTAATAGCAAACCCAGGTTTAACAACTGTGGAGGAGACCATGCTAGCCAAATTTGTGAAAACGATGCAATGCCTAAATGTTTTAACTGCAAAAGAAACCATCACTCAACCAACTTGAATTTGTGTCCTGAATTTAAGAGGCAAAAAGAAATCAAAATTGCAATGTGTGAACTAAATATTAGTTACAACGATGCAGCAAAAAAGATACCCAAAAATTCTTACGATTCAGTTGTAACAGGACAAAATTTGGTTCCGATTCCAACAGATATTAACAATCCCTATTCTCATCCAACACTTACCAATGTTGTCTCTTCACATGTACATGACATAACACACACAAAAAACCCCAAATACACAATAAATAAGACACCTACAAAAAGACCGAGAACGATTTCACCTGATCCGACCTTCAGGTTACGCCAGGAAATAATAACACCATTAAATATCCCCAGTACATCTGGTGGCATTTTAGGACAAGATGCCTATATAAACAATGCCTGTAATAATTCAATTTTGGTAGAGTCACAAAATGCCCAAGACAATCTAACTAACCTGATTTTAGACTTAGTTATTCAAATTGTACGTGGTTTCAAAGAAAACAAAAATTTTGATATTCAACAGTCTTCTCTAAGAAACCTAATTAGAGAACGACTAAATGTAAGTGAGCCGTCACATTCGCAGCAATAAATAATTACATCAACTTATGTCAATGGAACAGTAGGTCTGCCGTAGCTAAGAAGCCAAATCTAGAACATCTCTTAAGACATCATAATATTGACATAGCATTTTTGTCTGAAACATGGTTTAAACCAGTTATATGAATTTTATTGGGTACAATATTGTCAGGAAAGATAGATCAGATGGTAGAGGAGGAGTAGCTATTCTACTGAAATCAAAATTCTATTTCAAAGAAATCCAATTGTTACATGATTCATTAATTCCAGCAATAGGAATTACAACTAAAATAAATAATCTAGAAATAGCTATGATCTCTCTATACATTAAAACCGTTAACAAAAATTTCAACAAACAAATGGATCGATTTCTTCTCCTCAGTATCAAAACCATGTTTAATAACTGGAGACTTTAATGCCCATCACACTTCATGGGGCTGCGAATGTGACGACTCATATGGCAAACAATTATTGGAAGCTATTGATCACTGTGACTTAGTCTGCTTGAATGATGGAACCTCAATGCTCTTCCATGAAACAGGAATAGCGCAATTGATTTAACACTATGCAGTCCTGATATACAACATTTGTTGTCTTGGTCGGTGTTAAATGATCCGAGTGGATCAGATCACTTACCAATTATAATAAAATACATAACATCCTCCCAAAAAGTCCTTATATCTACCAATAGTCATAAAATATAGCAAACAAACAAAGCGGACTGAAAATTGTTTGAATCACATATGGAAATAACCAGGGCTGAAAATTATATCCAACTGTTACAACATATTAACATGGCGGCAGAAAAAGCGATTCCTAAGAGGAAACCAACAAAAACAAAACTCACATAAGTAAACCATGGTGGGACGAAGCATGTGAAAAGGCAGTTAACAAAAGGAAATGTGCATATAGGACATACAAAGACAATCCAAATCTGAACAACCTATTAAATTATAAAAAATTGGACGCTTTAGCCAAGAAACAATTACGAGAATAAAAAAAACAGAAATGGAAAGAGTACTGCGGAAGTCTTAACAAAAATGTATCAATAAAAGAAGTTTGGTCAAAATTAAACCGTTTCAAAAATAGGAAAACAGAATACAGGGTACCAATTAATCGTGAGGCCATATGAGTGGAAAAATTTCATAACAAACTAACTCTATCATGGGTAATTCCAAAAATTGAGGATGATGCAGGCATTGAATCACAAATAGAGGTCGATCTTCTAAAGCCATTTTCAATTTTTTTATTAAATAGGGTTCTCAAACAAACCAACAATACATCTCCAGGAAAAGATAACATCACATACTCAATGCTCTACAACCTACCAGACAACAGTCAAAGAGATTTTCGGAAAATATTAAATTCTATATGGGCAAATGAAGAGCCGATACCTTCAAATTGGTATGACTATTTAGTTTTACCACTTCTAAAGCCAGGGCAAACTCCGGAAGAAGCAAATTCTTATAGACCCATAGCTCTTGCATCATGCATTATGAAGACGTACGAACGTCTCATAAAAAATCGACTGGAACACTGGATGAAAAACAAAGATCTGATGCCACAGCATCAATATGGATTCAGACGAGGTCGATCTGCACAAGAAGCTCTCTAGTAAAAGACATACAAATCGCATTCACAAAAAATATTTCCACAGTGGTAGTTTTCCTTGACATAAAAGGAGCATACGACAATGTAATATTGCATGTTCTTGCACCCAAAATGTCGAAAATCGGCATACCATCAATAATAATAAAGAATCTTATAAATATGTACACAAACAGACGAATACATCTTAAAATTGGAGATGAAATAACCGAACCTAGGTACTCCATCGGATTACCTCAGGGAAGCACTCTGAGTCCTCTTCTATTCATATATATTTTATGGACTTCGCAGATTTATTCGATCATAACGTAAAAGTAATCCAATTCGCCGACGACATTTGTATTTATGTTCAAAATAAAACAGTAAATCAATGTATCGTTCAACTCTCGGAAACAATGAAAAAAAATAAAAAAATTGGTGTGACAGCAACGGATTAACCATTGCTGAAGATAAGTCAAACACATGTTTGTTTAGTCCAACTCCATCCAGGAATAAAATTAGGTCCATATGAAATCTCTGTAAAAAACGTAGTAAAATACCTGGGTATATCATTAGATAGAAAGCTTCTGTGGAAAGACCAAATCCAGCAAATATTAAAAAGAACACAAAATTCAAAGAACATCATAAAAGTCTTCACAAAGAGTTCTTGGGGATCCGACCCCAACATTACAATTCTCATTTATAAATCATTGGTGAGATCAATAATTATAGATTACGGCAATATCCTATATGCCTCTGCAGCAGAAACACATCTAAATAAAATTGAAATTTTAAGAAACAAATGTCTGCGTTATTGTTTGGGTCTACTAAACAGTACACCAATTTCAGCAGTTGAAGTTGAATCCTGCCAGCCTCCTTTAGAGTTAAGAAGACAATATTTAAGTGACAAGAGTATAACAAAATTATTATCCACTGACAGAAAAATTATAAAAAATATACATGAATTAATCACATTGAATCTTTCTACAAGTTACTGGACCTCGAAAAAATATCCAGCTCTAGTCATTTCCTACCTAAAAACTATCGACCATCTTCCACATCTTTTCATTGACAAACAAAATCCATATTTTGCAACAAAACTCGACGATTTATTAACTACAGTTAAAACTAGTTACATGAAAATAGATTCACACTTCCCGAACAGAACATTCACACATGACCTATATAGCAAATGGCCAAATTCAGAAAACATTTTTACAGACGGCTCCAAAATAAAACCTGCGCTTTTTATCATTTGAATATAAAATTTAGCAAATTATTCAGATTTCCCGATATAGCTTCCATTTATACCGCAAAACAATTCGCTATCTTACAAGCGATGAAATACGCAAACTTACTGAAAAATCCCAAAGTAGTCATTTTCACAGATTGCAAAAGCATAGTAGACAAGTTACGCTCTAAAATGATTGACAAAATTGACAACATTCAAGCAAAAATTCAGTCATTACATAGCAAAATGCTAAAAAGTCACAAAAGTGTAGAAATTGTATGGATAAAAGGGCATTGCGGAGTAGAAGCAAACGAAATAGTAGATATGTTAGCAAAAAGTGCTCTAAAATCAGACAAATATTCAGAATTGAAAATCGTACCTCTCTCAGATCTGAATACTTTGTATATGGCCAACCTAAAGGAGACGTGGCAAAATAAGTTTGAGAACAATCCTACTGGTTATTCGTATAAACAAGTTCAACCGACAATCCAGAACAAAAAATGGTATGAGTCAGTTTTGAATCGTCAATTTATCAAGACATTATCCCGTATGAGGACAAACCATGGTTTATTCCCAAAACATAAATACAGAATAGGACTATTGGAAAATCCTTATTGTCCATGCAATGAAATTGCATATTATTCTAGAATGTCCGCTATTTACAACACACCGTGGCATTCTATATCAGCACTTAGCAAAAAATGGAGCATCATTCCCAATTAATCTACTTTAGCTATTGGTTACTAAAAATCTAAATACTGCTACTACTGTCTTTACAAATACATCAAAAAGTCACACCTAAAAATCTGAAGCACAGTGGTCAATCCTATCCTTTAACACTGTTAAAAAAATTAATTTAAGAAAAAGAATAAAGTTATTCAAATTAAAATTAATAATAAATAAATACAAAATAAAAAAATGAAATAAAAGAGAAAACAATGAAATGATATGCTATTAAAAATAACAAGTAAATTAAAAAACATAATTAACATAAAAATAAATAAACGTACCTAAGAAAAGCATTTTGAGTTATAAGACATGTAAATGGGCTTTGCGAAATTACCAAAATTGATCATATAGGCCTAGTTATGCATATACGCCGCGTAAGCAAAAGGTTATTCGTATAATGTAAAGGAAAAAAAATAGTATTAAGCAACAGACAAACGAGCTCTGGCTAATTGGCATGCCCAAAGCTACAATTCATTCACACACACACACGCACACATACGGAATAAATAATAAAAATACCTGTTTACTATTGACGGTAGGTACATAAATATTCAGGTTATTTATCTTCATCAGAAAAACAATGATAAGTTTACAAACTTGCATTATAAATCAATGGATAAGTAAACGATTTTAGCTGATGGCAGACAAATAACTTGGTGAAATTTGTATCCCGCCTGTAAGTAAAGTTGATAATTTATTTTTAATTTAATTTATTTAGCAAACTAATTAAGTCAGTAGAGTAAAAATACATGTAGATAGAAATTAGATTAAGTATGCGTGTTGTCTATACTAATCTCTAAATGAGTTATAGTTATCAACAGTATTTAAACAAGAAAGCTAAAATTATTCTGACCGAGTCTTTTGTATTATCCCGATTTAATTTTGGAGACACCATAGCTCCTATATTGAATATATTCGATGTATTCAGGTGATTTAAAATGCTTATCTGAGACTTATCTATGGAATCAGAAAACGTGAATACATTTTTCATAAATTCTCAAAGGTGGGCTGGTTTACTATATCTAATAGGCGGTTACATTCTGCTTGCTTGTATCAACGAATTATAAATTACAAATCGCCTCGTTATCTTTATCATAAAATCATATACAGGACTGATATACATAGTCTAAATTTAAGATTTAAAAGTAGACTCTCATCTCCAATCCACAGAATTTAATAGTATCAGCGCTCTTGCACTTACCATTTTCTAGATCTTTAAAAAAATTGTCTGTCCTTCGTTTTAAACCTAAGCTAAAACAAGATCTCTTCTACAACCAATGTAAGTCTTGTATTTCGTTAGTCACTATTTATCATTTTAAATATTCTCCTCTATCTATACTTTATCTGCACACTTTACTTCCATTTACCGTATTATTTATTTTAATTTAATTTATATAAATCATTATCCTGCCATTAATTAGTTATAATTTTTTTATTTACATTTGTTTTTACTTAGGTAAGATGAAAAACCTTCCCTACTATTACTGTGTGCTGTGGTAGTATCAGTATTATTATTATATAATATTATAATTAATAATAATAATAATGATAATATAATAGAATATAACTTTTTTGACATGCATATTGTTCGTCAACAAGAATTTTTTCGAAAAGGTATAAAATGCACTTAGTTACATCACTTTAATTGTGACTGAGTTCTCGGCTCCCGCGGAGAACAACATTGTCCTAAAAGAAGTGGACAAACCGATGAAGTATCGAAATCTTCTCTCCGAGCTTCACAGGCTATATCCAGTTCACTCTGTTAAGATTGTGGTGCTAATTATAATGCGTCCTGGGTTGAATGAGACATACGCTGCTTTCTGAGTTAAAGATCATACCGGCTTACCGAAATCCGGCAGAGATCTTAGCCGGCCGAATGCAATCGTCCTTGGTTCGCTACGTCTACTCAGAACACAGGTGCCAATTTAAACATACATCCATTTCCAAGAAATCTCACACTATCAGAATAATGAATTGGTACAATAAGTGATTCACAATGTTTTTATCTACTATGGAATCGTAATAATTGGGTTTTGTATGGATTCAGGTACAGAAAATTCTGTGAAAACCACTCACCCATAACTGACAACACATCATTGCATTTATTAGTTTTTGTATCTAATTTGTCAGATAAAATGATTGAAATATCATCTGCATATATAGTAAAACATGCTTCATCTCTTTCATCTTCATCAATAGCGCGTGCGGTCCCGGCTACCGCTACACCTGACGAACGGAACTCGTTTGTTTCTTTCTTTTAAAAGTGATATAAATACGTCGCTTCTTGTTTGGGCGAGTTGAGATGGCTTATTTGTCTGCACCCGTTGTTGACAGAAAAGGTACTGTATTGTTGCTTCAAGGGCAGTGCAAAGCCTCACGGTGATATTCCTTTTCTTTTTCAATCGCTAGGGCTTATCTCGATGAGTCACCAGGTGGTCGGCACCGATACCTCCTCGGCCTTTAGACTCACGTCGTGCCACCCTAGGAGCGTCTTCTTGTTTCCTATCTTTGTAGGCTTCTTGCTTCCCTGCTTAGATGTTTTCTTTCTTCTGACACACGGTCAGTTGTTTATAGTGCAGCGCTGAAAAGCACCACACTTTTCAATTCTTTTACCTTGAGGCCGATATATAAGTAATGTAGAACTTAACCGGTAGTAATAGTACTGAACGTACTTATACCATCTACGCCTGCTTTCTGCCGAAGTATCAACGAATTCTTTTTATGAAGTGATTTTCCGGTTGATGCCAGGTCAAAATCACTCTTGGTGTATCTTCTTAGCGAAGTTTTAATGCAAAGGTACGCGACCTTTTAAAAACAGTAGACCGGAAATCTTCAGAGGCGTTTCTTCTTCGGAGTCCGCGACACAACTGATCTGGAAGCGCGCCAATATCCTTGGCTGGAGAAATGACCTCAGATGTGTGGGGTCGAGAGGGATATCCCATATCATGGGATATCAGCGTCTGATATTCCATCTGGCAGCTCTTTGATTACCGCTCTCAGCTTCCGCTCGCTGGGAAAGGAGTATGTGTGGTACACAGTCAAGCTCCCCAACAATCTTTCACCGAAATGTTTTTCGGCGAGCGAACGGCCGGCGATGATTTTGCACATGCCTTTCATAATCGAGCGCTGCAAAATTATACGCTGGCGGCGGAAGGGTAGAGTTAGACGTTTCATTTTTATACATACTTATTTAAATCGAAAACATTAAACGCAGAAAAACATATTGCAATTATGTTAGTTCCTTAAACCTGAAAAAATAAAATGTTCATTCAAATTTAAAAATATATATACTATTATCGAAGATAAACATATAATCATACGGAAGGTTAGTGCTATTAAATGAAAAATAAAATAAATACAATCTCTATATGTATACTTACTAGAAACATAAAAAAAATATTACAATGATATTTCTGAAAAAACGAAAAATTTTCTGTGGTATGGTATTAAAAGGGGTATATGTATAATTCCTTCCGTCGTAGAGGGAGCTCACGGGGTGAAGCGAGCAGGGTCCTAGTGAGTGATAGGATTTTGTCACTGCAGTTGTCTCTGTTCATGTCGTTCCATGGGTACAGGCCTGGTATTTGGGTATACTGGGTTTTTTATGGAGGTATGTATTGTTTCGTTGTTGTCAGGTTCTGGAATATGTAATACTGGAGGAGAGGGTCCTGGAAGTTGTTGTAAAATATCGTCAAGTAATTCTTCATCTATAGGTATGTTAGGTCTACCCACGTTTTCTAACATAGAGAGAGTGTCGTCATTTAAAATAGGTAAGGCCTTGTTAAGCTTGTTTTTCAACAGCTATGATGTTTAAGTTTACTAACTTTTGAGATAAGACTGACCTAAGATTTTGAATTTTATTTGAGAATTCTTGCAAAGTTTCACTTTTCGGATTCGCATGTGAATTAAATCTTGCTGAAGGCATGGGAGATCTCTGCAATCTCCGAAATTTTGCTGTAATAAATTTTTAATTTGGGTCCACGTTTTAATTTCTAAACGCTGATTTAAAATTATTTCGGCTTGGCCTGTAATTTTGGATCTAATTCCCGCAAGTAAATATACCATACGGTCGGGTCTTTCGGGGATATTAAAAATTCTAATTAATTCATCACTTAATTTACAGAAAGTTTGAAGCTTGGTTTGTGAACCATCAAAAATTGGTATCACGTGAAGGGAAGTTTTAGCTTCGTTGATATTTGAGTTAGTAGTCATATTTTCGTTATTAAATATACTAGATAACTAGTTTACTAAACTATCTATTTCGTTTTGATTTACGGAGAGTCCAACACCGACAGGGACCTGGTATGGATTTTCTACTCGTAATCTAACTTGAGAATTACTCTCTTTTGACATCTGAACAAACACTTCGTTTTCAGTCGAGTTATCTCATAAACAAATTGTTTGAATAGTCACTCAACAAAAGAAGCCATTTGGACAGAGAAAAAATATAAAACAGGATCTGAAAACAGTCACTCTAATCGTAGAAGAGTTGACTCACGAATTCAGAACAATTAAATTCACTTAAACACTTTTTAAAATCTAATCCTAATGTTGACTGTACACAGGCAAGTGTAAATCAAAATGTCTTTTCGCCGCACAAGTATATAAAAAATCAGTTTATATCAACTTAGCGAGGAAAGGAGTGGAAAAATACAAGATGGGCTTACTTTGAATCATCGTCTACGGTCCAGGGATCTCGGCGACAAGTTGACCAACCACTTGAAGTTCCGCCTTCAATAAATTTCACCTGAGAGCTGGACAGGTCCTGGATCTTCAACAAAGTACAGGAGTACACCAAGCATTTCACTCACTCACTCACGAGAATTCAGAGACTTGATTGTAGATCCTACCGACTGCGCCAATTAAGTATGTACCGAACAAGAACTTTGTAAATAACTTAATCCATTTATAAGAACGAACAACGTTTATTCAAAGTAAGCGGTACAGAGGTATAGTTCACACTGAAGCTAAGTTGGATCTAGAACTCTATATATAAAGAAATAAATGCAAATATAAACAGAAGATAAAATGACTAATATGGTAACTATATGTTACAGCAGAGAAATAAAATATAATATTGTTCTGGAATGTACTTACAAGCCACCCAAAGTATAATAAAAATGGTACATACAAGTAAAACCTACATGAAACTTGGAAACTTGCATCGTAGCGGTACGATGACAAATGTCAAAAATATTTTAAAATAAAGGAATTCTCTACACAGAAAGACTAAAAATGTACAATAGAGATGTACAAAGCTAATTTGTTATGAAATTTCAATATATAAATATGCAAAACATAAATGAAAATCTGAAATGTCAAAATTTTGAACGTAACGGAATGAAATTACTTGTATATAAAAAAAAGGATATTTGTGTAAAGTAAATTTATTTCTTATAATTAGACTTTAGGCTGAGTTTTCTCACTTCTACAGTTTCAAGTTTAGTAGTAATTTGTCGAACAAATCGTTGAAATAATTTTCTGAATTTGACAGTTCGAAAGTAATTTTCAAATTTCGTTTTCCAAAAAATGGAATACTTTTGTAAATATGCTCAGGAAGAGACATTCAAGTTCTAGTTTATCCTTTTGAATAGATTGGTTCAATTTCTAAGTTTAATATCTGAAAAATATAAAATGTTAAAAAAATGTTTGACGTTGGAATTTAAATGTAAGAATTTAGGCTAAAAACCTATGTAAATAGTGATAAGAATATAGCAGAGACTTATATAAGTGTTAAAGGAACAATTTTAGTGTAGTTTTAGGACATAAAAAGTGAACTATTTAGAATTAAAGACAAAAATGTGTGAAACGGACAGATAGTTAAAAAGTAAACGATATGGCCACTTAGGCATATCAAAATAATCAGAAAGACATGAAAAAAAAGACTACAGTGTTAGATTTAAGTTTTATTTTAGTATAAGGACACAATTTTCAAAAATTAAAATCAAAAATTCTGTTGCTAGGAAAACATGTCAAACTTTCAATTGTTTTGAGAAAAACTATAAATAGTCCGACCCAGATCTGACGAGAGCTCTGTTCAATTTGTAAAACCAAACAGGTAACATCTCCTGTCAAATCAAAACAATTGAATAACTCGTTTCCACAACAAATAATTAGTGAATTTTGAAAAAGTCAAAAGTATAAGTCTAATAGTAAAAGTATAAATTGCAGGAAGGCAAGTAAAGCCATAGTGTTAAATTGAGAAAGTGCACCGAAATAAAACAACTTTTTATAAAAATAAAATAACAACCTAACTTCACTAGGCAAAGTGTGCCAAAGGGGTCAAATAAAACCAGTGTAGTGCTTCGAAATCAGTACGAGCTTACAGATCAGCATTGCAGTTCCATCAACAGTGGAAAATTAAAGAAAACGAGGAAGGGAAGGTTATTCAACGCTGGAAATCATCTTTAGAAACCATCGAGAAAAACATCAGGAACGCAAGACATCCAGGATCTACAAAGTATAAAAAGTAACGTTAGATAATTTATTAATTAGTATAAGAAAACATAACAATTTACCTGTACCAAGGAACGTTATATATATGTAAATCTTTGGATATTCTATGTGAAACGTATCCTACTGCAGGCAAATTCTTTAAATGTCATTTTGTATTAGAGTTGTTAGTTAGAAATTACAATACATATAAATTCCACCAGATAAATTCTCATTATTTAAATTTCAATAGATAAAATAGAACCATATCATTTAAACACATTGTTACAAGAGAAATAAAATAGAAAAATATAGTAAATTCAAATCTTCTTAACAAAAATACTAAATTAGCTAAAAGATCAGAAAAAAGTAAACAATATTGGACCACAAGTTTTGCTTTTGAACTTGCTAACTGAGGTGAGAGTGATTTAGCCGGAGTATAGAAAAATAGAGTAAGTATAAGGATAATTTATTCATAACAAAAATCCTACAAGAAAAATCATAGGGAGAATTTTTTTTAACATTTATTGGCGCTCAACAAAAATTTTTTTTATTCACATATCAATTTACATAATCATAAATTATAAATTCAATTCATCAC
Organism: Monochamus saltuarius; assembly: GCA_025584915.1. Taxonomy (NCBI): domain Eukaryota; kingdom Metazoa; phylum Arthropoda; class Insecta; order Coleoptera; family Cerambycidae; genus Monochamus; species Monochamus saltuarius. Next base: position 30,910,280 of record CM046726.1, read on the forward strand.
ATAAATAACAAATTTCTCCTGTATCAACACATATTCAGTTGGCGTACAAAGTGTGTGCCTACACAATATATATATATATATATATATATATATATATATCAGCACTACAGGCCTAGTGGCCCTTGGCTACGAATTCTTTCACTCTCCTTTTCCATTTTACTCTATCTTTCGCCTCCTTTTCCCAGTTGGTAACTCCTATCTCTCTTAAATCTTTTTTGACGTCTCTAACCATTTCTTTCTAGGTCGTCCTTTTCTTCTCCTCCCTCCTTCTCCTCTCATTAATATTTTTTTTACCCATCTGTCCTCAGACATTCTGGCTATATGACCCAGCCATCTAGCTCTTTGCATTTTCACAACCTGTACAATATTCGGTTTTTTGAATAACTCTTCTAATTCTTTATTTGTCCGTCTTCTAAATTCACCATTCTCTTTTACTCCTCCATAGATCTTCCTTAGAATTTTGCGCTCCCATATTTCAAGTTTCATTTCTTCGTTTTTGTTCATTGTCCACGTTTCACAAGCGTAGGTAACTGTAGGTCTTATTACTGTTTGATACATTCTTAGCTTTGTAGCTCTTTGTATATGTTTTGCCTTTAAAATCCGTGATAACCCTCCTGCAGCCTTACTTCCTTTTGCTAATCGTTTTTCTATCTCTTTTTCTTCTTCTCCTTTCCATGATAGTGTTACTCCTAAATATTCCATTTGTTGTACTTTTTCTATTGTGTACTTTTTATTTCCTATACAATTTATGGCCAAGTTGGTAGTTCCATTCCCGTTACTATCGTTCATTACCATATATTTAGTTTTCTTTTTGTTAATACTTAATCCATATTGTTTTGCTTTATTTTCTTGTAATCTAAATATATTTACTATTTCTTCTTTGGACCTCGCCATTAGGACTACATCATCGGCATAAGCCAAACACTGGTGTCTATTACCAAAAATCAAGCCTCTTGTCCTTATGCCACTTTCCCTCAGTATCATTTCCTGGACTAGGTTGAAAAGAACTGTGGACAACGGATCACCTTGTCGCAGGCCCCTCTTTACTATAAATTCATCAGATATCTCACCTTCCATTGTTACTTTATTCTTGGTTACGCTAATAGTCATATCCACTAATTTTCTCAACTTGCTTGGAATCCCCAATTTTATCATTGTCTCATACAAGCTTTTCCTTCTAATTGTGTCATATGCCTGTTTATAATCTATGAATAACATATGCAAACTTAGATTATGCTCATAGGTATCCTGCTGCAGCTGTTTCATAATAAAGATTTGATCTACAGTCGATCTGCCAGCTTTAAATCCCCCCTGGTACTCTCCCACTTGTTCGTTGTGATACTTGTTCAGTCGTTCTTTTACTATTCTAGCTAACACTTTGTATGTTACATCTAAGATTGCTATGCCTCGGTAATTATTACAATCTTCCTTCGGTCCTGTCTTGTGTATGGGTATGATGAGCGCTTTGTTCCAGTCTGCTGGCAGTCTTTCTTCACTCCAAATCTTATCTATCAGTTGCCTTATTCTAGTAATCAGTTCTTCTCCTCCATGCTTCAGAATTTCTGCTGGTATATTATTTTCTCCCGCACTCTTATTATTTCCCAGTTGTTTTATGTTTTCTTTCACCTCATCTCTAGTTGGTGTCTCTACCATGTCATTATCTTCCTGTTCCTCTCTTCCCATGGTGTCTTCGTTCTCTTCTTCCCTTTCGTTTAATAATTCTTCAAAATACTGTGCAAATCTGTTTAACTTTCCCTTCTTTTCACCTATAAGCAGTCCTTCTTTATCTTTGAGATAATGAGGGCGTCTTGAATTCTGTCCTTTACTTTTCTTTGCTTCCTGATAGAAATTTCTCAGTTCCTTGTTCTTGTATGATTCTTCTATTTTTCAAGTCTCTCTCTAAATGGTTTAGTTTCTTTTGTTTACATTTCTTCTTTGCTTCCTTTCTTGCTTGTTCGTAGTTTCTCCTATTATCTTCACTCTGTACCTCCATTAATCTTACTCTTGCTTTATTTCTGTGTTCCAGACTATGCCTACATTCCTCATCAAACCATTCATTATTTTGTTGTTTTCCTGGTTTCCTTAACAATCTTCCTGTTACCTCTTCCATTACTGTTGAAATCTGTCTCCATTCTTCATCTACAAGTTCCCGCTGAGGTGTCTCTTCAAGCAGTTTTCTCATTTCATGTTCAAACTGCACTGCCATATTCACGTCTTCTAATTTCCTTACGTCGTACTTTTTCCGCTTATTCCTTTCTCTAATGTTATTTTGAGACGGTCTTTCTTGTTTCATTGTTGCTACCACCAATATGTGATCACTGTCTGCATCAGCTCCTCTGAAGCTTCTCACATCAGTCACTAATCTTCTATGTTTTCCCTCAACAAGTACGTGGTCTATTTGATTTTTTGTTTTTCCATCGGGGGATATCCATGTTTCCTTATATATATTCTTATGGTCAAATGAGGTACTTACAATTTTCATGTTATTTTCAAGTGCAAATTCTATCAATCTTTTCCCATTGTCATTGCTCGTACTATGTCTGCTTTTACCCCCCGTTACATTTTTGAATTCTTCTTCTCGCCCGATTTTTGCATTCATATCACCTAATATACATTTTATGTCAATTTTGGAATCCTTCCTATAATTTCATCTAGGTCCTCATAAAATTTTGATTTAATATCTGAATATTTACCTTCAGATGGTGCATGTGCATTTATTAAACTTAACTTCCTATATTTTCCCTTAATTCTCAACCTACATACTCTCTCTGAAATTCCCTCAAACTCAACAATTTCATTTCTAAATTTATTACTAACTATAAAACCTACTCCTAACATTCTATTGTCTATTCCACTATTAAAAAATATATAATCTTCAACATTTGTTATTATTTTGTCCTTTTGTTTCGTTTCTTGCAGTGCTAATACGTCCAATTTGTACTTCCTCATTTCAGCAATTAGGTGTTTTAGCGCTCCTTCCTCATGTGTCCCTCTAACATTCCATGTACCCAGTCTTATTCTATTTTGATCCCTTCTTCCACCTCTCACCTTCACCATATTGAATTTATTTATTCGTCGTCCATTTCCTTGCCCAGTTGCATCCTCCTTATTTATTTCTGCCCTATTTTTGGTTAGTTTTTGTCGTATTGCTAATTTTTCTATTCTTTCCAGTTTACCTTCACATGTATTCCATTTCCACACTTCATTATCTATTATCAGTTTCATGAATCCTATTTTTGTCCTTTTTCCTTTCTTTTCTTCTTCTTCAGCCTTCTGTCTGATATGTTTCTGTATGATCCTCTCCTCCTTTGTTAGGTCATCATTTATAAATATTATGTCTCCTCTCCTATTCTTCAATTTACTTTTGTTTTTCATCACATCGGTTTTGTTTTCATAGCTATTAAGTTCCACCAAACAAGTTTTTCCCCCTAATTTTCTTACCGCTTCCACAGTTACGTCGACTCCTACTTCTTCTTTCAGTAGTCTTCCCGCTGCCTCTTTTGTACACTTGTTATCGTTTGTATCTATTATCATACCCTGAACAACTATATTTTTCTTCCTCTTCTCATTTTCCAATTTCCTTATTCTTTCATTATTTATATTAATTTCTCTTTTGAGGTCGTCTATTTCCTTCACCACCTTTTCATTTACTGCTTTTAACTTTAGTATCTCTTCTCTATATTCCCTTTGCTCCTTTCTCAAGTCTTTTATTTCTTGTTTTAATAACTTAGTATCTTCTCCTTGTATCTGCTGCTCTAACTTTATCTCTTTAACGTCTAGTGCTAAGTCTTTCATTAAGATCATCATTTCTGACATTCTTGACATCATATCATCATTACTTTTGAGTGGTGATCTATGTGTTCTTCTTGATTTTTTAAATGGGTCTTGATCTCCTATCTGTCTTTTGCGTTTGCTTTCGTCTGAGGTATAATCCATGTCATCCTCCATTTTTCTCAGTATTTAATTTTCTTCTCTGTATTTCTTCTTTCTCTTTTTTTTACAAAAACGAGCCCACCGCGCAAGGAGCCTAATCCCGGTCAACCCGTCAGAGACCTATCCTATCAGTGCAGCCGTTAGCCTAAACAGCCGTTTATACCGCCTCTTTTTCTTTTATTTCAACTTTAAACAACTCCCAGCAACCCGCCTATGGTCAAAACCTAGTACATATATTCGCTGATAATTCAGTGATTGCTGCGGCCGCGCGACTTTATCGATCGCGACTCAGTTCTTGTTACTAAGTACTGAAATTATTTATTTGCTTACCAATTCAGCTAATTTCTTATTTGGATCTCTTGTGATAGTTCTTAAACACAACTTAAAGTTCACATGTGCAATTAATACTCAGTATTGCCCAACTTTTGGGTGAAATAATGGAGCACTTAATTTACACGACTACTTTACTCACTGCCAGAGGCGTCCTGAATTTTAAATGTACTTTGATTTAAAAAAATGTTAGATGTGGGATTCGAACCCACGCTCCTTTATAGAACTAAGACTTAAACCAGGCGCCTTGGACCACTCGGCCAATCTGGCTGATGTAACAAATAAACAACTATTCTTATTTAAAATTTTATTATTAATCACTTTACAAATTTATTAAATTTAAATCGAAATCCCATTCCATTTCATCATCTAGAGAATCTAATAATTTTTCAGCTTCTTGTATGAGAAGTTTTAAATTTGTATTGGCATCCTCATTAAGGAGGTAATGTACCCAAGATCTGGTTGTTATCCCGTTAGCTTCAACATACCTCTTGTCATTATCTGGAGAAAGGGCAACTTTGTTCTTCAGTTCAGTGTAAATGATGTGTAATGTAGATTTAAATATATACATTTTGCGGACCACCTTTTTCAACAATTTTTACATAATCAGAAAAATGTATTTCTTTTTTGATAACACTTTTTGATATACCCTTTGCCTTCTTCGTTATATCGTCGGCTTCACAATATGCTTTGGCACCTGTACCATAAAAGCTCTCTATAGGCCTTTCAGCATATTCATTTTTAAATATACCAACCACTGACTCCGGGCATATTATGGATATTGTCTAGAGTATAGTTAGAGGTGTCAAAATATTGAATGTTGTTTTTGATGTCATCGTATGGGTTGTCGCAGAACAGTTCCAAAATCAGGGAATCCGTACCGGTATACAAGACGATAGCGTTCTCACCATATTTAGGTTTGACGTAGCCATATAGAAACTCGTAAATGATGGCCTTGGAAAATTGAGAAGCCAACGTATAGAGGTTTATCATATACGACTTTTAATTTTCCTAGTTGTACTGCTTCTAAATTCTCATCAAATATGGAGCACGTTTTGAAATGTGGTAATGCTATTAACACTCTTGCACCTAACTGACCTCTCCTGTTCTCCCAGCATGAACAGAACTTAATGTTTTGTCTTTTATCGACATTTTCCATAGTCTTTTCAAATATTGAATTAACCATCAATTTAAAGAAATCTTTTTCAAATTCTCCTTTACCAGAATTTTGAAATCTATTGTTTAAATCGATGTAAGGCGCTAACCACGGTGATTGAAAAAAATCCAAGATTCTATGTATTTTTCTCAATTTCAGTCCATATCTTAAACACTGCTTCAATTTTCTGTAGTGGATAACATAATTGTGTTTGTTGTATAAGTTGGGAATTAGTTTTGGAAGTTTGCAGTTTGGTGGGGTAATCATTTCTGGACAAAAAAGTAAATCATTGTGTGTTTTCAGGGTCATAATTAGGTAAAATATTTATTATTTGCCACAGACTTTCTCTTGCTACATTGTGTAACGCTTCCACGAACTCCTTTTCTAAAGAATGTAAGCATCCACGTCTGTTAGGAGCTCTAAGCTAACCCCAGAATAAGACATTAATGAAGGGGCCGTCAAATAGTGAGCTGGATCCAGTTTGTATTGTTCCAAACACACTTTTCTAAAATTTTCAAACACATCAGCTAGTAACAAGACGTCTGATTTTAGATACAAATCTGCATATTCCGCTAATGTTCTGCAGTTGAAAGTATTCCATACATCTTTAGCTCTTTCATAATCATCATCAAAAAGAGCCTGCTTTGTTAAATTATTATAAAAATTTTATTTTATAAGTAATTCAGTTTCTTCCAATTTTTCGAACGAGTTCACATACCTATAAGGAAAAACTCATTTCCGCCTGATTAATTTGAACTTTTCTTCATCTGGAAAATATTTTCGAGTTTCGATACACTGATGGGATTCCAAAGTTTGACTCAGTTTGTCGAGGGACTCGGACATAAATCGAAAAGAATCTACAAATTTCAATCTCGGGTACGTATCTGGTTTTTTTGGATGGCCACAAGGATTGATTTAGAAAATGATATGTAGATTTCTCCGTTTCGAGCAATCACAGAAATGGTTTCCTTCTTGGTAGCCAGTTTCCTAATAAAAAGCGAAGCATTGCAGTTGAGGATGTGGAAAAAAATTGGAATGAATTTTGGAATTTTGTAGTTCAAGTTACAAACAGAATGTGTTGCATACCGGAACCTTCCGGTTAAATGGGAATGATCCCTAACTTTTATATCCCAGGGCATAAATGGTTTATTGCAAATATGACAGCATTTTGTTGCATCATAAGCAATTTTCTCTTCGTCAGTAAGAGGCAGTATTTCTTTAACATGTCCTAAATGGTTTGTGTACAGATCCAAAGCTACTTTATCAAGTTTTTCAATAAACATTTCTGCAGCGTTTGGTCCCCGGCATGACTCAAATCTTGAGTACTGGTCATCAAAATTGCATTTCACATAAAAATCAAAAAAGTATTGTCACGGAATTCCTAACCCGACTTTTTCTTTTACCAGAAAAACAATCCGTTAATTAATCACTTATCTTTATTAACTACTCCGTACACTACTGAATACTAATTACAATTCAACTAAACACTATTTCACTTTTAATCGCTATCTAAATCGCTCCAGACACTCCAATTCAAGACTGCTACACAAGACCAACTAACTCGGCCGTTTATTCTTCTTTTATAAACCAAACGAATATTCCAGGTATTTTCTAGTATCTGTAGATCCATTTTCTCGAACGACTCGAACGCTTCTCGTTGATTCCCCATTTTTCCGGTCCCGCCTCGATACACGGCATTTTGTCTGTTTACCATGATCGCGTAGGGGCGATCGGGGCAATCTTAGCATTTCGTGGTACCACAGTCGTCGAATGGGGTGTGACTGGGGCAAATTCTGTGACAGTATGGAACATGTTCACTTATTTGAACTGCGAATGACTTGTCATCAGAAGGCTTGTTATGGTTAATGGGTTTCAAAAAACTCTCAAAGTCGGTATAAATTACGAACGGTACTGGCAGTCGCTTCTCAAAATTCATAAATTTTAGAATATTTTCGGGTATAGATTCCCCATACTTGTTCACCTTTAAAACAGTAGTTGGTATTTTTGTACAGATATGGTTACAACCATTTTGCTCGTGTGATTTCAATTGTTCCATTTTTCTAAAAGATTGTAGACATCCATCACAGATATGTAATCGCCCATTGTAATTAGATTTCTGTTTCGACACCAATCTTGATAAATCAGTTATGAGACAGTAGTGATTCACACCTGTAGTTGTGTCGGATAAAAGTAGTAAATTGATATGTGTAGGTTGACGTGTTGAAGTAAAATGCGAAGGTCCAACTACTTCAGTAATCACTTTTCCATCTTTGAATTCTAACTATTCCACATACATTGATCGATATATTATTCAACTTTTCAAATGTCTTTGAGTTTCATAGGAAGTTCCAAACCATTAAAATTTAATAAAGTGTTATAATGTGGATACGAACTGGTTTTTGTTGGATCACCTTGTGAGAGAAATATTGTTGCGATAACGGACCACGCAAAACAAGCACTATCATTGTTTTTAACATTTAGTACAGTTCGTGTTCTTGCAATATTTTGAGGTAGTTTCATATATTTCATATATGAACGTGGTGTATATTTGTTTATGTTCACATCGAGAAACGTTATTTTCTTTAAGGTCCACCCTGAACTATTTTCCTGAAATTCTGATGTTTGAGATGTCATCTCCTCTATAAACTCTTCAAACATTGTTTGCAACTCTGTTGCTTCTGTCACAAGTTTATTCTTATCTCCGACATCTTCTTTTCAGGGATAATATAAAATCCAAACACCTCAAAATTTATCTTGAGAGCCCTGTATTTTTGTAAATATTTACTTATAACATCAAGCACTTTTTGATGAATTTCTCCAAAAAAAATCCTTATAGTCAATATGAATTCTGGGACTTGTGAATCGAAAACTTGATATTCTGCTGATGGACTTTGCTCACACCATCTTCCACTATAGAAAGGGGTCGCTCAATTCGTTTTCGTTTTTTGGATGGAGCGGGGGCTGCAGACCCATCTACACTTCTCTTTTTGCAGTCGCACTTGCTTTTGCTTGGCGAAGATTTAATTTTCTGTTTAAGAACAGGGCATGCATTTTTAATATGCCTCAGTATGTTAAATTTTCAAGGGAAGCACTTCTCACAATGTTCACATTTAATTGTCGAAGGTATAATGCTACTTGACTACACATGTGTCCATTTTATCTTTTACCCATACCTTTGCCTCTGTTTCAAAATAGACAGCACATCTGGCATTATGTCATACCTATTAATAAACAACATCTGCCGTTATGTCATACATATTAATAGATCACATCGTTTCTAAAATTAGATCACACATCTGGTTTTATTACTCCATTAATAGAACACATCTGGCACCGCGTTTCATTTACAACTTGTTCAAACAAGATAAAAAAACAAAATATTCAGAAACATATTTTATTTGTTAAAAAAAATCATGACATAAAATTTTCATAAAGGAAATTACATTGGTCAGAGAACAAAAACATTTGGGTTTAATATGATAAAAACATCTGGGTTCTTCAAACGGAAGTGGCGGATGGTCTTGCAGTTCATATACAGGGTTGGACGAGTATTCTTTTATGTAGGCCGCCTTTTCTTCTCCTTTTACGTATATTACCTCTTCATATGCAGTTAGTCCACGGATAATGTTTGCAAAAGTGTGAATCGGAGTATATTCTTCATTCCAATCTATACAGTGGTGGTTATTTGTTAGCCAAGTAGCTTGTTTTTCAAACTTTGGTGGTAGATATTTTGTAACCGCTATATGCCGATAATTCTTTCACAATAAATTTGTTGTTTTCTACCTTAAATCCTTGAATGTCTATCACTAATGGCATATTTTTAAATTTGCTATTTTTTTGTTACGCTCACTCTTTAACTATACAGGTCAATTACCTTCTTCAGATTTTTGAGTTTTATTCTGTAATCTTGCAAAGCCTTTCTCTATCTATTAGACTTGTCTAACAATTTTAGTTAGGGGAGTGTAGCTGAACACTTTATCATGTAAAATTAAACAATATGCAGTGGTGTCCTTAGGCATATTTTCACTTGTTTGAAATTCAATCCGCATAACAACAGATCCACTTTGAACGGCCTCTTTCTGTCGGGAGCAATCTATATGTACAATAGGGCAAATAGTTAAAAATTCTTCAGGTGTGTATACAGGTTCTTTCGCTGTTTCATAGTAAGATGCTCGAAAATTTGAAAACATCTCATACAGAGAAGCAAACTTTTTAGCCTTTAAATTTAAATAAAGATCTTGATATGGATATCTCTCACTATTTAAAAATACGCGAATATTGGCCAAGTTAATGTTGTCATGTCACTTGTAACTTTTTGTTTGTCTGAAATCCGACGATTACATGTCTGGGAGTTTCAAGTTTATCACTTGTTTTTACGGACCGGGAATGTTGGGTTGTTTCACTTAAAGATGGATATTCAATCAATTCTCATAAGCGAAAACCTAGCATAAGGTCAGTATTTTTTTCTATAACTTTTGCTGGTGCCAGTTGTTGAGGAATGTCTACTGAAACGTGTGGAACTCTCCAAAAAATTTTATTAATTATAATTTAGGGTTTTTCAGTATCATCTTTACTAGTGATAGCATCTAAATCATTATTTGAACGTATCAAAACTAATTCTTGTTTAGTATTTATAATAATTTTTCTATAGTCTTCAAAAAAACCTAGTAACATGTTAAGGGGGGGGGATGCAAACGTTAAACTTTCCATCATCGTCTGTAATTTTTTCTCCCATTTTATGTACTCTTCCAGCTTTATGAAGCCTAACACTTTCCTTATCAGTGTAAGATAGATAGGCTTTAATTGTTGACGTTAATCCTACATTTCTATTGGTGTTGACTGTGACTCCATTTAATTCATAAAGAATTTCTCTAAACAAGAAAGCAACACCATTATTAATAAACTTTAACTTTGTGGCTTTAGTTCCGTCATCTTTTGTTAATTTTCCCTCAATATATAAATGACTTTCGGAAGGTAATGTAAATAGATCAACCTCTTGGATAGGAATTCTGATTTCGTCATTATATTCGAATGATCCGGACACAGATGGTTGATAACTATGTAATTCGAAGTTTGTGATGAAGTTGTCAACATAGGGCTTTGTTGTTACGTTTAAAATATCCATTATACCAATACTTTATACCCAAGGTTAGTTAAAAACGTATGATTCTTAGATGGATAATGTGCACAGGCTTACCATTTAAATAGCTATTTGTGCAAATATTACAATCGATACAATTTAAATTTACTCTTAAAATTTGATACTATATTATCAGACTCATGTGTTTGACCTTTAGATAGAACTTTTTTATTAAATCCTAAAATTTCACGTAGTGCCTTGTTTTAACAAATTTATTTTTTGTGAACATTTAATTGTTCTTTTTAATGTGTCCTTATCGACGTTAAATTTAATTGCGTGCCACTTAGGTCTTTTACTTGTTTTGTTAACAATTTAGCTAAATCTTCAAATTCGTACTATCCGGTTGGTATTATTTTTTTATCGTCGTGATCATAATAATATTCACCCCTTCTTCAATGTTTGGAATGATCATAAACGTCTCAGAATCTGTTAATCCGATTTGATATTGATTGTTTTCTAGATAAATAGGAGGATTAAAATCAGCGCTTAGAATAGATTTGTTTCCAGAAAGAGCAATAGTGGTTGTCATTGTTAACTCTTTTATGTGTTTAGTTAAACTGACCAACACTATTCTCGGTAGAAGTAGTTATATAGAAATTTTAAGCATAGGTGACCGCAATATGCAGATAGATAATATGCAATATAGCAAATAATTCATGTATCTGCTTGTTTAGTTTAGTAGTTGTATTTCACAATATTATTGCTACCATCGGTTTTAAAGTATCTTAGTAATTCTATTGGTGGTCTCAAATTTCCGTAGCTATCAAAGTAAATTATTTCAGAATTTTCTTTAACTTAGCACGTCCAGTAAGCGGCATTTTGCTCATCATCTAGATTTATAATGGCACATTCAATTTTATGTATTTTTGCAGGTAAAGCATTACGCATAAACACTCCTCTGAAATACGGTATTTTTAACAGTTTAACATACCGAACGAGTTCTTTGTTGGTTAAGGCGTGATGTGGTAGTTTTATTGGAAGTTTTTTATATGGTGCATGATATTATCCGCGACCCCGATACGGTTTAAAATACAGTCCTTTCCCTTTCGCTTCCATGGTTTTGTTATGTCTGTGTTTCTTCCAATAACTGTTTGTTTGCCTTTGCATCATTGACATCTTTTGTTATACCAGCCGCACCACCTCCTAAATCTCCAAGAGCCCCCAAAAGAGGGAATAAAAGGGGTAAGAATCCATCAATTCGTTTAGGTGTCTTAATAATACGTTTTCATCCCCCTTCCTTTTTTAATTTATTTCTTTTTCTAAGACCCATTCCAAGTTTAGTTTTTGCTTTCATTATTCCAGTTACGCCTAGAGCTGCAAATCTTTCTCCAACACTAGCGTCTTTTGATTTAACTCGCTCCCAAGCCTTTTCTGCTAAAGCCTTATCAGCCTGATGTCTTCTCAATATCTTTATCTCAGAGTACTTTCGATCGTGCTCAAGGCAGCTCTGATCAAATTTGTTTATAACTGGATTATCTCTGGCAAGTCGTTTAGAGAGTTTAGTTCCTGGTCCGCAATAGTTATAACCTGGTATGTGTAATTCAAACGGCAATTTATCAATAAGCGTGTTCACTAAACCCTGATCTCATCTAATGTGTTTTCGCTTATGACTGACTACCGTCGGCGGGTGTATCAGCATTTATACAGATATCTTCTATCCCAAGTTTCAAAGAAAACTGCTTATCTAAAGCAAAAGCGACCTATAACTAGTTTTTCTACATACAGTACTTTTTTAGTAGATGTCAAACAATGAGAATAGTCAAACAAAACTTCTCGTTGCCAATTACCAATCATGAGCAGACGATACAAGATAGTTATCAGAAGCACAACGGCTTTTTTGGAGATCATTCCAAACGATGTTTAATTGTTGGTCCCTCGGGGTGTGGAAAAACTAATGTTATGGTTACATTGTTAGAGTTTAAGATTTGAACATGTTTATATATAATCCAAATCTCTTTATCAACCGAAATATGATTACCTGAGGAAAATATTTCAACCTCTTAAGTATGTCGGATATTATGAATATGGAGAAGAAGACATTATTCCACCCAATCAAGTAAAACCAAACTCAGTTATAGTATTTGATGATATTGCATGCTGTAATCAAAGTCCTATGATTCATCTATACCAAAACAACTCATCCGTGACAACGCAAATATTGTTGTAATTTTTAAACAGGACAATACCAACCTTAAGCGTATATATGAAGACCATGTGACCACAGATATGTCTTTCCAACTGTTTAAAGATATGCGTAGTATATGCTGGAAAAGTGGGTACGGTTTTCTTGTTATCGACAAGGATTGTTCTTTAAGAAGTGGACGGTATAGAAAGGGGTTTTATGCATACATTTTACCATAAAGATTATAAATACTGTTACGGGTTTCTTTTGTCACCCGGTAGAATGACAAATTTATTTTGTTCCGGCAATACCTACAGTTTCTATTTTATAAAATACTTAACATCATTGTCCTAAAACCATTTATTTATATTTGTATTTATTTAATTCATAGGTAAAAGATCAATAAATATTATAATTCAAATTAAATAATTTTGCATCAACTAGAAATGAACGGTTTGAGGTAGAAAGAATAGATATTGTCACGGATTCCCCAATCCGTCTTATTCTTTCTTCCAGAAAAACAATCCGTTAATTAATTACTTCTTTATTAACTACTGAACACTACTAAACACTAATTATAACTCAACTAAACACTTATTTAATTAATCGCTATCTAAATCTCTTTGATATCTCCAACTAAACACTTTAATTCAGACTGTAATAACAAGACTTATACAAGACTAACTAACTCGGCCGTTTATTCTTCTTTTATAGACCCAACGAATATTCCAGGTATATTCCAGTATCTCTAGATCCATTTTCTCGTACGACTGGAACGCTTCTCGTCGTTTCCATGATTTTCTGGTAACGCCTCGATTCACGCATGTTGTTTGTTTACCAGAATGGCGTAGGGGCGATCGGAGCAATCTTAGGCAATTCGCGGTGCCACAGTCGTCGGTTTGGGAGTGAGTGGGGCAAATTCCGTGACACTGCCCCCTCCTTAGGACCGATCGTCCCGATCGGATACACCTCTATACGGGGACAGACGCTCCAGATGGACGACCTTCATCTTACTCCTGGGAGTCCTCTGTATCCGGTAGACGACATCATTGATTCTTTTAATGACTGTGTAGGGGCCCTCCCAACGGTTCTGTAGTTTAGGCGATCTTCCTTTCTTCCGCGTGGGGTTGTACAGCCACACCAGGTCACCTTGTTGGAATCCGACTGTATTGGCCCGGACGTCGTATCGAGTCTTCATGCGATCGCTCTCTAGTCGCATTCGAGATCTGACTTGATCGTGTACGGCTGCTAGTCTTTGTTCTAGCTCATGGGTGTAAGTGTCTGGCTCGGTGGGCTGTTCCGCAGGACGACCAAATACCAAATCTGCTGGAAGGCGAAGCTCTCTTCCAAAGATGATCCTTGCGGGAGTCTTCCCAGTAGTTTCATGGACAGCTGAGCGGTAAGCTAACAGGAAGAGTGGAATGAGCTTGTCCCAGTCTGTTTGGTTCTCGTTCACAAACATCCTCAGATTGGTTTCTAGTGTGGCGTTGAAGCGTTCCACCATACCATCTGACTGGGGATGCAGTGGGGTGGTCCTGGTTTTCCGTATTCCCATAAGCTCGCAGACCTTTCGGAACACACCTGATTCGAAATTTCTGCCCTGATCTGAATGCAGTTCCATGGGCACACCAAATCTGCAGAACAGGTTGTTGACTAGGGCTTCTGCTACGGTCGTGGTCTCTTGATTGGGAAGAGGGTATACTTCCGGCCATTTGCTGAAGTAGTCCATGGCTACTAGCAGATATCGGTTGCCACTTTCGGTTTTCGGAAATGGGCCAGCGATATCAATGGCAATCCTCTCGAACGGTGCTCCTACGATGTACTGGCGCATTTTGCCTCTGGAACGGGTCTTCGGTCCCTTGCTGGCTGCACATACGTCACATTTTCGGCACCAATCTTCTACATCCGTCCTACAGCTCAACCAGTAGAAACGCTCCCTAATCTTCTGTAGAGTCCTATTGATACCGAAATGTCCACTCCCAGTACCTCCATGTACTTCCTGCAGCACTTCCTTGATCCGGGACCTCGGGAGTAGTACTTGTTTCTTGACCTCCGTTCAGTCCTTGTTCTCCCATGCTCTTTTAGACACCGTCTTCCAATACCAAGGAATTCCATTGAGCCCAATAGCTCTTTAATGTTGGGCTTTTACCGCTGACTTCAGCCCATGAGGGTCGGTTGTTGGCTTCTTTCCAGTCTAGTAAGGGCTTGATGTCACAGTCAGCTTGCTGGTCTTCCCGAATCGCCGCTGAACTCCATCTGTCTTCAGGTTGGGCTGCTACCACCTTGCAAGGAACTGATGAGATGTCCTCTTTCCTTTCAAGACTACTACAGTGCTTGCAGTTGACAGGACAGGGTCTCCTAGAAAGGGCATCTGCATTTCCATGTTTCCTACCGGCTCGATGTTCAACCACAAAGTGATATTCTTGGAGCCGTTCCAGCCACCTGGCCATCTGTCCTTCCGGGTTTTTAAACTGGAGCAGCCATTTAAGGAAGCGTGATCCGTTCTTAGGAGGAATTCTTGGCCATACAAGTATTTATGAAAGTGTTCTAGGCTCTTGACGATGGCAAGTAATTCTTTTCGAGTCACACAATAGTTCTTTTCGGCTTTTGACAGGACTTTGCTGAAGTAGCCCACTACTCGCTCTTGGCCATCTTGTATTTGGGAAAAAACTCCGCCAATTCCAATGTTGCTTGCGTCCGTGTCCACTATAAATGGTTGTCCAGGTATTGGGTATGTCAAAATCGGGGTAGTGCAGAGGGCCTCTTTCAGCGTCTCAAAGGCTTGCTGGCATTTCGTCGTCCATTCGAACGGGATGTTGTCTTCTGTGAGTTTATGAAGAGGCTTGGCAATGTCCGAGAATCCTTGGACGAATCGTCGATAGTATGTGCATAGGCCAAGAAAACTTCGAACTTGATGTTTGTCTTTAGGAACCGGCCAGTTCTTTATGCACTCTGTCTTCTCCGGGTCTGTTTTCACACCGTTTGGAGTAATAATGTGGCCTAAGTATCTGACCTCCTTTTGGAACAGACTGCACTTCTTCGGGTTCAACTTCAGGTTCGCTGCTTTCAACTTCTTGAACACTTCGGACACGTTCTTCAGGTGCTCCTGGAAAGAACGTCCCAGCACCACCACGTCGTCCAAGTAAATCAAGCAGGTCTCCCAATGCAGGCCATGAAGTACAGTTTCCATCAGTCGTTCAAAAGTGGCAGGGGCATTACATAGACCAAATGGCATTACATTGAACTGCCACAATCCATTTCCGGTAGTGAATGCTGTCTTTTCCTTGTCTTCTGGGCTGACCTCGACTTGCCAATATCCACTCTTTAAATCCAAAGTGGAAAACCATTGCGCACCAGCCAAGGTGTCCAGAGTATCGTCAATCCTCGGTAATGGGTAACTGTCTTTCTTGGTGACGTCATTTAATTTTCTGTAGTCCACACAAAATCGGGTGGAGCCGTCTTTCTTCTTGACCAGAACTACAGGAGAAGCCCAAGGACTCTGAGATGGCTCTATGGTGCCTTGATTTTGCATCTCGATTAACATCTTGTTAACTTCTTCTCGCTTGGCTAGTGGAAGTCCTCGTGGTGACTGCTTTATAGGAGATGATGAACCAGTATCGATTCGATGCTTCACTACATTTGTTCTCCCAAAGTCGCCCGGTTTAAGTGCAAACACATCTTCATTTTCACTTAGCAGCTCTTCCAGTTGTTCCACCTCCATCTCTGTTAACCTTTCCTTGGCCCTATCCACGATGTCCCTTAGACATTCCGGTAGACTGGTCTTGTTTGGTTTCTTCTCCATTTCGTTGTCTTCTTTGAGTGTTCTGACCATGATAACAGGTTCACAGACTCCTACTTCAGTTCCCTTTGTAATTTTCTGTGGAAAGGTTTTCAGGTTAACTACCCGTACTATTGTCGTTTTCTCTGGTTTAATCAGGGTGCGGCCGGTGACTATAGATTTATTGAACAGATCCGGATTACTGGGTTCCACCACTCCAACACTGCAAGACATTTCCCCATCCATTACAGTGGCAACCAATGTTTCGGTCTGACCAGGTAGTACCACATCTTCTTTAACAACCAGTCTCCGTACAGCGTTATTCTCAGTGGTGGTCGTTAGCACTACTTCCTCACCCATTATCCGTAGCGTACCAGCATTCAAATCTAAGTTCACCCCCTTTGTTCGTAGTAAGTCTAATCCGAGTATGACATTGTCCGATATATCTGCTACCAGGGCTCTGTGTTTGAATTTGACATCTCCTAATTCTATGTCAAGCTCGCATTCCCCTTGACTGGCAGTTGTTGTCCATTGGCTGTTGTAAGGACATAACGCTTGGCAGGGCTCTTAATACGCCAATCACCAATAATATCCGGTCGTACAATAGTTCTTGCCGCTCCAGTGTCGATTACCATGGGAACATACGACCAAAAATAATGCCTTCTACTAGCAAGGAGTCAGAGTCCTGGAGACGTGACAACGTAACTTCTTCTCGTGGGGCATGGTAGGAGGACGCAGCCGGCTTTTGCCCCGTCAAGCCGGCTGACCCTAGTTTTCCTGTGTAGCTGCCGCCTGGGAGTCGCGCTTTTGCTGATCCGTGACCGGGGCCCTACACTGTCTTTTAGATGTCCTGTCTGTCCACAGTTCCAGCATTTAAGAAAGCGATCCCTTCGACTATCAAATTGTTCTTTCTTTGGCCCAGTAGATGGGCTGAATTTATCAATAATCTCCTTTAGCGTCTTTATTAGGTCTCCATTTGCCATACTATCGCTGTTATCACTGATGGCCCGAACTTTAACATGTCTACCGGATGCCACCTTTGCTGCCTCGAATTCCAGCGCATGTGAAAGAGCGTCATTCAACGTTTTAGGTCTAGCGAGCCGTAGTGCCTGCTGAGTTTCGCAATCTCTTAGGCCGTCGATAAAAACTTGGATGGAGAGCTGATCTACAAATTCGGACGGGGCTGTTGGATATGCCAATCGAACCAGTCGAGCAACGTCTGTCTCAAAATGTTGTAAATTCTCTCCACTCTGCTGGTGACGATTTTTCAATTGTGCCTGGTACACTTGCTGCAGGTGCTTATCCCCATATCTCATTTCCATATGCTGTTTTAGAATGTCGTAGTTATTCTGTTGCCCAGCAGGAACTCCTTGTAAGACGTCAAGAGCTTCCCTCGTAGAGCAACTATCAGAGCTGTAGCCTTTTCATAGTCAGACCATTCGTTTGCTGCAGCTGCTGCTTCGAACTGACGCAGATATACATTCCAGGAAACCTTGCCGTCGAATTCAGGGGGTCTCGTCTTCTGAGTTCGGATAACAGGTCCTTCTGATTTGATTACGCCCTCCTTTGCTATCTTGTCTAATTTATGTCGAAGCTCTTCTCTAACCTGATTTATTTCTTTATCCATTTCCATTTTTTGTGCTAACAGCTTCTCTTCTACTTGTGTCACTTTATGTAACTGCTCCTCTAGTTTTTCTTCTACTTGTGTCACTTTATGTGACTGCTCCTCTAGTTTTTCTTCTAGTGTATTCTCCAATCTTTATCTGCATTTCTTTCGTCTGATTTTCCATTTTACGCCCTTGTTCTTCGAATTTCTCTTGCATTGTCCGTCCCTGTTCTTCTAATTTCTTTTCCAAGTTCTCTTGCATCGTTTGGGACTGATCTTCGATTTTATGCCCTTGTTCTTCAAATTTTTCTTGCATTGTCTTTGTCTGGTCTTCCATTTTATGCCCCTGTTCCTCTAATTTCTCTTGCATCGTCCGTCCCTGTTCTTGCATCGTCTTCGCCTGGTCTTCCATTTTATGTCCCTGCTCTTCTAATTTATTTTGCATTGTCTGCATCATTTCTAATAGTTTTGCCAGTTGTGCATCCATATTGACTTGACTTCTAGTTACAGGCATTCACTCTATTTGGAAAGTTCTAGAATGTCCAGGAATGTGTTTGTAAATGTCACCGTTGACTTCCTTACAATGATACGAGTGCACTGATATGCCACACTTGGGTCTTTGTCTCACTTCGGTAGAAAGTTCTAGAATGTTCGAGAATGTCCTTCGCGAATAACACCGTTCACTTCCTTAAGTCACGACGAGTGCGGTGATATATCACACTTGGGTCTTTGTCTCACTTTGGTAGAAAGTTCTAGAATGTTCGAGAATGTCCTTCGCGAATAACACCGTTCACTTCCTTAAGTCACGACGAGTGCGGTGATATATCACACTTGGGTCTTTGTCTCACTTCGGTAGAAAGTTCTTGACTGTTCGAGAATGTCCTTCGCGAATAACACCGTTCACTTCCTTAAGTCACGACGAGTGCGGTGATATGTCACACTTGGGTCTTTGTCTCACTTCGGTAGAAAGTTCTAGAATGTTCGAGATTGTCCTTCGCAAATACCACCGTTCACTTCCTTAAGTCACGACGAGTGCGGTGATATGCCACACTTGGGTCTTTGTCGCACTCCCGTACAAAGTTCTAGAATGTTCGAGATTGTCCTTCGCAAATACCACCGTTCACTTCCTTAAGTCACGACGAGTGCGGTGATATGCCACACTTGGGTCTTTGTCTCACTGCCGGATAAAGTTCTAGAATGTTCGAGATTGTCCTTCGCGAATACCACCGTTCACTTCCTTAAGTGACGACGAGTGCGGTGATGTGTCACACTTATGTCTTTGTTTAACTCCCGTATAAAGTTCTAGAATGTTCCAGATTGTCCTTCGCGAATAACACCGTTCACTTCCTTAAGTCAAGACGAGTGCGGTGATATGTCACACTTGGGTCTTTGTCTCACTCCCGTACAAAGTTCTAGAATGTTCGAGATTGTCCTTCGCGAATACCACCGTTCACTTCCTTCCGACAAGACGAGTGCGGTGATATATCACACTTCGGTCTTTATTCCACCCACGCACAAGGTTCCAGAAAGTTCTTCCAACTTTCACTTAAACCCACTCACGCACAGGGTTCCAGAAAGCTCCTCAAACTTCCAGTTAAATCCCACTTTGTGGACAGGGTTCCAGAAAGCTCTTGAAACTTCCAGTTAAATCCCACTTCTGACACCAAATTGTCACGGATTCCCCAATCCGTCTTATTCTTTCTTCCAGAAAAACAATCCGTTAATTAATTACTTCTTTATTAACTACTGAACACTACTAAACACTAATTATAACTCAACTAAACACTTATTTAATTAATCGCTATCTAAATCTCTTTGATATCTCCAACTAAACACTTTAATTCAGACTGTAATAACAAGACTTATACAAGACTAACTAACTCGGCCGTTTATTCTTCTTTTATAGACCCAACGAATATTCCAGGTATATTCCAGTATCTCTAGATCCATTTTCTCGTACGACTGGAACGCTTCTCGTCGTTTCCATGATTTTCTGGTAACGCCTCGATTCACGCATGTTGTTTGTTTACCAGAATGGCGTAGGGGCGATCGGAGCAATCTTAGGCAATTCGCGGTGCCACAGTCGTCGGTTTGGGAGTGAGTGGGGCAAATTCCGTGACAATATTATTAGAAATATTTACAGTTATAATTTTATCGCCGAGTCTGGGCAAAAAAGGGATAAGTTTTTCGTACCGAAATATATTAAGGTTTTACTTGCTAGTCTGTCTTGAAAGAAAGCAGTTATTATCACAAATTGCGGATTTATGTAAAGTATTTTAATTACAAGTCTGTTACACTTCATCAATTAATTAATGTTGCTATTGCTATTAGACAGCAAATTTAATTTTGATTTGTGTTGTGTCGTGCAACAGATTTAACAAACAAGGCCGCCCAACAGCTCAGGTATTTAGAAAAATTAATCTATTTTGTTAGTTAATTCGAGCCATTTATTTAAATTTTATGAGGTGAATGTATTCACCTGTATCACCGTTTATTTCCCTCAACAACCACGTTCATTTCTAGGCCTTTTTTTTTCTACTCGTTGTTTGGCATTCTGCATTGGTGCCCCATTTGCCAGTTATATTGAGAAGCTGGAAGTACCCCAATAATAACATAGTACGAGTACGAGTACCGGAAGCTGACGTGAACCGGCAAGCGAGAGTCCCAGCGAAGGTACCGAGTAAATCGACCCAGGAAGCGAGACTTCGCCCCACATAACCCTAAAATTGGCACGTGGCCGTACCGTGAAGGATTTTCCATCATCCTAGGACCCTCTAGCATCACCAATTAAGGTCATATTCACTCATATCACACGTTAATTATTTAAATTATTATTTTAATATTTTTTTCTTCAATTAATAACGATACATATAGGCAGATCTACGGTTGTAAACCTTATAGTATATACTATGAGGGCCTTCACCTATTTTTTTATTTACGTGAGTGATATAAATAACATATGATATAATATTGCCTTTTGGGTCTAGGACAGCCCCTTCAAGGGATAAGGGATCCTATCAAACCTACCTGGAGGATTTTCACGAGTTACCCAGAAAATATATAGACGAAGGTGTTAGGGATACCCAAAATAAGTTTCATCATCACTATGGGATAATTTATGATTTAGAAACAGATAAATTATATCTCGGACTAACGCTAAAACCTGTTAATCTTATTGGAAAAGACGTTAGAGTAGAAGGGATAACATATCCTGGCACTCCAGGTCTTTACACGCTACTATTTAAAAAGGACGATATAGACAACTATATGGATATTTTGAAACGAACGAACGCATAGCACAAAAATTATGATGCAAAACGAGCAAATAAATAATTCAACAAAATATACTACTGTAATTGAACCATACTTACAAAGAGCGGGAATTACAAAAGTAAAAAAATTTCAGCCACAAAACCACAATATAGAATTACTCGACAAACAAACAAAAAAGGTGGAAGACTCCTTTTAAAATCATTTAAGAAAAATACCGACTATGTATATTGGGACAATGCCAAAGAATTAGTAGACAGACTGCGTTTGCTGATAGCATCAATGATTGCTGGTAACACTGGACATGAAAATGAATTGGTCTCAATCGTCGACGAGTTAAGCTAAAATAATGCACAAATTAAACTTACCTGTAGAAATATTAACAGTATTGTGCAATATGCCGATCAATAAACTTGGAAAACATTTTTTAAATAAAACTATCACACATTACTGTGTTTTACCGATCTATGGAACAGATTGTAGAATTATATTTAGACGCCCCTCGGAGATTACTCCTATAGGTGCAAGCTATGATATAAATTATGGGGAAGACATTTTCCAATTTCCATTAGCGGCTGCAGAAGATGATGATGTATATATTCACCCACCAAACACATTAATATTGGTAAATGAAAAGATATTTACAAAAAAATGATTTAATTTGGTATACTTTCTCAAAAAATGATAAATTAAGGTTAATTAACCCCTTTATAAAAATTGCGCTAAGACTTCCTATAAAAGAAAGATGCTTTGTTCAGTTTGTTTTGAAGTGTGCAGCAAGAGCACCATCAAAGAAGAAGTAGTGGACGAGGTACACAGACCAGCTAGAAACAAATTTCGTAGGCGACGTGTTTTTGTCAAGGGACTAAATGATCTTATTCAAGAAGACTTAGTAGAAATTATTCCTTATGCAAAAATAAATAAAGGTTTTCGATACATACTTGTAGTCATCAACGTATTTAGTAAGTTTGTCTGGGCGGAACCAGTTAAACGAAAAACTGCAAAAGAGGTGAGATATGGAATGCGTAAGATTCTCATGCAAATGAAAATTAAGCCTCGTAATTATCAAACCGATTTGGGGAAAGAATTTTACAACAAAGATTTTAACGACTTATGACTGAATTAAAATCAATCACTACAGCACTTACTCTGCCTTAAAAGCTAGTGTAGTGGAACGGGTTAATCGAACTTTAAAAAATTTAATATGGAAACAATTTAGTCTCCAGGGACACTACAAATGGATAAATATTTTACAAGATATTATTAAAACATACAACGATACTCCGCACAGAACACTTGGTCTACCTCCAAGCAAAGTAAATAAAACAAATGCCAAAACAATTTTTCACACTGTTTACAACCGTATAAAAACTGTGGATCCTAAACTTGCAAAATTTAAAGAAAATAATTCTGTGCGAATTAGTAAATACCGAGAAGCATTTTCGAAAGGGTGTACTCCAAACTGGTCCAACGAAATTTTTCGGATTGAAAAAGTCAATAATACCACTCCTATTACATATTTACTTGAAGACCAAAGTGGACAAGAAATAAAGGGCGCCTTTTATACAGAAGAGTTGCAGAAAATCAAGCATCCGGACGTTTATCTCGTCGAAAAAGTTGTCCGAAGAAAAGAAAATCAATATTTAGTTAAATGGCTGGGATTGGATACAAAATTTAATTCTTATATTAATAAAAATGAATTAGTATAATGTATTCATAATAGTTTAAATAAAACACATGATTTTCTATTATATATCTTTTATTTTTCTGTTCTGATATTACAAAATATTTCATTATGTATTTTAAACCTATGGTTTGGATCTAATACGGGATCAATCATTCTGGAAATTGATTCTATTTTTCTTTGAAAACGATATCGGTCAGCAGCTACATACTCTCAGTATTTCTTTCTAGAAGCGCGGTAGGCGTGGTTCCAGGCCACCATTAAATGCACTTGATTCAATTGTTTGTTGATTATAACCTCCTTCATTGAGGGCACATTCTTTTTCAAATATCTCTGGATATAACACCTCGAGTGTCAAAGACATATTCTGACTATTCGGATTTTCTTCAGGTCTTAGAATGTTTAAGGCGTTTGAGCAAAGATTACCTGTCTGCTTTTGTAATCCACTTTTTAAAACGTTGAAATAAGTGGCAAACTTTAAATATTTCATCATTTCAGCTTGATATTTTATAAGCGGTAGTAGCTTCCACAAGTTACACACTGTCTCGAAACCCAAATATAGATTATTCCAGTCTATTTCTAAACTGATCACTTGTTTGGTGGAGAATCCCTCAAAATGTATTGTAAAGCTGTTTGTAGTAATAGAATAAATTGTATCAAACATGTAGAAATAATTGCTAATAATGCCTTGATGAGATAACAGGTCACATTCTTTTAAAGTGAATATTATTTTATCACTCTTTGTTCCAGAAAAAACTATACACGGTTCACAGTTGAAATTTTCACACAGTTCTACACAAATCGATTTTGTATTGGATTTATTCAATGCAAAACTTTGAGCACCAATAATTACATATTTATTACTGCTCCGCACTGCACTGGACTGAAAATTAGTGGATGAAGCCATTTTAACTACTGATGAGTCACAACCGCATTCTCTATTAAAAGGATATCACCCACTACTATACCAACAGGTGTCGTTTATTTCTAAAGCTTTAAATGATTTCACGCCGGATGCGACCTATTGTTAGATATAATATAATGCCAGATGTGCGTTCTATTTTTAGAAATGACGCAATGCCAGATGCGCGCCAGATGTGCGTTCTATATTTAGAAATGATGCAATGCCAGATGAGCGCCAGATGTTCTTTAAGTAGGTCATTGATTGCTCCTCTCTTATGGTTATTTACTCCTGCTCCCAGATTTTGTCCTCTTATACTACACCGACTCGGACGCAGTTGTATTTCGTAAGTTCTTTAATCATAGAGATTTCAAAAGATTTAACTTGCCTACATACTGAATTTTCAGCGAACTTTGGAATATTAAAATCTCCTAAAATGATTAAAGAGGAATTATACAGTGCACACAGAGAATCCAAAGCATGGAAAAGGACATTGTATTATTGAGAGCTGGTATTTGGAGGAATACACAAAACAAATAAATACAGATAAACAAGTTTACATTTAATTTTTAAAGCCCCAAAATCTATAAAATAAAGATCTACTAAACTCTCACAAAATGAGTAAATATCTACCTGTATATCACCGATATCGACAGCAACTGCCAGTAAAATAAAAAATAGATAAGTTTATAAGTTGTTGCTGCTATTTAACAAGTAGGTTAAAAAACAAAAAATCTTCAGGCTTCGACGATATTCCAGTGTTTGTTTTAAAATATATATTATCCTCAATTATAAAACCTCTACGTTATTTAATTAACTTATCTATTTCTACATAATCTTTCCCAGAGTCTTAAAATTAATAAAATTGTACCTATTTTCAAAAAAAGTGATAAGAGAACTACAGACCAGTGTCGGTTCCATCATGTTTCTCTAGTTTTCGAATACTGTTTTGAAGACAGACTCTTGAGATTTATCAAAAAGTACAAAATTTTTACAGAGACACAGCATAGATTTCGTGCGGGTAAGTCAACTAATACAGCTTTATTTTCGCTATATGGAAGGCTTGTCGAGTGTGTGGAGGCAGGGGAGAGCCCTGTTGGTATATTTTGTGATCTCAGCAGGGCTTTCGACTGCGTTGACCACAATAAGTTGTTGATGAAACTGTTTCACTATGGTTTAAGAGGAGTAACGTATGACTGGGTGTCTTCATATTTAAAGAAAAGATTTCAATACGTCAGTCTGAGTTATTCCCACTTGGGTTCTACGAGAAAAGTAAATTCGGAATATAGAGGAATGAGCACAGGGGTACCACAGAGTTCAATAATGGGACCAATTTTATTTTTGTTATACATTAATGACCTTCCACATTATGTTAATTATGACGGCCTTGTTATGTATGCCAGTAATACTTCATTAATTATATCAAAAAAAAACTGATGAAGCAGTGGAGAAAAAATGTAACTCAACTCTCCAGGAAATGGGTAATTGGTTTGGTGCTTTATATTTCAATCCTATTAAAATATCAATTATCAGATTTCATAACTATCAGAAACATTGTTCTAAAATGAATATTAAAGTGCACAATACCTCTTTGTCAGACACCGACAATGCAATAACTTTTCTAGGTTTTAGATTAGATGCGTGGTTGAATTGGAAGGAACATTGTAATAAACTAATATCAAAATTAAATTCTTTGTGCTATCTGTTTAGAAGCTTAAACCCAGTTCTTGGTAAGGATCAACTTATCAATTTGTATTACGCCCAAGTGGTATCCTGGTTGAGATATGGTGTGTGTTTCTGGGACAATTCTGCTCTGGCACCAGATGTGTTTATTACTCAAAAAAAGATATTACGATGTATAGCGAGTGTCCCGAGGTATCATACATGTAGAGGCTTATTTAAGGAACATGGAGTGCTAAGACTCACAGGAATTTATATTTTTGAATTGTGTACCTATGTGTATTTGCATCGTCACGAATTTCCAACAAAAAATACTATTCATGGAATAAATACCCGGCAGAAAGATGATTATCATATACCGTACTATAAATATAAAATATCCTTAAATTCTCCTAATTGTTTAGGTTTGCACGGTTTTAGCCACTTACCAGTGGAAATTAGGCAAATCCAAGTTTTTAAACCTTTTAAATATAAATTATAATTGTTTTTAACAGATAGATGTTTTTATGATCTTAATGAGTTTGTGTTGTCTTAGTTTTAAGTGATTAATTGACTATTCCTATATGTATCTGCATATCTTAAAGGAAAATAAAGTTATTATTATTTTTTTTCCAGTCACACCTTCCGAAGCTCCGACACTTTGGGAGATGTTCTGGAAAGTGAAACAATGACCATTCTCCACTCCGTGGTTATTATTATTATTCCGTGGAGTCAGTAATCATTGCGCCCGTAAATCGTGTGTTCTGAGCAGACGTAGCGAACCAAGGACGATTGCCTTCTGCATTCTGCCGGCTAAGATCTCTGCCGAATTTCGACAAGCCGGTATGATCTTTAAGTCAGAAAGCAACGTATGTCTCATTCCACCCAGGACGCCTATAATTAGCACCACAATCTTAACAGAGTGGTCTGGATACAGCCTGCGGAGCTCGGAGAGAAGATCTCGATACTTCCTCCGTTTTTCCTCCTCTTTTAGGATGATGTTGTTCTCTGCGGGAGCCGAGAACTCAATCACAAACATCGTCCTAAGCTGGTGGTCGAGGAGGACTACATCAGGCTTATTGGCTTGGATTTGCCTGAGGGTGGGGAATGAATAGTTCCAATAAATTCGGCACTTCTCATTCCCCACAGATTCTATATCCCCGGAGCATAAGGCAGCACTGGCGTCTCGTCTATCTCATACGAGTGTCGTAAATGATAATACAACACAAATTATTATTATTATTATTATTATTATTATTATTATTATTATTATTATTATTATTATTATTATTATTATTATTATTATTATTATTATTATTATTATTATTATTATTATTATTATTATTATTATTATTATTATTATTATTATTATTATTATTATTATTATTATTATTATTATTATTATTATTATTATTATTATTATTATTATTATTATTATTATTATTATTATTATTATTATTATTATTATTATTATTATTATTATTATTATTATTATTATTATTATTATTTTTATTATTATTATTATTATTATTATTATTATTATTATTATTATTATTATTATTATTATTATTATTATTATTATTATTATTATTATTATTATTATTATTATTATTATTATTATTATTATTATTATTATTAATATTAATATTAATATTAATATTACTATTATTATTATTATTATTATTATTATTATTATTATTATTATTATTATTATTATTATTATTATTATTATTATTATTATTATTATTATTATTATTATTTTTTTTTTTCCAGTAAACACCTTCCGAGGCTCCGACACACTCGGAGATGTTCTGGAGAGTCAAGCAATGACCACTCTCCACTCCGTGGAGTCAGTAATCATTGCGCCCGTAAATCGTGTGTTCTGAGCAGACGTAGCGAACCAAGGACGATTGCCTTCTGCATTCTGCCGGCTAAGATCTCTGCCGAATTTCGACAAGCCGGTATGATCTTTAACTCAGAAAGCAACGTATGTCTCATTCCACCCAGGACGCCTATAATTAGCACCACAATCTTAACAGAGTGGTCTGGATACAGCCTGCGGAGCTCGGAGAGAAGATCTCGATACTTCCTCCGTTTTTCCTCCTCTTTTAGGACGATGTTGTTCTCTGCGGGAGCCGAGAACTCAATCACAAACATCGTCCTAAGCTGGTGGTCGAGGAGGACTACATCAGGCTTATTGGCTTGGATTTGCCTGAGGGTGGGGAATGAATAGTTCCAATAAATTCGGCACTTCTCATTCCCCACTACGGATTCTATATCCCCCGGAGCATAAGGCAGCACTGACGTCTCGTCTATCTCATACGAGTGTCGTAAATGATAATACAACACCCGTAAGGCTGAATCGTGTCTTTGGATATACGCTGTGGCCGCATATACCGGACAGGCAGACAGGAGATGCATAAGCGTCTCCGGCGCTTGGCGGCAGGCCCTGCAGCTGGTATCAGGAACCTCGATACCCAAGACACGACTACGATAGACGAGTGTGTTAATTACACCATCTTGGCAAGCCATTATGAATCCCTCGGTCTCAGAGTTCAGCCCCGCTGACCTCAAAAAAGCAAAGGTCAGCCTTTCAGATAAGCCAAGCCCCTCTAGATGACGGTAGAAGAGACCATGCATTGGCTTATCCTTATGTAGCTGCAGAAGATGACGCGTTTCTGCAGCTTTAATTAGGCTTTTAACTGAGCAGGGTCCGACTCGGTGACAGAGTCTGGATTTCCCCGCTCAGTATCGAACACGAGACCAAGTTCATCGGCTGCTCTTCTCGCTGCCTTATACACAAACGCTCCTATCCCTGCTGCTTCATGGTCTTGGACCATGCAGAGAAGAGGATCCGAGCTCCTGATGACTTTGCAGGCCTCCTCCAAAACCACTCTGCCCTGGAGACACTCCAAACTCAAGAGTCCACGGCCTCCCCGATTTCTTGGGAAGTATAGCCGCGGAACGGACGATCTTGGATGCAAACTCCGATGGAGATGCATCATTTTACGGGTCCCTACATCGAGTTGCCTCAGCTCTTCTTGTGTCCATTTCACTACTCCAAAGGAGTAGAGAAGGATCGGAACGGCAAGCATATTTGTGGCACTCACCTTGTTCTTACCCGACAGCTCCGAAGACCAGATCTGTCGGAGGCGGTGCCGATACCTGCCGCGGAGAGCGTTTTTCACCGTTGCCACCTCATGAGTGCCCCGCTGTGGGACACCCAAATAGGTGTACGACTCTCCGGCATCTAGATAGTGAAAGATGCTTCCGTCTATGAGCTGGGCGTCCTCTCCGTATGGACCGCATCGTCCTCTCTTGAGATGAACCAGTGCACATTTGTCCAGCCCGAACTCCATCCCAACCGCCTGCGTGTACTCATGTACCACTCTGAGGGACTGATTTAAATCCCTCTCTCCGGAGGCGTAGAGTTTAAGGTCATCCATATAGAACAAATGGGTGACCTTATGCCTCCGGTCTCCTGGGGTACCGCAGTTGTAACCCCGGGTACGACGAAGTGCAACGGATAATGGCAGCAGTGAGATGCAAAACAAGAGGGGACTCAGGGAATCTCTCTGGAACACTCCTCCTGAACAAAACCGGCTCTGTCTGGACCCTTGCATTAGCCGATGTTATGGTAAAGCGGGTCCTCCAGAGCGGCATGAGTTGTTCAATACATCTCACTATGGGGTCGGCCACCGCAAGACATTGAAGCAAGTGGACTATTAGCTCATGGGATGTCATATCAAATGCCTTGCGGTAATCTATCCAGGCCATTGAGAGGTTTCGCTTGTACTGCACGGAGTCCTGCGTAATACATCTGTCGATGAGCAGGTTCTCCTTACAGCCAGCTACCCCTCTTGGACCCTCGCTGCTCGTATATCCGTTGATAAACGGGGTTCACTGCGTGGAGCACACGCGCGTACAAGATGCGAGTAAACACCTTGTAACACGCATTCAGGCAGGTTATTGGACGGTAGTTCTTTGGCTGGGACAAATCTCCGCTCTTAGGGATAAGCACGGTTCTCCCCTCGACAAACCACGTCGGAATTTGCTGCTCTCCATTTAGCCAGGACGTGAATATTCTGGCCAAATGGCGGTGGACATTGGTGAATTTTTTCCACCAGAAGTTGCTGATCCCATCGGGACCAGGAGCAGCGAAGTTCTTCGATCTAATAAATGATCTCCGAACTTCATCCGGGGTTATCGGTGGGCACACCTCTTGTGGCTCTCGAAGCCTTTGACAAAAGGCCTCGAAGTGTGCCAGGGCTGGAGTGTCTCTATCCAGTGGAATCCTGCGGCCATAAAGATCTCTCCAGAAGGCTTCTACCTGATCTACAGTCGGCGGATTGTCCGTTATTATTATTATTATTATTATTATTATTATTATTATTATTATTATTATTATTATTATTATTATTATTATTATTATTATTATTATTACTATTATTATTATTATTATTATTATTACTATTATTATTATTATTATTATTATTATTATTATTATTATTATTATTATTATTACTATTATTACTATTATTATTATTATTATTATTATTATTATTATTATTATTATTATTATTATTATTATTACTATTATTACTATTATTATTACTATTATTATTACTATTATTACTATTATTATTATTATTATTATTATTATTATTATTATTATTATTATTATTATTATTATTATTATTATTATTATTATTATTATTATTATTATTATTATTATTATTATTATTATTATTATTATTATTATTATTATTATTATTATTATTATTATTATTATTATTATTATTATTATTATTATTATTATTATTATTATTATTATTATTATTATTATTATTATTATTATTATTATTATTATTATTATTATTATTATTATTATTATTATTATTATTATTATTATTATTATTATTATTATTATTATTATTATTATTATTATTATTATTATTATTATTATTATTATTATTATTATTATTATTATTATTATTATTATTATTATTATTATTATTATTATTATTATTATTATTATTATTATTATTATTATTATTATTATTATTATTATTATTATTATTATTATTATTATTATTATTATTATTATTATTATTATTATTATTATTATTATTATTATTATTATTATTATTATTATTATTATTATTATTATTATTATTATTATTATTATTATTATTATTATTATTATTATTATTATTATTATTATTATTATTATTATTATTATTATTATTATTATTATTATTATTATTATTATTATTATTATTATTATTATTATTATTATTATTATTATTATTATTATTATTATTATTATTATTATTATTATTATTATTATTATTATTATTATTATTATTATTATTATTATTATTATTATTATTATTATTATTATTATTATTATTATTATTATTATTATTATTATTATTATTATTATTATTATTATTATTATTATTATTATTATTATTATTATTATTATTATTATTATTATTATTATTATTATTATTATTATTATTATTATTATTATTATTATTATTATTATTATTATTATTATTATTATTATTATTATTATTATTATTATTATTATTATTATTATTATTATTATTATTATTATTATTATTATTATTATTATTATTATTATTATTATTATTATTATTATTATTATTATTATTATTATTATTATTATTATTATTATTATTATTATTATTATTATTATTATTATTATTATTATTATTATTATTATTATTATTATTATTATTATTATTATTATTATTATTATTATTATTATTATTATTATTATTATTATTATTATTATTATTATTATTATTATTATTATTATTATTATTATTATTATTATTATTATTATTATTATTATTATTATTATTATTATTATTATTATTATTATTATTATTATTATTATTATTATTATTATTATTATTATTATTATTATTATTATTATTATTATTATTATTATTATTATTATTATTATTATTATTATTATTATTATTATTATTATTATTATTATTATTATTATTATTATTATTATTATTATTATTATTATTATTATTATTATTATTATTATTATTATTATTATTATTATTATATTATTATTATTATTATTATTATTATTATTATTATTATTATTATTATTATTATTATTATTATTATTATTATTATTATTATTATTATTATTATTATTATTATTATTATTATTATTATTATTAATTATTATTATTATTATTATTATTATTATTATTATTATTATTATTATTATTATTATTATTATTATTATTATTATTATTATTATTATTATTATTATTATTATTATTATTATTATTATTATTATTATTATTATTATTATTATTTTGTATTGTTTTCAGGTTGCTACGTTCAGAGCCTTCCGAGTTATATGGCACGTCCCTAGGATAGATAGTTTCTGTAATTTGAGGTAGATTGTCGGTGGTAAGTATAACTTCTCTATGCTCTCATGTAATTTCTTTGGTATCTCTCCTGTCGCTCCTATTACTATTGGTATCACGACCACTTTTTCTTGATTTCAGATTTCTTTAACCTCCGCAGCCAGTGGGATGTACTTCCGTATTTTTCCGCTTGTGTATCAATAATGTTATGTGCAGCAGGTACAGCTATATCTATTAGGTAAGTAATTTTTCTACCTTGTTCTGTAAAACAATATCTGGCCTATTGTGTTCTATGGTATGATCTGTTTGTATTGTTCTGTTCCAGTATACCTTAGTTGTGTCATTTTCCATTACCGATTCTGGATTATAGTTGTAATAGGGAAGACATTCTGTTAGTAGTTTTGCATTTTTACATAGTTCTTGATGTACCACTTTTGCAAGATTGTCGTGTCGCTTCAGATATTCTGTCGGAGCCAGGATGGTACATCCTGAAATAATGTGACCTATTGTTTCTGACTTACTATTGCATAGTGCATTATTATTATTATTATTATTATTATTATTATTATTATTATTATTATTATTATTATTATTATTATTATTATTATTATTATTATTATTATTATTATTATTATTATTATTATTATTATTATTATTATTATTATTATTATTATTATTATTATTATTATTATTATTATTATTATTATTATTATTATTATTATTATTATTATTATTTGATCAGTCGAGTTGACGTTCGCCCGACTAGTTTTGTTTCAGTGTGCTCCCAATAGCATACCAAAATACTTTTAAATTTCAACGTTAAAAAACTTTTAAAAGTTGTTAACTGTTTGTGTACTGTGTCGTAAGTGACATCGTTGTTTAGTTAGAACTTATACGTGTGTTTCTTCGCCGTTTGCAGTAATCATCTACACCTATCACAAGTGTGTTTACTGTTTTTGTATTAACTCGGACGGACTATTGCAAACTGGTCTGAGTTGGAAATCTTGATATATTATGGTGGATGGTATGGAGGATTCTAGTGTGCTTAACAAAGATATTCCTAATGTATGTGTGAGGTGCAGGCAGCCTATAAAAGCTGGGCTTAAATGTACCAGATGTGGAAGACTAACTCATAAGGCATGTGTTAAGTTGCTGAAAAATGCTCAAGTTCTGGACTCGGGAAAATAATATGTTGCTCTGACTCTCATAAAGTGTCAGAGGGTACTGACGAAATAGCATTGGAAGGAAATGATGCTAACAATGAATTAATTAAAATTCTGTAGATCATTATATGATGAAAGTCAAATATTTGGAAGAAATTAATAAGCAGAAGGACAATGTTATAATGAATCAGGGTATTGCCATATCTGCCCTTTCTGATCAAATTGCAATGTTGAAGCAACAGTTGTGTAATTATAATTCAAGCAACACCATCTCACAAGCTAAACATCAACCCAAACCGCCACATTCTAAATCTGTTGTTAATGCTGGTGCTCCATCACGTAATTTTGCACCTAAGGATAGTTCTGCTGCAGCAGCTCCGGTAACTGTGCAGGATGTATCAAACGTTATTCATAATATTGAAGCCCGCCGTATTTGTAATGATGCGGTAAATATGTTGAGTGATACTAAACTGGATGTACCCAGGCGAGTGAGAAGTAACAGAAGCTTATTGGTTGGTAGTGGTGTTGACCAAAATAAATGTCCTTTTAAGGCGGCAACCTCAGCGAGGTATAAGTTTTTCCACGCCACAAACTTTGATGTTGGTGTCAATGAGGTAGAACTATGTAACTATCTGAAGTCTTTTGCCCCTAATATTGAAGTTAATAAACTGGTGTCCTAATTCAACGAGGTACTCGTCATTCAAAATTAGTGTCCCTGAGGATGAAGCTGAAAAGATCCAGGTAGCGGACATATGGCCTGCTAATGTTGTGCTGAATCGATTTTTTCCACCAAAGCGATTTCGGAACGATCAACAATCAGAATAAGTGTAATTTGAATTCTCACAAATCGGCTTGTTCTGTGATACATGTCAACGTCCAAAGTCTTTCGAATAAAATTGATCAACTGAATTTATTTTTTAATGATAACAAATATGATATCTTTTGCATTTCTGAGCATTGGCTAAATAATACTAATATAGGGAAAGTTAAATTGAATAATTATAACCTTATTTCATCATATTGTAGGCCAGATTCCACGCATGGCGGTGTTGCCATTTTTGCTACAGATAAATTTAATCTAAAATCTATAGATCTAGACAGTTTTTGTGTTCCGCAACATGCGGAATTTTGTGGAGCAGAAATTAAGTTTTCTAATTCTGTAATTATTTCTGCCTATAGGTCATCAGCCCATGGCGACCTTGTAATATTTAAGGATAAAATTACAAACTTATTTGACTACTTATCTGCTCGCTATAGATACATTGTTGTACTGGGCGATATAAATTTGGACTTGCAATGTAGCACAGAACATGCTATTGATATCCGTAATATTCTTGTTATGTACGGGCTGAGGTTTTGTATTACTTCACCAACCAGGGTTACAGCAACGACTAGTTCGTGTCTAGATAATGTTATTTGTAATCTATCTTCTCAGCATTTTACTGCCGGTGTCATTGATCCTCTCATTTCTGATCATTGTGCAGTGTATATTCATTGGTATACAGTCTGTGATAGTACATCTCCTCAGGGTTGTCTCACAAAAGAAACTTTAATAAACATAATATTGATAAATTTGTATGTAGTATTCGCTCATTTGACTGGTCTCAGCTTGATGAGAACAATCTAAGTGCAGATCAGTTATCAGAATCACTTTTAGAGACTTTATGCACTCAGCGGGATAATTGCTTCGTCTTACAATCTACCAGACCTAGAAAACCCGGAGTAAAATGGTTTAACGAAAGGCTCCGTAAACTTAGATCTGAACTACGTGTATCTAATAATAATTTTAAATTGTCTAGTTCTTATCATGATTGGACTTTATATGTTGAATTACGTAGGAATTATAGGCGGGCATTGAAAGTAGAGAAAACTAATTACTATGCTAATCTCATATCTGTGGCAGATGATAAAAATAAAATTGTATGGAGCCTGGTTAAGCGCGAGCTATCTACTGGGACCAATTCAGTACATAGCACATTATCTCCACATGATTTCAATATTTTTTTTAATACCATTTCGGACAATATTGCACAAACAATTGAAACAACTCATATTAATCCACGAATTTTTCTTAATAACGTACGTAGGGCATCTACATCATTTTTTATGCCTCCTATTATTGATTCCGACGTTAGGCAGGCCATATTAAAGTTAAAAAATTCATCTTGTTTAGACTTTTATGATCTAAACAGTTATGTTTTTAAAGCATCATGTGAATTTCTGGTACATCCTCTAACAACATTATTTAATAAATGTATAACAGATGGTATATGGCCCAGTAATTTAAAAATTTCTAAAATATTGCCTATGCATAAGAAAGGTGACATGGATGACTTGGACAACTTTAGGCCTATTGCTATTGTTCCAGTCATCTCAAAAATTTTTGAAATTATTATTAAAGATTTTCTTATAACATATTTAGATAACCAACATATTTTGTCATCTTCTCAGTATGGATTTCGGAAAAAATATTCTACGGTTAAAGCTTTATCAGCAGCTATCGATTTTATAGTAGAAGGATTTGATGTGGGCTATGTAACTAATGCTGTAATCTGCGACCTTACCAAAGCATTTGATTGCGTAGATGTTGAAATACTACTCACAAAATTGGAACATTATGGTATACGTGGTACTATTTTAGAATTACTTAAATCATACTTATCAAATAGAATGCAGTACGTGTATGTCAATGGTGTAATCTCAGATATGCTGCCTATTTCCAGTGGAGTTCCCCAGGGATCAGTTCTGGGCCCACTTTTGTTCCTTTTATATATCAATGACTTACCATCCTCATTGACAGGGACAAAATGTGTCCTGTTTGCGGATGACACCACTTTGCTTACCAGAGGCGACGTGTCATTGAGTGACGCGGCTCTTAGTAGATCTAAAGTATGGTTTAGCAGTAACAATTTGAAACTTAATGAATCCAAAACTAATAGATTGTTGTTCTCCACGGATAAATGGGCTGATAAGATGAAGCCGATAAAACTACTTGGTGTTACTCTCGATTCGAGTCTGTGCTGGTCTAGTCATATTGACAGCGTTTGCTCTAAATTGTCTTCTCAAATTTATGCAATTCGTCAGTTAGGACGATGCTTGGATAATACTGCCTTGAGGATCGTGTACTTCGCAATGGTTCATAGTATTATATCATATGCTATTGTCTTATGGGGCAATGCCTCCAAGTATTATAAAGTTTTTATCTGCAAAAGCAGCGGTGAGGATCATTGACTCGGCCCCTTATGGGACATCTTGCAGACCTCTGTTCAAGAAGTACGGATCCTCCCCATGCCTTGTGTTTATATATTTGAGACACTTATACAAATACATAAAAATGTTCGTAATATTCCTACCTACGGTGAATCACATGACTACAACACAAGGCTTGGTGGAGATCTAAGACTTCCCTTTTCGAGATTGAAAACGACGGAAGTAAATAAGTTAGATCTTAGTCTATACAACAAATTCATGTTATATCATAGACATTTAAATGTGAGATCAATTAGCTGCAAGGAGTTCCATACATTATCTAAGAATTTTCTGTTGTCAAATTGTTTTTACAGTATCTCTGAATATAATGAGTTTAGATGGGATCATTAAGAACATGTCATTGTGACTTTGCTAACAATGTTAGTACAATTTATTATTAGTGTATTGCATTTACTTTTTATTCCCATTTTTTTTTATCTAGTTCACCGTAGCTTTTAACGTGTTGTGACAAAAATACAGACTTTTGTAATTGTTGTCAATAAACCTACTATCTATTATTATTATTATTATTATTATTATTTTTTTTCCAGTAAACACCTTCCGAGGCTCCGACACATTCGGAGATGTTCTGGAGAGTCAAGCAATGACTACTCTCCACTCCGTGGAGTCAGTAATCATTGCGCCCGTAAATCGTGTGTTCTGAGCAGACGTAGCGAACCAAGGACGATTGCCTTCTGCATTCTGCCGGCTATTATTATTATTATTATTATTATTATTATTATTATTATTATTATTATTATTATTATTATTATTATTATTATTATTATTATTATTATTATTATTATTATTATTATTATTATTATTATTATTATTATTATTATTATTATTATGCCTTGTCACACAACCTCAACTCTTAGTTGGGTCTTTTTCACCAACACCCTGGAGTCCTTCGTCAGGGCGTGGCGCGGACTGCTGTCAATCCTTTGTAGTAGGTAAGTTTAGGTTGGAATCGTTACTCTCACCTAACGCAATCCATGCATTTAAGGTAAGGTAAGTGTAAATGTAGAGGGTAGTTCTTATATTGTGTTTTCTTTTCAGGTTTACGACAATACCTTCCGCAGTATGTGAGCAGTGCCTAATATTGCCGTTTGCTGGATCTGCTCTGGGCGAGGTTCTCCAGTGAGTTGCTCGACGCATATTTTAAATTCTTGGCTAACATATCCCGTAGCCCCAATTATGACAGGTACTATAATTACTTTAGTCCGCCACATTCGCTGGATTTCGATTGCTAAACTCTTATATTTCATTCTTTTTTCAGCTTCTTTTTGATAACATTCGTGTCTGCGGGGATGGCTACATCTATTAGGTAAGTTACTTTTTCAGCTCTTATAACAATGTCTGGTCTGTTTGCACCTCCTCCTTCGTTAGTTCCCGTCACTGTCCTGTCTGTTCGAATGGGGTGATCGTATAAAATTGTGACTCTTCCGTTGTTAGTGGTTACATTTTCTGGCTTGTGTTGATACCATTTTTGTACTGACAAGTGACAGTTATAGTTGCGACATACCTCGTAATGGATTAAAGAGCACACGCGGTTATGGCGATCTATATATTCGCGCTGTGCTAAAATAGAGCATGCAGTCATGATGTGAGCGACTGTTTCAGACTTCTCTTTGCACATTCTACACCTTTCATCCTCTCTGGTTTTCATAACACGGTGTTCAATGTATCTTGTTTTGAGGGCCTGGTCTTGTGCAGCAATCAACAAACTCTCAGTCTCAGATTTTAGATGACCATTTTTCAGCCATGCATAGGAAATGTTTCTATCTATATTCAGATTTTCAATGTCTCTTATTAGCTTACCATGCATTGGCTTTTCCTTCCACTTAGCTATCATTTGATTACTGATTTTTTGGATTATTATTTTTGGGAGAGGTAATTCATCTATGATAGGCTCAGGTTCCTCATCATTTCTTAACTCTTTTGCTGTTTTAGAGCTTTTTTTGTTAACGAATATGCTATTTGTTTAGTATCACATTGCATAGCAACTTGAAGCAGGTAATCTTTATGAGCGTTATGTGTCATATAATAAGCTAAGCTATAAATTTCTCTACGTGCTGTTGCCTCTATTTGTTTTAGTCCTCTCCCTCCCTGTTTTCTTGGTACGTATAGTCGTGAGACATCAGCTTTTGGGTGCAGTGCTCCATGCATTGTTAATAATTTGCGCGTTTTTATGTCCAGCTGTTTAATTTCCTCTTGCCTCCAGTTTATTATACCAATGCTATAGTGTATCACAGGAACAGCCAGAGCTCCTATTGCTGCAAATTTATTTCGGGCGTTTAACTCAGTTCTTAGTATTTTTCGAATTCTACGCGTGTACTCTTGTTTCAACCTGTCTTTAGTTCCTTCATGGTCAACTCCGTCACCCTCTTTCACACCTAAGTATTTATAGAGCGCTCCCTGTTCCAACGCTTCAATTTGGCATTGATCGTCTAGAATGACATTTTCCATATATTATTATTATTATTATTATTATTATTATTATATTATTATTATTATTATTATTATTATTATTATTATTATTATTATTATTATTATTATTATTATTATTATTATTATTATTATTATTATTATTATTATTATTATTATTATCATTATCATTATCATTATCATTATCATTATCATTATCATTATCATTATCATTATCATTATCATTATCATTATCATTATCATTATCATTATCATTATCATTATCATTATCATTATCATTATCATTATCATTATCATTATCATTATCATTATCATTATCATTATCATTATCATTATCATTATCATTATCATTATCATTATCATTATCATTATCATTATCATTATCATTATCATTATCATTATCATTATCATTATCATTATCATTATCATTATCATTATCATTATCATTATCATTATCATTATCATTATCATTATCATTATCATTATCATTATCATTATCATTATCATTATCATTATCATTATCATTATCATTATCATTATCATTATCATTATCATTATCATTATCATTATCATTATCATTATCATTATCATTATCATTATCATTATCATTATCATTATCATTATCATTATCATTATCATTATCATTTATTATTATTATTATTATTATTATTATCATTATCATTATCATTATCATTATCATTATCATTATCATTATCATTATCATTATCATTATCATTATCATTATCATTATCATTATCATTATCATTATCATTATCATTATCATTATCATTATCATTATCATTATCATTATCATTATCATTATCATTATCATTATCATTATCATTATCATTATCATTATCATTATCATTATCATTATCATTATCATTATCATTATCATTATCATTATCATTATCATTATCATTATCATTATCATTATCATTATCATTATCATTATCATTATCATTATCATTATCATTATCATTATCATTATCATTATCATTATCATTATCATTATCATTATCATTATCATTATCATTATCATTATCATTATCATTATCATTATCATTATTATTATTATTATTATTATTATTATTATTATTATTATTATTATTATTATTATTATTATTATTATTATTATTATTATTATTATTATTATTATTATTATTATTATTATTATTATTATTATTATTATTATTATTATTATTATTATTATTATTATTATTATTATTATTATTATTATTATTATTATTATTATTATTATTATTATTATTATTATTATTATTATTATTATTATTATTATTATTATTATTATTATTATTATTATTATTATTATTATTATTATTATTATTATTATTATTATTATTATTATTATTATTATTATTATTATTATTATTATTATTATTATTATTATTATTATTATTATTATTATTATTATTATTATTATTATTATTATTATTATTATTATTATTATTATTATTATTATTATTATTATTATTATTATTATTATTATTATTATTATTATTATTATTATTATTATTATTATTATTATTATTATTATTATTATTATTATTATTATTATTATTATTATTATTATTATTATTATTATTATTATTATTATTATTATTATTATTATTATTATTATTATTATTATTATTATTATTATTATTATTATTATTATTATTATTATTATTATTATTATTATTATTATTATTATTATTATTATTATTATTATTATTATTATTATTATTATTATTATTATTATTATTATTATTATTATTATTATTATTATTATTATTATTATTATTATTATTATTATTATTATTATTATTATTATTATTATTATTATTATTATTATTATTATTATTATTATTATTATTATTATTATTATTATTATTATTATTATTATTATTATTATTATTATTATTATTATTATTATTATTATTATTATTATTATTATTATTATTATTATTATTATTATTATTATTATTATTATTATTATTATTATTATTATTATTATTATTATTATTATTATTATTATTATTATTATTATTATTATTATTATTATTATTATTATTATTATTATTATTATTATTATTATTATTATTATTATTATTATTATTATTATTATTATTATTATTATTATTATTATTATTATTATTATTATTATTATTATTATTATTATTATTATTATTATTATTATTATTATTATTATTATTATTATTATTATTATTATTATTATTATTATTATTATTATTATTATTATTATTATTATTATTATTATTATTATTATTATTATTATTATTATTATTATTATTATTATTATTATTATTATTATTATTATTATTATTATTATTATTATTATTATTATTATTATTATTATTATTATTATTATTATTATTATTATTATTATTATTATTATTATTATTATTATTATTATTATTATTATTATTATTATTATTATTATTATTATTATTATTATTATTATTATTATTATTATTATTATTATTATTATTATTATTAATCAGTAGGTAGGATGTATTTGGTGTTCTAATAGTACTACTCCGGACTCT
Source organism: Monochamus saltuarius (assembly GCA_025584915.1). Classification (NCBI taxonomy): domain Eukaryota; kingdom Metazoa; phylum Arthropoda; class Insecta; order Coleoptera; family Cerambycidae; genus Monochamus; species Monochamus saltuarius. Next base: position 30,951,717 of record CM046726.1, read on the forward strand.
TTTCAAGTGTCTAGGGAGCAGACAGTTACATTAGTACTCTTCTGAGTATATTTGCTGTGCCGAGCAAAGCAGTTTTTTGAATTATGTAAGCATTGTGGTTTCCTGGAATTTCTGCTAAATAATTTTTGAATTTTGTTGTAACATAACCCGTTGTACCCACAATAATTGGTATCACGATTGTTTTAAGATTCCACATACGCTGTACCTCTATTTGTAGATCTTTGTACTTTAACAATTTTTCAGCTTCTTTCTTAGCAATATTACGATCGGCAGGCACTGCCACATCAATGATGTAACACATGTTGTTTAACTTTATTATTAAGTCTGGCTTGTTTGCTGCTATATATCTATCTGTGATGATTTGTTGGTCATATATGATGGTTACGCTTTTGTTAGGATTGGTGGTTGGTGGTTATTATTATTATTATTATTACTATTTTTTTTTTGAAAGGAGCGTCGACTGCTAGGGTCATTGGCTCCTTTATCCTGAGTCAAGGTAAGTCCATTTTTTATAGTTTCTTATATATATCAATGACTCTTAAAAACTCTAAAGTGTTTCTAATTGCAGCCGTATTATTTAAATTCTCCTGAAATTCTGGCTTTATGAGAGATTGCTGTCTTTGGTCATCATAATGAGGACACTCACAAATTATGTGTTGAACTGTGAGAACAACATCACAATGAGGGCATCTTGGAGCAGGTTCAGCTTTCAACAGATGTTGATGAGTTAAGGCAGTGTGGCCTATACGTAATCTGTGGGCTTTTGTTGTATCTTCTCGAGGTAAGTTATATTGACTATATACACTTTTATTTAAAATTTTGTTTTGTAAAAAATTTTTTATGTCAGCTCTCTTAATTAGCTCTATATCCAGACAAGTCTCTATGGTGGAAGAACGAGCAGCGGAATCAGCGAGCTCGTTACCATTAATACCTATATGACTGGGAACCCAAAGAAATGTAATGCTGAATGAGTGTTCTATAAGATTTGAGATTGCGGATTGGATCATTTGTGTAATAGGATCTCTAATACATACACTTTATACTTTGTAACACACTCAGAGAATCACTAACGATTAAAAATTTTTTGTTTGAAGGGTTCATTAAAATATACAGAAGGGATTGCCATACAGCATATTGTTCCGCAAAAAATATTGAAGACATTTTATGCAATGTCCAGTTAAAAACTTGTCCGTCTACAGCGAAAGCACAAGCGACCCCACTATTTGTTTTAGATCCATCGGTGTATATGATGTCTACAGGGGATAATTCATCTTTAATTTTAAGGAAGTTTTGAAGGTACAAGTCTCGTGGAGTTGATGTTTTATTAAAGTACTGTAAGTCTAATCTTACAGTAGCTTCCTTCACATTCCATGAGGGAATTTCATTCACACCTTCCGGGAACACAATAGGAAGTCCCAAAACCTCAATACTATCTAGAAACTCTTTAAATCTAACACCCAGAGGTCTTGTAATGGTGGGTCTACTCGAGAATATATTTTCTGGTGTGAATAGAAAATTGTGGTTTGGATGGTTGGTTTGCGATAGTATATTGCTTATGTAGGAAATCATCAGTCTATGTCGTCTGTCTGTTAAAGATGGAATACCCGATTCCTCGTATAGCTTCTTAACTGGGCTTGTGGGAAACGCACCAATACAATATCTAATTCCTGCGTGATGGATTATATCTAGTTTATGAAGTAAGCTTTTGCGAGCAGACGAGTAAACTGCACAACCATAATCGAGGCGAGATAACACGATAGCGTTGTAAATTCGTATCAAGCATTCAGGGTCCGCACCCCATTTCGAATGAGCTAACGTCTTGATTACATTTAAAAACTTACGACATTTATCGACGAGTGTATTGATATGTTCAGTCCATGTTAGAGCACTATCAAAAACGAGACCCAAAAACTTCACAGAGTTAACACTCTTTATAATAACATCACCCGCAAATAGCATGGGATCGTAGTGCGGTCTTCTGAGTTTGCAGAAATGAATGCAGTGCGTTTTTTCTTTGGCAAACATAAATCCTATATCCTCCCCATTCTTAATAACAGAATTAATTGCTGGCTGCAGTTTGCGGGTAATTTTTCCCACTGTTTTACCTGATAGCACAATTGATAAATCGTCAACATAAAGATATCGCGATATTGAACTATCAATGTTCTCAGCGATTTCATTTATAATAATAATAATAATAATAATAATAATAATAATAATAATAATAATAATAATAATAATAATAATAATAATAATAATAATAATAATAATAATAATAATAATAATAATAATAATAATAATAATAATAATAATAATTTATTTATCCAGACAGATCACACACACGTAACATTGGATAAGTCAACACAATTTCATAGGTATAACATCAACAGTAAAATAAATAACTCAGCAACGAAACAAGATACAGTTCATCTTAAGACTATATTACAAAATAGGTATATCAATTAATAAAATCTGCTATGGTATAAAAACAATTATCAGTCAAATATCTTTTTAATTTTGTTTTGAACAAGTTAAAATTGAGTTCAGTTCTAATATTAACGGGTAAATGATTCATAAATTTAATGCCCATGTAAGAAGGTGCTTTTTCATATAATGATGTTTTATGATGGGGTATTCTAAATAGATTGCCATGCCTAGTTCCATAACAATGAGTTTCCGCATTTCTAATAAATTTATTAGAGTTCTTTACAATCTGCATAATGCATTTATAAATGTAAATACATGGAAATGTTAGTATATTATTTTTTATAAAATACGGTCTACAAGAATTCAATGGATGTATAGCAAAAATAAGACGGATAATTCTTTTCTGTGAAATGAGAATTCTCCTGATATTAACACTACCTGCATTACCCCATATGATTACATTATATGACAAGTGACAATAGATCAATGAATAATAAATATCGAGAAGTTGTTTAGTATCAAATGTAGATTTTAATTGCAGGAGAGCGTAATAACCACTATTAAGTTTTTACAAACGAAATCAACACTACTTTTCCAGCTCATATCATAATCAATGCCTAAAAACTTCGTAGTGTCAGATAATTCAATTGTTCTGCCATTTACTGTGACGTCAAGGGTGCCCGAACATTACGCAAAGAAAACTGCATGCACACAGTTTTTTCCGCATTTAAAATTAATGCATTTTTATTGCACCAGTTTGCAAATTCAACTGATAACTTATTTAGACGATATTGAAGTTCCTCAGGCCCGTTAGCAGCGGCAGCAAGAGTTACATCATCAGCATATAAAACAGTACAGTCACTACCGATATGCTCGGGAAGATCATTTATGAATATTAAAAAGATCAGCGGACCAAGTACAGAACCCTGAGGTACCCCAAGATCCACATCTTGAATACTGGAATAGGTATTATTCACTTTTACGCATATTTTTCTATAACTTAAGTAGGACAAAAGCCATGACAAGAATGTACTCCGGAAACCAACTGCATGCAACTTCCTTCCCACAAAATTAGGGTCTAAGCAATCAAATGCCATTGATAAATCGAAGTAAAGAGCACCTACACATTTTCCTTTATCGAGGTTTTCATAGACATACTCAACAAAAGCATAACTAGCAGTTTCAGTGGATCTATTTGGGCAAAACCCGTTTTGACAAATTGAGAGTATATTATATTTACTAAGATATTTTATCATATATTATTTTTTCCACTATCTTACTCAATACCGATGGAACTGTAATGCCTCTGTAGTTTTGAAGGACTAAACGATCACATTTTTTAAATACCGGTGTCACACTACCAATTTTTAATGCATCTGGAAAAACTCCTAAATTAATCGACAAATTTATCAAATATGATAAAGGGGCAGCAATAAAATTTCTTATACTTTTTATGATTTTTGTCGAAATGCAATCAATTCCCATTGAATTTCCATTTTTTAAGTTATTTATAATATGCATTACATCAATTTCATTCACACCATCATAAAAAAATGTATTACCCATATTCTTACTTGATACTGTGCATTGAACAGATATTTGACCACCAAACTGTTTCCAAATAGCCCTCTTAGCTGCAGTACTAAAATAATTAATTAACAAAAGTAGTAGCTAGAATATCACCCTGCTCTATAATGTGACCATTAATAGAGATCTTTATGGGCATATGAAGGTTTGATTTGCCATTTTTCTGTCGAACTAAATTCCAAACATATTTTTGTTTTTGAGAAGTATTTTTATTTTTAATTTCATCCCGATAAAATTGTTTTTTCGTACAGTTAATTTTTATTTTGTAAGCTTTTTTAACTTGTCTATAATAGTTATCAAGTTGATCATCTCTCACATTATTCTTTAACCAAAAAAGTTCCCTCAACTTATTACCCATATCAATTATATCTTTTGTAACCCATGATTTTGTATTAGACTGGATATAAGTTACAGGTTGCATAGGACAGAATTTATCTAATGCATATAATAACGCGCCAACAAAACTATTAAAAGCTTTGTCAATGTCACTATCAGAGACAAAGACAGTATCGAATGTTTCATTACTTAAGTAATAGTTTAACTTTAGCAAATTATTCTCACATGTATTTCTATACTTAATTTGTCCCTTATGTCTGTTTACATTATCGTAATCAGTTTTTGTTTTTACAATTAACGCAAAAAGATCAGCTACATTTAAATCTTCGACATATTCTTCATATGCATTTTGGTCAATATTTGTCAACACATAATCTATCTTTGAAACCGAACGTAGACCGTATTTATTAGTATAAACTCTTGTGGGATCAAAATTTTGGCAAAAGATACCATAGCTATCTGTGAGATCACAAAATATTTTTTTTTCATGAGAGTCAATCAGGTAGTCAATATTCATATCTCCACACAATATGATATTACTAAATTTTTTACAATACAAAGTCAACAACTGAGACATTCTGCTAATAAATATGTCAATATGACCATTAGGGGGTCTATAAACGTTCAATAAACAATAATTTCTACTGTTTAAAGAAAATGAAATTCCACAACATTCTGAGTGCATTTCTTCTGACACGTTAATGACACTTTCTAAGTTTTTATATAATATGTTATTTTTAACCAAAATAAGTACACCCCATGTATGTGATGACGCCTAACGTAATGACTAGCTAAAGTATAGTTAGAAATATTTATGGTATCAATATTTAAGTTGTTACACCATGACTCAGATACACATATAATATCGGGATTTTCTTTATGGACTATAATCTCTATATTGTTTATCTTGTTTATAATTGATTGACAATTTATACATACAATTTTTAGATAATTTGTGTCAATCGGTATATTATTGTCACAGTTATGATCAAAAAGGCCGCTGGTCATCTGGTTTGCCGCCAGAACGAAATCTAAACCTCTTCACAATGACTCCTGGGGCCAATGAGACGGGGAATATAAAACGTCCTGTAGCTCCATATCAGCTTCTACTCTATATGAAACACTTCTACCCTGAGATGGTAACCTAGTGACATCAAATTTGTGTCCTGGAGATTTTTTCTCTAAGTAACATTTAACATCTTCTGGTTTGGAATCTGATTTACAGCGGCCCACATATATCCACAAGCGCCTAACCGATGCAGTGAATTCAGATGTGGTGTCCTGGCTGTTTCCCATTATTACATTTGTTGTTCTCCCAACCTCGACTTGACGATGGTGACTGTTTTTGCGAGAACGCTGTGTTTTGTATTTCCGTTTTTTAGCAGTAACAACTTTTTGTGGTATCTCGTCGCTTTGGATTACTGTTTCTACAGAACATACACTATCGTCGGATATGTTTAGATCAGATTGAACTTCATTTAAGACAAATTGATTTCTCCTGCTATTTAATTCTGTTACCATTCCATTACCGTCACCATATCAATATTAGATTCTCTTAGATCAGCAATTTCTTGCCTTAATAATTTTATTTCTTTTAGAAACGTGTCGCTTTGCTGTTGCAAGGCGTTGTCAATAATTGCTTTTATCTCGTCAGATATAAAAGAATTTGCAGACTTACTGTGATTATCCGCTTTCATAGCACCACTTCGCGTCATCTCACAGTATTAAATTAATAAGTTTAATGTTGTTAATTATAATACAGAACAGGAGAACACAACGTACGTTTTACTCGACTCGACTCGGTATAGCCAGTGTAAATAGAGAGCAACTGAGGGTTGAACCCTGAGGAGTTCCGTTTTCTAATGTATGAGTCTCAGAGAGAGTGTTTCCGATCCTGACCCGGAAACTTCTCTCACTCAAAAAGGATTTTATGAGTAATGGGAGTTTGCCTCGTAGACCGTATTTATACAATTTATGTAAAACTCCGTATCGCCAAGTAGTATCATAAGCACCCTTAATGTCAAAAAATACTGCAACACAATGTTCCCCCCTTCTGAAACTCTCTTGAACAGAGTTCTCTAGAGCAACAGGATGATCCATAGTGGACCTGCCTTTTCTAAAACCTGATTGGTATGGCACTAAAATATTTTCTTTTTTCAGGAACCACATTAATCTATTGTTAATCATCCTTTCGAATAACTTGCCTATACAGCTTGTTAAACTGATTGGCCGGAAACTAGTATGAAGAAGGGGATTATTAATTGCTTTTAATAGGGGGATAACTATGGCCTCCTTCCATTCTACGGGGTAAGTACATTCATTCCATAGTTGATTTAAACTATGAAGCAGTACGATTTTTATTTCAGATGTAAGATTTTTTAACATATCATTTACCACGAAATCTGACCCCGGAGCACATGCCTTTGCCTCACTTAGAGCGAATTCTAGTTCCTGGATGGAAAATAGAGAATTGTAAGGTAGGTCTTCATTTGTATGAAAATTTAAATTTATTTCTCTAGCAGGTTTAATTTCAAGAAAGGAGGGGCTGTAGTTAGTTGAACTACTTGTTGCCTGAAATTGGTTGGCAATAGTTTCGGATATCACGAATGGATCCGTCGAATTGACCCCCGTTTCAGTCAAAATACAGTATGGTGTATGAGAAACACAATTTCCACTTATTGCTTTCACTTTCCTCCAAATCTCATTAATATTAGTATTAGATGATATTGTTGACGTATAATTATTCCAACTATTTCTTTTACTTTCCAGGACGATTTTTCTAGCTTTCGCTCTTGCTTTTTTAAAAGCAATTAAATTGTCTATAGTAGGAGATTTTTTAAAACGGTTTAGAGCCGTCTTTTTATTTTTGATTGAATTCTCAACCTCAGCATTCCACCAAGGTACTATACGACGAAGAGGTCTTCCACTAGATTTTGGGATAGAGGTTTCTGCAGCCGTGATTATGCATTCTGTGATACTCTTTGGATCATTAATTGATGGTTTAACTAGCTTATTTTGAAAATCTTGCCAGTTTGCTCTTTCCAAAATCCACCTTCTAGGAATGGATTTAACGGGCTCTTGACATTCTACTTCGATTAAAATAGAAAAGTGATCGCTATTATGGAGATCTTGCACAACTGTCCATTTCAAAGAACTCGCTAATGCGCTGGATGAAAACGACAGATCAATTGCATCAAAGCAATTGGAGATGGTATTAAAGCTAGTGTGCGAGCCATCGTTTAGCAAAATAATATCATCCCTATCTAACCAATTTTCCAGACTAATTCCTTTGGTGTCACGTTTTGTAGATCCCCACAATGGACTATGAGCATTAAAATCTCCAGTTATGACAAAGGGTTTGGGAAGTTGAGCAATAATTTTATCCAGATCATCGGTCTGCCAATTTTGGTTAGGTAAGTATAAATTATAGACAGTTAATTTCTTGGGTAGCAGTATTTCAACTACTACAACTTGAAGGTTTACAGACTGAATTGCTATTTCTCGATATGGTATATTGTCCTTAGAAAATAGCAACCCCTCCACAAGCTCGTTGAGCATCGCTTACATCATATCTAACAATATTGTACCCTCGAAGAGAATACACCTGGTTTGGACTAAATTTGGTTTCTTGTAAGCATAAGCATATTGGATCATTTTGAAGTAAAAGTCCAATATCGCAATATCTCTTGATCACACCTCTACAATTCCACTGAATTATTTTAGAGTCCATTTTTGTTTAAGTAAAATAAATAACATAGATTATAATAATGGACAAAAAAAAATAAAATGAATAAATAAATAAATAAGACAAGAACAAATAAATAAAACTATGTATAAATAAAATATATCACAGACTTTTATCACAGAATAATATCACAAATTCATTAGACATGCGAGTCCGTGTTTTCACCACGGTCCGGAGTTTGTTTCCGGGGCTTGCCCTTAGCCAGCCTCGCTTTTTTGGTCTTTTCTTTATCTCTGCCACCTGCGAACTAAGGGATGTTTCATCCCCCGATGACAGAGATACTACTTGCTCCGGCGAGTAATCTCGTTTTCGTTTTTCCTGAGCGCTTACGCTAGGAACATTGAACGTTTGCAATGGTGTCTCTTGTTTCATGAGAGGTGTTAGTGCGGTCACGATTTCAGGTATTTAAATCAAGAAAAAATCTGCGTAAGTTTATTATTAATTTTATATAAATCTTATTATAAAAGACATATTTATTTGTTTTGGGTCTAAGAAATATGTAGTACTTCATAGCTTTTTTGCCACAAGTTTCACATATTGGAATTCCGTGGTAAATCAATAAATAATTTATATATTATTTTATCGTTGTACTGAGACATTTGGGTACAATATATAAACTTTGATTGTTTTCTTTTAGTGTCTCTAATAACAAGTACAATATTTACGGTTTACGCCAGTCCACATTCTTAATTTATTTTAAAGGCTTTAGACGCCAGAAAATTATATTTTTTTTCAGATCGTAGTAAAATTTCAAAATCATTCAGAAAATGTTATAAAAAATTTTGAATGACCCCATTCTATCAGTGGAATAATTTTGCGAAAATTTAGCATTATTTTCAACATTTAAGTCAGGTTTAGCAAAAATCTACTCAACTTTATACAAAATATTACAATATTCAAGGTAGCTGTTCACTTATGGAATAAAATTCATGTTTTATTAACTCTGTGGCTTAGTCGAAAAAGGGACTAAGTGATTTTTTTTTAAAAATGGGTTAATGGGTCTCTTGTACTAAATAAAACGCGCACTTTTAAATGAAAAGGGTCCTAAGTACATAAAGCCTACCCGATATCTACAAAATTAATTCTAAATAGGGCCTAAGTGTTCCAGTTGTACTACTCGTATAATATAAATATAGTCTAATATTACCTATTTTAATCGACCTATGTAATTAAAAATTAAGATTCATAAATGAAAAAACTTGGGCCTATGTACTCTTGTACTTTTTTTCTTCTTCCTACCCTCGTTCAGTATAGGACCCAACTGCAACTTTATTCAAATGAAATGAAATGCTTTGGGCCCATGTTACCTTTGGCTCTCTCTGTTTTTTCAAGATTTTCGGAGGAAGAAGAATTTAAGCTGTGGGATATAATGAAAAAAAGGAAAGGGCAATCAAGTGATATTTTTCCTACTTTAGATAAGTTACATACCTCGTATCCACTAATGGCCGTCATTTAGGGGGCAACTGCCCCCCCTTGCGAAAAAGCCTGTCTTATCAAAAAAATAAAATTAACTAATTTTCAGACTTATAGACAGATAGATAGATAGTTTATTGACTTCATATACATGGTATATTTTTGTCACAATGTGAATAAAACAAGAATAAAAAAAAAACACAATAATGATGCAGCACTAGTTCCCATTCATACTAAAGTACTCCTGAGTGCTATAAAAACAGTGTTCCAATAAATATTTTTTAACAAATTTTCTAAATCTAAATACATTCATTTCTTTGAGCTTATGTTCTTGGAATCTTTTAATCAAAACATTATAAATTTTGACATCTACTTTATTTTTCCTGCTCATTTCAATTCTTGATCTCATAATTATGATATCATCAGCATTTCTTGTACAATAATTATGGTTCTCAGTGAAAGTACGGTAGTCATACAAATTACGGTGAATGAACGTCAAAGTTTCCAATAAATATAAACACGGCAATGGAAGAATTTGCAGTTGTTTGAATAAAGGCCGACACGATGTTCTGGTACAGACATTAGCCAAGACGCGAACAGCCATTTTCTGCATACGAAACACTCTATCAGCAGTGGAAGCATTTCCCCAGAATAAAACTCCGTAGCTTAAATGACTGTTTATAATTGAATAGTAGACAGATTTCAAAGCAGTGTAGTGCAAACAATTTTTAAGTTGACGTAATACAAATATTTGGGACGCTAATTTGGAACAAACGAGGTCAATATGCGGCTTCCACTGCAAATAAGTATCAAGTCCCAATACTTTGACAGGGGAAGACTTGACGGCCCACATATCCGAACTAAAATTGATGGTTTGTGTTTTACTTTCATTCAGCTTAAGTTTATTCGCAGAAAACCAGCTGTTAGCTTTATTAAAGTTTGCAGCAGCCAACCCTGGATCGGCCTTCGATAAGATTGTTGTATCGTCCGCGAACAAAGTACAGTGAGCGTCTAGTGCACTAGGGACATCATTAATATACAGATTTGGAAAGTGAGGATCTTGATGGTGAATTGTATTTTGCCACTTGCGTGTATTTGTGTCATGTTACACGCATACTTCGACCACAGCGTGTTTGCATCAAGCAGTGTTGCCAGGTGGGAAAAATTCAGTGCATGAGAATAATTTCAAAGAAGCAAGTAATTTTTAATTACTTTTGTAATGCCATTTTTATTTCATTAAAAATCATTATGTTCTGCTATTTTATCATATTACATTGTAAGTAGGTAGTCACAGGTACTTACTTAAAAGTTATTAACCACGTAACCTTTCTAATTTATTTTGTTGTTAGACCGAGCGAACGTTGAGGCGCAGTTGACGTGACGCAGGATGACTCACGGGTCGTAAAATCTGTTGTTTCCAGAAAATGTAGGTACCCTTACGGAATAGAGTTAAGAATCACTGCAATACAGCGTGAATACAGCACACACACCTCATATCCGTAGACTGTCATACCCGTTGATGTATTCATTGCTAATTATTAAGAGAGCAGTCTACAATAAAGAATATTTCAAGTCCCAATATTGTAGATACCTACCTCTATCTATTCAATTTTGCCCACGATTTTGCCTTTATTTCTCGTTAGGTTTTTGTTTTGGTAGATTTCAAAGAGTAATTTTAATAATTTTATTATTTCTTTTTGTGTCTATTAGAAAGCATAATATTTTGTAATCAAAATATGAAAGCATGAGATTTTCTCGGAATGCATGAGATCAGACAACACTGGCATCAGTTGATCTGGCAGTTAGATTTGCAATGGCGAATTGGCGTTGGCGATACGGAACGGATTACCGTAGTAGTGGGGAATGCTAGACCAATGCCCCCTCTTAAAGTTCGTACCTTCCCTGGAATGAAGCGACAATTTCTACTTTCTCTGTAAAGATCCGCAATTTCCGAATCTGTATATGAGAAAAAGTAATGGTCCCAGTACAGACCCCTGCGGTACACCATTTACTACCCTTTGTAAGGTAGAGTCATTTCCTCCACAACTAACATACTGCCTTCTCTCGGCCAAATAAGATGCAAATAGATCGAGGTCTTTGAGTCTAATTCCGTAATACTCGAGTTTATATAAAAGTATTTGTGGAGAGAAAGAATCGAACGCCTTAGTCAAGTCACACATGACAGCCTCAGAACTGTGGCCAAGATCGAGCCCTTCAACAACAATATCTATCATATTCGCAATTGCAGTAATTGTTGATCTATGTTTGCGAAATCCATATTGAGAGTTAGACAGTAACTGCTTAGACTCCAAGTAATAAGTAAGTTTCTCCTTGATTATTATTTCAAAAACTTTAGATAACACTGGGACGATAGCAACAGGTCTATAATTATCTGCAACACTAGTGTCACCTTTCTTATGAATAGGGATAATCTTTGACATTTTAAAAACATCCGGCCAACATCCTTCTTGCACGCACTTATTGAAGAGAATTGAAAGTGGATATGTTATATGATTAATCAGAGTTTTAATAAGTTTACTGTTACAACTATAGTAGTCCAAGGTTGGCGAATCTTTTAGCTTTAAAATTGCGCTTTTTACATCTTCTTCAAGGATAGCAGAGTTAAAAAAGGAAAAAGATGGCTTCTACATTTTGTTCATATATACAGTATGATTAATGTTACTGTATTCAATTGAACATTAGATACATCAATAAAAAACTGATTAAAATCTTCGCAGTTAACTAATGGGGTAACAGAATTACTTTTATGAACCCTTTCAGAATTTATGATATTCCAACATGTTTTCATTTTATTGGCAGAATTAGAAATTGCCTCAGAATAAGCCTCGCGCTTTGCCTCTTTGATTGAACGCCTATAGTCTCTACGTGCAGCTTTATAATTTATCCAATCCAAAGCAACATTAGATGACAAAGCTTTACTCTTTAGGACCCTCACGTTATTTCTAATATTACGCAATGATTTGTTGAACCAGTTAATGCCTTGCTTCCTTTTCCCATTTGAAGCTTAACAAAACCCGTGCGCTGTGCGTTTTGTTTTCTTTTTTTCTAATACCTAATTGTGATAAGCATTATGAGTAAGCGTCGAGAGCAAAAAATGGTAAATACAAGCCTGCAGGTTGCAGGTATAAGCCTCATAGCCTCGAGCCGTTCTCAATGTACACACAACGTCAAAAGTCTTGGACCCCCTGTATATAAAATAATTCGATTAAACATAGTGTTTTTTCTTAATGTGGTAAAAAAGTGAACGGGATGAATGGGAGGATCGGTACTTGGTGCAATATAATATGCCCATAGACACCGCACATCTTCAGCTTCAGCTCTCAGGGCCCACTTCAAGGTATGTTTCGCCGTATTATATCGACGCTGCCCGTCTCCAATGGGCGCGAGAGCATAGGGGTTGGCTTTTACGCCAGTGGCGGTGGGTCTTATTTACAGACGAAACCAGAATTGAGCTGGTTATTGATGACAATCGACAAAGAGTCTGGAGAGAATCAGGTCGTCAACAGCGACTTCATTTCCCCCGTGAAGTTGCTTCGTATGAAGGGGGTACCATAATATTTTGAGGTGGAATAATGTTCAACCGCCGCATCCCATTAATTCGCATACCACAGAATATGCCCAGTCAAATTTACATCGAACAAGTTATTACGCCCATTATCTACCCCCTACGTAATGAATTAGGTGAAAATTTGGTTTATGGACGACAACGCCCACCAAATCGCGCAAGAAGGGTTCAAAAGACACTCGAAGCAGTACATATCAATAGATTAAATTGGCCACCAACTCACCTGACATAAATCCTATTGAAAACATTTGGGATTTCTTTGCTAGAGCCATTCATAATCACATTCCTCCAGACCAGACTGCAGATGAGTTAGTCGTGGCGGCAGAAGAGGAATGGAACAATAGTCCGCAAGAGATCGTTAACCGCTTGATTATCTCAATGCACAGACATGTCAATATGCTATTGGAACAGGTGGAGGTCATACCGACTATTAGTCAAGCAGAGAACTTGGTTTGTTATTTTTTTTTTTGATTTAATAAATTTTGTCAAAAATGTCACACTTTGCTGGTTCTGCTGGTTTCTTTAACAAGAATGAGGGGGAGTCCAAGACTTTTGATGTTGTGTGTTGTATGTTGTCAGCAGCGTTACTATTCAAATTGACTATATTTAGTGCAGAAACAAAACTTTTGACATCATATCCTGCTCAGTGTTTTATTTTTTATTATATTTTATTTTATTATGTTATAGTACCTACGTATATATAACATTTTGTTGTTACGTTTTTGAAGACATGATGCTTAAGAATTATATGGACCTTATATATCCTTTTAAAATGCATATTTTGTTGTTTCGGGTTTAATAATTTTCGACTTTTGCCCCTTCGTGAAAAATTTTGTAACAATGCCCTCTTCGAAAAATAATTTGATGATATTAAAAGTTGGTTTTGCTACATATGAGTAGGTACATCCTAACCTACCTCGGTCAGTACAGTGCTCATTCATTCGGCTCCATCATTTTAAACACACCGTACATCATACCGTGCCGTAGTCACCAAAGACCTTATCATTGTTTTAGTGCTGCGAGAACGTTTTTCATAGCAGTAAATCTCCGTTAGTGTAGTGCATCCCCAAAAGACAGTTACACACGCAGTAAGTACTTTTAAGCCTTCTACACAATAAACCGCGAGTGCTACAAACTCAGAACCAGTGTAAAAACCCTTCGTCGCGCACGAGGGCCCCCATACGCGTTCGTGGCGACCTCAGAGCCACGCACGCCGCCGCTCCTTCGAGCTCCCATCATTCAGAAGACGCCCAGTGCTTCGCAGCTCCTTCGAGCCCCCATAGTCGCCGCCACGACCATTCAGAAGCAGCCGTCGCTGTCCTCAAGAAGCCAGGCTCCCTGAGACACCTCCATCATTCTCGTACGCCCCCCGGAAGACAGCCTAGACCCTCGTAAGGCCCCCCCAGCATCGTGCGTGCACCGGAAGTCACCGGTCGGCCATCTTGGCTGCCTCTGACTGCCTACCCACGCGACTCCGTTGGGGCGAGGCGCCATCTTGCCAACTGCTTCCGGCCGCCATTGTGCTTCGTCAAGGAACACACCCTTACGCGAGTGCTAAGCCCCCATCCGCGCTTCGTCCTGCAGAGACATTAAAGACAATTACGCGAGTGCTACGCTCCAGCCGCGCATCACCCTGTACAGACATTGAGACCATTTACGCGAGTGCTAATCCACTATCCGCGCATCGCCCTGTATAAACATTAAGACAATTTACGCTAGTGCTACGCAATATCCCAGCCGCAGCATCACCCAAGACGCTGTTTCGCAGTGCGCGGCCAACCACAGACATTTGATGGCCTAACAGCTGCCTGGCGCCCGACACATCACCCCCACACATCACACGTCAGCGCACCACGCCCACGCACGTCCAACACACACACATGTCCTTGAGATAGGCTCTGGACGGAGTCTACGGACCACCATCAACCCCTGAGACCATCACGAGCATAGCCGAGGCCAGTAAACGCGACCAGGCTTTCGCGACATCCCACACGTCCGCGAAAACCGCGGAAAAGAAGTACATGTCCGTTTACATTGACTTTCTAATAAAAATATACAGGGTATAAAATTATCCATGGCGTCATATCATTTCCATGGTCCACCCTGTATATATAAATGTGATATCAAAAAGTGCGAAATTAAAATTAAATATCGACGTAAGGATTTTAATCAATCTTAAATTTATTCCATAAGTGGTATCCACACTGTGTGTTATCAAAAGTCTCTAAAATTTTATAATTAAGCGTGTAACTTTCGATTCAAAACTAAGTGTATTTATTTCATCCATAATAGTTAAAATTAAATTTTTCGTTTCATCCAATATCTGAATCTAACACAAAATGCCGCTTGTTTCTTCAAATGACTACTCAAATACAACTTTGAATTCAAGAAAAATATTATTATATAGACTTCAAATAACAAAAAATAAATATTCTCCTAAGTAAAAATAATAGCACAAAAATAATTTATGAAGAGTTTATGAAAAATTTTAATAAATTTTCTAATACTTATCCTTATTAATATTAACTATAGAGAAGAATGAATTTAATTACAAGAATAAAATAGGATAGATAAAAATTTGTTTCCATCTTTAACATTCTAACTATCTCAAAATAAAAATAGATTTGATCTAATATGACTGGAAAATGCCAAATAATATTATGAAATTTGCGAAAATATATTTTTATATAAAGTGCATACAAAAATAAATCTTGCAAAGAGCAGAGTCTGCTACACACACAAATTAAAGTGAACTTTACAAGCTATTATCTCACACTCCTGGGATAAGTTTTGAAATATTTTCTATTGCATATTGTTAAATACATATAAAAATTGTAATAACTGACCAAAATTTGATGATGTAATATCATATCGTTTTCAAGTTGTTTAATAAAAAGCATTTTCGCCTCTTTCAGGGGTGGTAGCTCCGTTAGAAGGAGTTTGAGAAAACAACTATAATAAGACTTTTATACGACTTCTTCTACATGCACTGATACTCATTTTAGAAACACTTTGTTTACAGATGTCCTAGGTACTACTGGCATCCTTGGAGAGGGTGACTGTACAGTCAAAATATGAGATTTATCTAAATATATCTATATCTAAAAGTCAAAAATCATTTGCGAGATATACGGTGTCATGGTGTCAAAGATTTCAAAATTATTATCATGTTTATTTACTTGGTGACTCTTCATGATAAAACAACAATAATTTTAGGTTGTAATGGGATCTTTGGTATTCAGTATGTTTAAATATTCCCATTTTCACCAGTGGCGTAGACACTCTGTGGTAACCTTCTTTTATTTACAATAAAAATACTTGTCTTAATTATAAAAATGTAAAATATTACAGCCTATTATGTTTTAGTAATATTTTATTTATCTAATTATTTGTTAAAAATAATTAAAACTTAAGTATTTTACGTTTTTTATAATTATGAGAGTGGCGTACTATTTTTAATATAAATATGAGAAGAGTGACACAGAGTTTCACCTCCACTGCTGATAATGGGAATCTTTAAACATACTAGATTACAACCTAGAATTATTGTTGTTTTGTCACAGAGGGTTTCCAAGCAAATGAAAGTTTATAATATTATAACAAAGAATTTTAGATATTGTAACTTGTAAATTTAATAATGTTATTATTTTTACTTATGCATGCTTTAAACTGATAGAATATAATTAAATAAATAAATTACAATAAACAGTCATTCATTTTGTAATAAAAATAAGAAAATATTATGAGCATTTAACCTTTGCATAAAATTAACTATAGAAAGTTCTGCTATAAATCTCCTCCGCTGTAGTAGCTAAGTAGCCATAGACTAATAGAAATGCCAACTCGAATAGAAATAAATTACCTTAATGTATGGTAAACATTCATATATGTAAGCGTAAGAATCATAAATATGTCACTACTGTTGTCAACCAAATGCCTATTAATGTGTTCCAGGGAAACGTAAAATATCATAATTTATGTTTACTTCACGTTAAGTCTCCAAGTTGGCTTAATCAACGAAGCAGACAGGGACAGCTGTTGGCACAAAGAAAAATAAATCTGTAGTGGTAGAATAAAATCAGCAGCTGCACAAGTCGATCTATTCTAAGATTAGATAAATTACTCTCCCGGCGCGTTATTTTATTCTAATTAGGTATTTATATTTTATTGTTTATAAAATTTTAATATATATTCCTATATCTATAATTGATATACGTTGAAACAGCAAATCTAATTATAATTTGTTCTAGTTTTAATATTTTCAGAATAAGTAGTATGTTAAAGTATAACAAACATCCATAGACATACTTTAAAAAATATAAGGATAGAAAGATTATGTGTTTACAATATTTTTTCTACAATCGGAAAAGATATATGGCTGGAAAATATTTAATTGTGGATCAGTTTATTCTCTATATGTATATTTGGGTATTTCGACTTCTGCGAAGAAAAATTATAATTACCTAATTAAATAAGCCCTTAACTAATTCTTATGACCAAAAAGCTTATTTAGCTAATTTGCAAACCTATGTTCACAGTGGTAAAATACCTACAAAAAAACTCACGGATTTGTATTAAAAATAAAATAATAAAATAATTAATTAGGTTGTATGTATGCAACGGAATCTTTCAACGTAATTTTCACCAATTTCAAGAAGGCTGATCAGCTTGAAAATTTGTACAGGGGTCAGGGACTGATGACAATACAATTATTTAATATGTTCTAGTGTCCTGACTGGATCATCAGATTAAAAAAAATAAACTATTTAGATTAGTTTGCAGGTTAAGTGTATACAATCCATAGAACGATGATAAATGACATTCTTCTTTACCGATATAAGTAAAAACAATTCTTACCACTCGAGTACATTTAATGAAAATTAATGGTACGATTATGATATACGATAGATGTTGTTACGGAACTTTTCTACATACATTTTGCAAATTATTGAATTATTAAGTCAAACTTATTATAATGGACTAAGTTTTTTTGAAATAATTTGAGATTTTGAGAAAAAAATAATGGGAATAGTTAAAAAATAAGTTTCTGAATTAATTTTAAATCAATAAACTTCAAGATAAATTGTAAAAAATTACATTGCAAAACTAGGAACGGAAACGAAACTAACAGAAATTATGAATTTAAACATTTTGAAAAAAAAAGTGAAGAATTGTCAAGAAAAAATTTTATTTTGACAAAAAAATTTTTGGAATATAAACATTTTTGAAACGATAAATTTTGATTAAAATTTTTTTAAAAAAATACAGAATTCAAATTTTAAAAAAAATCTATATATAAAATTTTGTAGTTCCAAAATTCAAAATTTATAAATTTGAAGTTTTGAAATACAAATTTTTGACATTTTAAAATTTAAAAAAAATTTCGAAATACAAAATTTTGTAATATATATAAAATCAAAATTAAAAAATTTTAGAAATAAATAAAAATTTGATAATTTAAAAAAATTCAAATAAATATTTTCGGAAAAAATTTTGGAAGAATTTTGAAAAAAAAAATTGAATTTAAAAATTTTGAAAAACATAAATTTTCAAATTCAAAGAAATTTTAATTTGAAAATTTTGGCAAAAATTTTTAAGAAAGTTTTGAATCTAAAATTTTGTAAAATTATAAAAAAATTCAAAAATTTTATAATTCGGAAAAAGATTTTGATACCAGAACGTTGAGAACAATTTTAATTTGCATATTTTATAGAAACAGATTTTTGAACGCTATCAATATTATACTGTCAATCATTTTTATTTTGGTCTACTTCCTACTTCGCAACGTAGGAAAGTGCTTGCACGTATTGTGTCAGTAGTTAGTTGAAGTGTTATGCGCATATACCTATGCACATGAAGTACACACATGCGCAATGGCCTGCGCAGAAATCTGCGCCCTGAAATAAGACTAAAAATTAAGAAAATAAATTATAGTCTAAAAAAACACGCTTTAATAGCAAACCGAACTAAAAAGTAGAAAATAATTTTGAAGTATCAAGAGTTTGTATTACAGCAATAGAAAATTCCGACAATCAATTACGACTAATTAATTGGGAATAAGATTAAATTAGAAATTAAATTATTAATAAAATAATTCAATTATAGTAAAAAAGCGTGGGGTGCAATTTACTATATATTCATAATGACTTTAATTTTATAAATAGATACACTACTGAAATAATTGTAACATTTAATATCAAGCACCCCACGCTTTTTTTACTATAATTAAATTATTTTATTAATAATTTAATTTTATTCCCAATTAGTCGTAATTGATTGTAGGAATTTTCTTGCTATAATCAGTGGCGTAGCCAGAAATTTGGGGGGGGGGGTTCAGTGAACAAAGTATTTCAAACTAAATTTTTTTAATAACAAAAATAAATAATTTTTAATAAATTGAAACAATAAAAAGTAAATAAAAAAACAATCTCATCATAAACATGTAAATAATAAAAAACCGATACTAACAATATTTGTTACAAAAATGACAAAAATAAAATTAGAACTAGTTGCAGGTGAACCCTAATGTAAGGTAGCCGTAGGAGATCTAGTTCAATCTTGGCGAATAGAGTGATTGCAGGTTTGTAGTGAGACATTACCTATATGACCCAACCAACCCAACCCATGGGGGGGGGTTCTGACCCCCAAAACCCCCCCGTGGCTACGCCACTGGCTGTAATACAAACTCTTGATCAAAATTATTTTCTACTTTTTAGTTCGGTTTGCTATTAAAGCGTGTTTTTTAGTTTTTTTAAACTATAATTTATTACACATTTTAACATAAATACATACAAGTAAATTTAAATCAAATTTAATTATACATCGTCCGGATTAAAGATTCTTACAAATTCTTTTAATCATTTAATTCTATTAAAATTATTTGTGAATGATAAATAATTAACTTGCCAATTTGGCTATCAGTATTTATTAATATTATTTATTTCCCACTATTATGCAAAATATTATGTTTAGGAATTAGTGCTAGTGGTAATAGAAAAAAATATGTTTTTTAATAACTATAATAATTATATAGGTTAATTAATCTGTGGGCATAAACTTGAAATATGATGGCTTATGATAAATAGTGATTAATAATGGAAAAAATGTAACTTTTTTATTAACGGAAACCATCAATGTATGTATGTAAAACAGAACATGACTTAGAATAATTGAAGATTAATTAGTATCATACTAATAAACGTTCTAATAAAATAATATCTAGACAGGCAATGGAAAATCTCTGGAATTATAAGTAGACTACTTATTGACTTATTGTTTAATAATTATAGGTTTTACCTGACAATTTACCTCAAAAGTTTCAACGTCTGACAGCGTATTATCACGACAGTAATCCACCAACAACTATGGCAATATGTGAAAAAACGCGTTTCCCGAGAGATAGGCCGAAGAAATCCAATTCTCTGACCTCCTTGACAGCACGACCTTAATCTGCGCCTTTTTTATTTTTGGGTTTACATAGGTACATAGAGTACGACTTCGCACCCATTCTACTGCCTCATGGCATCATTCGACAAACTCAGAATTTAGATGTAAGTATATAGTAAAAATTAAGAAAATAATTTTTAACTTTTGTTATGACAGTTTATTATTACTATGACACTAATTCATTTTCAATTATTGTGAAATTCACAGTTTTTAAAAACAATTTAGCCATATTTTCATTGATATCTTCATTAACAAAAAAAAAAAAAAACGAATGTTTTGTGATTGTTAGTGACTATATATCATAATAAGCTATACTTTATCAAACTTGTGCGTCTAGGTTAAGAACCATCCTGTACAGACCAGATCATAATATGGTAAACAGTGGCGGTTATAGAAAATGCATACAAATATTTTGATAATTAAACAGAGGACTCATTCCGTTTTTAGGGAATATTTATAAGATCACAGTGAACCTTTGTTTAAAAAAATTAAATGAAATTTCCGAAATATAAAATATTTTTTTCTTAATCAACTGATACAGAGGTGTTTAATTTTTCAAAATACAGTATGCGCCAAAAGTATGGAATAAATTCAATAAAAACGAAACAATTATTTTTTGGGAAAAATCCTCGAACAGGTCGATTTTTAATTTAAAAAATACATATTTTAGCGTAAAATGCGATTTTCAAATGTCATTTGTTTTCGAGTAATGAAGTCATCGTTTTTTTTTAAATGGCAACACCATATTTTTTTCCTTGATTCTGAAAGATCGTTTAATTCTCTATCAAACAGTACTAAAATTTTGCCCTCTTACTTAGGAAAGTTTTC
Source organism: Monochamus saltuarius (assembly GCA_025584915.1). Lineage (NCBI taxonomy): Eukaryota > Metazoa > Arthropoda > Insecta > Coleoptera > Cerambycidae > Monochamus > Monochamus saltuarius. The sequence continues at coordinate 30,973,085 of CM046726.1, forward strand.
GAGTAAATGACGATTGAATGTTAGAAAACGTAAATTTTATCCATAAAAAAGTAACAATTCTGAGGTATGTAAAATAAAATACAATTGATTAAATTTTATACTTAAATTAAATGATCGAATTGTCAAAAGTGTACATTAATAAACCACGTAATTTAGAAGAACTTCAAAATCGCATTCTGGACGAAATACGCAGTTACCCCAGAAATCATTCATAATGTGCAAGAAGAATTTCTTCACAGACTTGCGCATTGTTAAGAAGTTGGTGGATGGCAATTCGAACATTTAATTTAAGTATAAAATTTAATCAATTGTATTTTATTTTACATACCTCAGAATTGTTACTTTTTATGGATAAAATTTACGTTTTCTAACATTCAATCGTCATTTACTCGAAAACTTTCCTATGTAAGAGGGCAAAATTTTAGTACTGTCTGATAGAGAATTAAACGATCTTTCAGAATCAAGGAAAAAAATATGGTGTTGCCATTTAAAAAAAAATCGATGACGTCATTACTCGAAACAAATGACATTTGAAAATCGCATTTTACGCTAAAATATGTATTTTTTAAATTAAAAATCGACCTGTTCGAGGATTTTTCCCAAAAAATAATTGTTTCGTTTTTATTGAATTTATTCCATACTTTTGGCGCATACTGTATATACAATTTTCTTAAAATTACAGCATTATGAAGTTTTAAAAATGAAATGTTAACATCAAGATTATAAAGATATAACTTCGAAGAAAAACTAAAAAACTTCGTATCTGCTCATTATAAAAAATAATATTTTGCACATGCAACCCCTTTTGAGATTTCAAAAGACACTGAATTTCGCATTCACTTTTTTATTCTCTTCAAGAAAAACGATATGGGTTTCATGATTCATTATCAAAAAATTAGTATCTTAATTTTCTGTGACCGTCACTTCTAACAAGTAAGTATTTTTCTTCAAAATATTAGTATGATAAAATGCAACATAATATACTATTATATAATACAGATAGGTACTAACTTATAAACTGATTGCATGAAGAGATCATATAAATATTTTACTTTCTTGAATATGATTTTGCTTACATTTCGATATATGATTAATCTCTAAGAAATAAATTTCGTAAAAAAATTGTAAAATACTTTTTGTATTGATTAAATTAAACGTTGTTAAATGTACGTTTTGTAAATAACAAAATTGTATTTTTACAGCTTTCTGATAAATTTTCTGTAAAATTATCATTAACTTATTGTTCAATTTAATGCTAAGTAGATTCAGCACGTTATATTGAACTTAATAGTAAAATAGGCATCAAGTGGATTAATTTCCCAAACAAATAATTTTTTTACCACTCTCTGTTAAATTGGTTTTGCTTTTAGTGGAAATTTAAGTAAGCATTTCTATATTATTTTCCGAATTAGAAACTTCTATTAAATACGCTAATTAATTCAAATTGGTAAAAATTTTAAAGACGGTGAAATAAATTTAAATGGCATGGCGCCGTAGATTTCTAAAATTGTAGCCAATTAAATTGGAAGGTGTAGAAAAAAGATTTACTTATGAAATTAGTTCGCAAAATTTACTTATGTTCGAAATGATACCGCTTACACTGAGATGGAATGGACTACAGGAAAGATATGAATTATGGCTTGACCAGCTATATAAAGTGTATCCCACTTAAAATTGAAACACATTTGCAGTAATTTAAAATTTGTTGGCAATTTTTTATTAAAAATCTGATTCAGTACGCCCTAAAAGAAGACTATTAAATATAATGATTGTTTACTCATGGTAAAATTAATAAAATGATTTTCATCATTTCCGTTCTCTCTAAATTATCTGTGCAGCCTAGATAATAAATTATTTTATAAAACAAATGTTCTCTCTTACATATTAAATTTAAATTAAGATTGCTTATAATTAAAACAAATATTTTTCGTATGGATTTTTAAGAAGGCACAGGTTGCAGTTAGCTAATAAATGTGAATTTGTAAAAGAACATTTAAATATTGTCCGAAAAAAAAACAATACCTACACGAAGTAGGCAGAGAGTAGAAAATACAAAAATTTAAGTGTATAATGAGTTTATGTTTATGAGTTATTATTTTTATTTTTTCTCTAATATAAAATAATAATTAATTGATATTTCTATTCTTATTATATTAATTGATAATTTGAATTTTACTGTTTCAAAACAATTTTTTCTTTAATTGAGCAATTTCCTGGATTGCTCAGTTGATTTATAATAGTACATACATATCGCCTATACACAGAAAAACTGGCACAAATCAGAAATATTAGTTTTGTAGAAACCGAGTTTGAAGGTTTCCCTCAGATAATTACTTTATTTTATTAAATACACCATTTTGATACCTATTTTCTTTATATATATAAAATTCTTTTAGATCTTTATATTGACTAAGCCTATAAGTTTCACTTGAGAGATATAATTTCTGTAATATTTATCAAAATAATAAATTATATTTGAAACCTCTCATTTTAAGTAAGACAATGTTCCTATCGTAGATACAAGATGAAGCAACACATCTGATTTAATTGTTTTTCTTCATATTTAGATATAAAAGTAGTAAACAAAAACAGTTTGCTAAAATTACAGATAATTATAATATTTAAAGTACTGTTGTGCAATTTGATTTTTATTAAGATGATTGATAATGCTTTATTTTAACAGATTTTAAGATATAAATTCTTCAAGGAAACGCTGTGTTTCTTGACAGTTTTGTGGAAATGCCGTGGCTTGTATTTGAATGTCGGATTGAGACATTTATTCTGATTAAAATTTACATGTTGTAGATTTGAAATATGCAATAAACAAATAAATTTTATGTTCAACTTTTTCTGTGTATCGGTCATATACCTATACTTTTTATCCAAATTTTACAATAAATTTGAAAAAGTATGCTTTGATGAACAATTCATAGGTACATTTTGTGATGTAATAGATTCTCAACAAATCTTTTCATAAAGGTGTTTACGTCTTAAATAGGTCACTCCGTATAATAGCGAAGTAAATAAATGCAAAATTAAATTGATTAACTTATGTTTTATACATGAATAAAAAGTACATAGGTACTGCAATTACTTCTGAAATTACAAATTATTATTTTTTGCTTTTAATTTGTTTTATGGAAGTACTTAATCATATAATTTTAAAATTAAAACAACTATTTTATTAGTCTCCTTAATTAAAATTTATGAATTGTAGGTTTGCGTTAAAAAAAATTACTCAATCTTTCAAGACAATCAAGGAAAAATTGATTTTCTTGTAATTTGAAGGAGTTATTTGAAAATAATTTGTTTATTTTAAATAATTCAAATTTTTTTTAGTGATATCTGTTTAACAAGATGTCCCAATAATTTTGTATTTTTATTTTAAATCTCTATTAATACTTGCAAAAGAACTGTTTTAACAATCTATCTGTATAATACTTCTATATCCCACAAAAAGTTATAAAATGTAGGCTAAATTGGCTGAATTGAGACAAGTATTTTTAATTATAATTTTGTTTACTATAAATGTAATTATTATTTATTTTTCTTTTCAAGTTTTTATATTATTGCATGTAAAAAATATTTTGAGATTATGTATAATGAGAGTACTAGTCAAAGTCTTTGCATAAGTATTCTGCAACAAAAATATTATTTATGAAGAAATCATTTCCAATATAGTTTGATAAATAAGAGAAGTTAGAGATAAATGTTTAATATTTTGCAAACAAATAAGGAAACAACGAATTCAAATTTTCAACAATTTAAAATTATGAATAAATCTTTACATTCGGAATTATTTTGTATTATTGATGTAACAAATCAAATATATTTTTTTACTGTTGACACAGTTCTAAAAGAAAAACAATATATGCAATAAATTAAAAAATGAGATCTGTACACAATTTACACTACACTTTTTCTGATTTCATCAGTTATATCCCAAACTTTGTACAAAACACAGTTACCCTTGAAATATACATGTATATTAAAAATATCACACTTTCACGTCCACACAAAAATACACCGCAAAAATAATGTGACTGAAAGTTCACTAGGTAATCTTGTGAGACTAGGAAAGTCTGTCATAACACAGCATATGATCATTTGGTTTTACATAAAATTAAAAGTACCTATATATTTACGGATGCATTCCAGGAGCTGCTCCAATACGCGGTCCATATAATGAATACGGAGAAAGATATGGAGATAAACTCGGATGGCTTATTGCAAAGGTATTTAGTGAAGGAGAACTTAACGATGGATGCATTATAGATGGTTTACTATATGGATGATATCTAGCTGTTGTTAGTGGACTTAGTGGTGGTGTAGGATATGTTCGAGGCAGAAGAGAATGTGTAGGAGGAAGCACTGTAGAACTTAACATCGATAAGGTAGAATTAGTTTCGGATATTGCCGCACTAGTATGCGTCCTTAAGTGTGACAACAGTTCTTCAGAATTAGAAAATCTTTTACCGCAATAAGTTGCATCACTAGATATCCAATTGCAAATATATGGTAAATGAGAAGCTGCAGCGAGAGCTGCTAGCTGTGCATGAGCATATACAGTAGCAGCAGAATTATGATTCATGTATCCACTAGATGTAGGTGGTTTCGAGTGATCACACTGCGCGCAACCCGCCGGACACGATATTGTTTTTCCTGCATTTGAAGCACTTAATAAATGAGAACTAACACTGCATCCAGCACAATAAGGATCTCGACACACGGATGAGAGAGATTCTTGTGTCTTCATTCTTCCATATCCAAGATACGAACTTATAACACCAGATTTTATTGTATGATTTTGAGATATTAAACTACTTGTCATTATATCCACAGGCAGAGGATATCCTGTTGAATATCCACCTAAGAATGGAGAAGATGTGGGCTGTAAGCCTGGCTTAAATGTGCCTAAAGGTAAATCTTTAATACTAGGATCTGACGAAGATGTTAAGATATTTGGAGTAAATGCTGTCTTAGATGTACCAGGTGATGAAGTGAGAGCTGCAGATCCATGATTAGTTTTTTCTGTTACATTTATTAGTTCTCCAATATTTTCTGGTGAAGTTTTATACTCTGCAGCGTCAGGGGATGTACAGGGTGAATTTACACTTTGACTACTGGAACAACGTCCATTTGATGACACCTTAGTGGTTATAGGAGTATTTACGCGACATATAGCAGCACTACAACTGGAATTTTCCTCTGGAGTTCTAGATTTTTCTTGTGTTGTGTTCAATTCGTTTTTAAAATTTATTTTATTTATGCTGTCAGTAGAATTTGATTCAAACTTGTCCTTATCTGAATCGAGTTTGTTTGGTTTACTAATCTTGTCCGTACTTTGTAAAAGTTTAGAATTGCAGGTATCCGCTCCTATTTGACTGCATGTTTGGGCCAATAATGCCAAGGGACTTTTCTTAGCATCTAACTGAAACAAATAAATATTATAAATAATCTGATATATGCATGAGCGAAAATATATACAGGGTGTCTGTGAAAGGTTGGGAAATCTCGGAGCTGGAGATACTGGTGACCAAAAAAAGTCGATTGAGCCAAATATGCCTTATCCGAATGTTGCTGGGTTTCAAAAATACAGGGCGTTCAATGCTAGAATTTTATTTTTAAATAACTCAATAACTTTGAAACCTGTAGGAGTATGAAAAAAAATTGGCACAATTATGTTTTTCGCACGGCAAATGATAATTTTTAACTAATTTTGACGTCACTAGTAGAGGGCGCCACACCTTTTTTGCTGTATAGTGTGAACAACTTTTTCAAGTAACATTTTGCTGTATTTTCAGTAGAAAGGGCACTTTACCTGAAACGATAACAGTTTTCAATCGGTGCACTGAATATTTCAAATAGGACTATTCAAAAACTGTTACTCCTAACGACTTCAACAGGGTATACCTTTTATACAACAGGTAGGAGAAGCGATTGTTTCTATAGTCAGATGGATACACTAAGCTGCAAAAAAGTTCTGCCATTTAAAAGAAATGTGATGTGCCACAAGTGGCGCCCCCTACTAGTGACGTCAAAATTAGTTAAAAATTCTTATTTGCCGTGCCAAAAAACATAATTGTGCTAATTTTTTTTAATACTCCAACAGGTTTCAAAGTTACTGAAATATTTCAAAATAAAATTCTAGCATTGAACGCCCTGTATTTTTGAAACTAGCAACATCTGGATATTTGGCTCAATCGACTTTTTTTGGTCACCAGTATCTCCAACTCCGAGATTTCCCAACCTTTCACAGACACCCTGTATATATATCGTGTGTGTGTGTGTATGAATGCATGTCTACATATATATATATGAAAACTTCTTGTCGTCTTTACTTACTGTAGTAGGCAGAGGTGTTAGATATTCCGGCCTTAGATATTGATTACTTGAGGTTAACATGATGTACCAATTTTACGTATATTGTAAGTACGTAACCGATGAAAAGTAAAATGCCATTCAATTTTCCTCTTAAGTTATTTCGTTGTAAGAAACAAACACTAACATTCCACAACACCGACAACTGAACTGATGCCACTAAAGCTCTGTTAGCAATGCGACAGGCGCTCTCCTTTACTGATGACGTCACGCATTGTTCAGTCCCCACCTATGTAAGGTTTGACACCCTCAGCCGCAGATCACCATGTTATTGCTTCATCTTTTTGCTTGTCGCCGACGATCACTTACTTTATTTTGTTATGTATAAGTCATGTAGGTACGCACATACGAATACACGCATTCAAATAACCGAGTAGAAAATACTAAAAAATTTATTTCAGGTTAAAATTCAATGGAAACAAAATATTTATATTCTAAATTAGATATAGGTATTATATTATCATTAGCAAGTGGAAAACTAAATACTTATATATTGAGTATTTGTTATTTGTTATAAATTTTATTATCTTCACATAAATCTCGTAATTTTTTCTTACTGCAGATAATATTTTATTTTTTAGTTCAATATTATTTTTCTTTTGGAACATACGTTTTTTGCTATTTTAGGAAAAAAAGCATTTAGAATCTATTTTAAAAATTTATTTCGTCATTTTTTAGACAATTGAAAAAGACGGGTATATAATATCAGAAAAAAATAGAAACCTTTTAGCATCTCATTTAGAAAAACGCGTAGAGAATCATGGTCTTATACAGTATACCCACGGTTAGAGTGAACAATACGGAAACCAATTTTTTATTTGCCCAGAAAAAGTCATTCGTCATCTGAAAATTAAGGAAAATATTTGCTTATTTTTAAATTAAGGGTGATATGAAGGTTTTTAAGGTTACATGTACAGTGTTCAATAAAAGAACATTTCTGTCGATAAAAGTAAACTGTATTTATTTTTTATGACAAAAAATTATATTCATGATTAATCTATTGAATCAAATGTTTAGAATTTCAGTCTACGTGTTCAGAAAACGAAAAAAATCTGATAATCAACAAGAAAACCAAAATACAAAAATCTCATCTTAAACAATAAACATACCTACAACATGAGATAATTTTGTAGTTTCCCTTGCTTCTACACTGAGAAAAAAAATTGTTAATTAGACGGGTTTGTTAAACTATTTCTTATAGCACATATAAGAAAAACGATAACAACAAAGGATCTTCTGATACAAATTATCTTGTTTTTTTGTAACAATATTTCACGTTTTATTATGACCCCTTTCCAAATCAGCCTTTCGAGAATTTTCGACATGCATCTAAAAAGGAATGTACTACGTCTTACGTTTCTACACCGCCGTGGATTCTGGACTGAACCATCACATTGTGGCTTTTAAACGTATTGAATCAAATACAAAATATACTTTCCTGGGTATTCGAAAAGTGAGCGTTTAAAAGGGGCTTTCCATTTTTAATTAATTTAATTTTGTACATAAATACTTAGGTACGTCTAATCATTGGGCATTATATGTATGTTCATATTTAAGTAGTTTGTACCTGTACCTGTAATTATACAACACAAAAATACAATAAGTATACCTAAATAGGTACGACTATAATAACTGTATTGATTTCATTTTTATTTAACAAATATGTTTTATTTTTTATTTTTTTTTAACGTTGGTGCATACTGTAATTTTTATTAGGTAGATTTAATGACTAGTATTTTTCTTCTTCAAAATTGATTTACATCTACAACCTACAACAGATCGTTCGAAACTTTAAAGACTATACATTAATTATTAAAAGTAAAATAAAAGATACGCACAAGTATTTATTGCCATACAACATCTTCTAGAAAATCTACCTAACTACTAAATTAATACAATTAAATATTGTTACTAAATGAAAGTTTGTTTAAATTGTTATTTTATAATCCTATTTCCCCTTAAAAAATATGCCGCTTTTTGGATTACATAAAAACAATATTTTAACATTTCATGACAATTTTTTTTATTTTTACGATAAAATATTGAAGATGAGTTCTCCGGTCTCTGAGATGAAACAATGAAATTCAATTTAATAACAAACACAGGATCCCGTCAGAAATTTAAACATTGCTTCGAATAATTGTATCTAATGTTTAGCTTTGTTTATTTATAAAATAAAGAAAATATCTCTATTTTTTGCAAACAAAATGTGTTTTTCTATGTATCTCTGTTACTCTCTTGTATTTCCTGCTTTACTGCATTCCTCGTTAGCACCGTAATACCAGCTAAGTAAGTAGAGATACTAGAAAATACTTGGAATATTCGTTTGGTCTATAAAAGAAGAATAAACGGCCGAGTCGGTAAGTCTTGTATTATAGTTTTGAATTGGAGTGTTTGGTTCGATTTAGATAGCGATTAAAAGTGAAATAGTGTTTAGTTGAGGTGTAATTAGTATTCAGTAGTGAACAGAGTAGTTAATAAAGATAAGTGATTAATTAACGGATTGTTTTTCTGACAGTAGTAAGTCGGGTAGGAAACCCGTGACAATATAAATTTAAACCGTGTTCTATCTCGACAAACGTCTATAATCATTTGAATGTTTCCGTGTCGCCTGGTTGGTATCTTTGGCTGCTGTCTTCAGACCGGTATATCGGTATACAGGGTGATTCAGAACTTATCTAAAAAAACTTTTTTTGAGTGTACAGGGGCCTCCTACAAATACAATTTTGTTAAAAAAAATCGCAACGTGCAGTTCGAAAATTATTTAAAAATACACTTGCCACACGGCACTAGAAATTAGTCCACTGTAAAGCCTGATCAGGCGACAAAGCTTGCAATCTGCGACCGGACAAAAATGGAAAGAAGTGCTCAAGGAAATATATAACTAACATTTTATAACACCGATTTTATACAAAAATTTAACTGCTTTTGCCGCTATTGTTATTAATTATTAATAGATTTAATTTGTGGTTTTAATTAATAAAATACTTTGACATACCTGATGTTACAACAAGATTTTTGGCCGGTCTTACCCAGTTTCTGCAAACTAACACAAATGTTTCTGCTTCTTGTCCGTTTTGAACTTGTAAGTTATTGGCAGCAGCTATGCACGTTTGCATAAATCTTCAATACAATAGTATGTATCCACTTCGGTGCGATACACTTTATTTTTTAATTATTTCCGTAAAAAGAAGTCCAAATGATTTAAAGTCAGGAAATCGTAGCGGCCGTGGTAACGATTCTCCTCGTATAATCCATTGGTTTTAATGCTTGGACACGCTGTACATGGTACGGATATAATTGAGCCTCGTATATGATACGCCACACTGCTGCAATTCACCATGGACGTCCTAGATCTCCATCTCTTCCACGATTCGGTTTCAAATTTCCCTCGTGTTACACTACACTTGCACTCACTTCACACCGTGGTAAAAGTAGCTGCATTTGGCACGTGTATAATGGGAAATCGTTCTGCTAAAGCATTTTCACATCGTCATAAATTAAAACGATATCCATCAACTCCGAGTTTCTATACACATAAGCCATTTTTGACACTTAAAAAACTAATGTGAAGGCTCGTATCACGAAAACGTTTAATGCCTACAAAAAGTAATCGAATTTCAATATTTGAAATCGTCTGGCTAGAGACTCAGTAGTCCAGCGATGTAAAGGTTGAAAATACTACAACTTAAATAATTTTTTACTCGGAAACTATTTTACAAAAAAATTGTTTACAATATTGACTTCATTTTTCATGACGCATCTATTCCCAAATTCTTTTAGATAAGTTCTAAATCACCCTGTATAGGGTTGCCACCATTTGACATGCTCAAGTAAGGACATTCTAAGACATTATTTGCTTTGTCGAATAGCAGGTGCGAGGGAGATTACTAATGTCAATTTACAGCGTATTGAAACTCATTTTTTTTACATATTTGACCTCTTTGTGTCTCGAAAATTTTATTTCAATATTAATTTAAACATTACCGCCAAATAAGGACATTTCTAGTAAAAGTAAGAGCATAGGGCCCGAAGAAATTACAAGTGGCAACACTACCGGTATATTAATACCATATTAGTATTTACAACCCATAAAAAAAAAGATCCCAGAGTATTCTTAAGAAGGTACTTAAGGTGGCCGTATTTGTGGCCCAAAATAGTGAAATGTCGATGTAATTTTAAAGTTAGGAATTTTAAACCCTGTTAAAGTTACCAAAAAAAATTATACATTACTGAATATACTCGAGTCAAGAATTCAGACGTCTTACGTCACGGCTGATGTTCCACATTTGTTTTTATTGTTAACGTAATTTTCGATATTTGGTCGCGTTAAAAACAACCGTTTTTTTGCAATTTAGTGCAATATATAATGCAAACTTTAAGTGTAGTATATAGATTTATTACTATCAGTTGCAGTTTCTTAAATATTTTGATGAAAATATAATGAATTATTCATTTGTTCGTATGACGTAAGTCGTCTGAATTCTTGTCGCGAGTATATTAGAAAGTTCAACTTAGGTAGTGTTAGTATTTATATTGCCAAAATGTAGCGATTTTAGACTTAAAATATTTATTGAAAGTGGCTCTTTTTATGGAATTTTTACATAAACTTCAACAATTAATTCTTCATATTAAAACGCCAAAGTAAGAAAAATGAACACAAACCTTTCCTAAGTTCATCCTTTATGTGTATTTTGCTGCAGTTAGAAAAAGTGTTAATTTTTTTGTAGAAGAGAAAGGTAAACTTAAAATTATCTATGTCGATATGCACGTTATTCTGATTATCGCTATATTTAACCACAGTAAGATCGTGTAATATACAATTAGCGGTAGTCTTTGAGCCATAAATAGTTTAGCTATTATAGATAGCAGTATCTGTCAAGGGTTTAAAATCTTACTGTCTTGTAGACTACTCTACTAACACAAGGTAACAGTGCCCTTAATTCGAAAATTAGTTTAAAAAAATTGCATTTTCATAATGTATCTTCTTAAGAATACTCTGGGATCTTTTTTTTATGGGTTGTAAATACTAATATGGTATTAATATACCGGTAGTGTTGCCACTTGTAATTTCTTCGGGCCCTATGCTCTTACTTTTACTAGAAATGTCCTTATTTGGCGGTAATGTTTAAATTAATATTGAAATAAAATTTTCGAGACACAAAGAGGTCAAATATGTAAAAAAAATGAGTTTAAATACGCTGTAAATTGACATTAGTAATCTCCCTCGCACCTGCTATTCGACAAAGCAAATAATGTCTTAGAATGTCCTTACTTGAGCATGTCAAATGGTGGCAACCCTATACAGGGTGATTTAGAACTTATCTAAAAGAATTTGGGAATAGATGCGTCATGAAAAATGAAGTCAATATTGTAAACAATTTTTTTGTAAAATAGTTTCCGAGTAAAAAATTATTTAAGTTGTAGTATTTTCAACTTTTACATCGCTGGACTACTGAGTCTCTAGCCAGACGATTTCAAATATTGAAATTCGATTACTTTTTGTAGGCATTAAACGTTTTCGTGATACGAGCCTTTACATTAGTTTTTTAAGTGTCAAAAATGGCTTATGTGTATAGAAACTCGGAGTTGATGGATATCGTTTTAATTTATGACGATGTGAAAATGCTTTAGCAGAACGATTTCCCATTAAACACGTGCCAAATGCAGCTACTTTTACCACGGTGTGAAGTGAGTGCAAGTGTAGTGTAACACGAGGGAAATTTGAAACCGAATCGTGGAAGAAATGGAGATCTAGGACGTCCACGGTGAATTGCAGCAGTGTGGCGTATCATATACGAGGCTCAATTATATCCGTACCATGTACAGCGTGTCCAAGCATTAAAACCAATGGATTATACGAGGAGAATCGTTACCACGGCCGCTACGATTTCCTGACTTTAAATCATTTGGACTTCTTTTTACGGAAATAATTAAACAATAAAGTGTATCGCACCGAAGTGGATACATACTATTGTATTGAAGATTTATGCAAACGTGCATAGCTGCTGCCAATAACTTACAAGTTCAAAACGGACAAGAAGCAAAAACATTTGTGTTAGTTTGCAGAAACTGGGTAAGACCGGCCAAAAATCTTGTTGTAACATCAGGTATGTCAAAGTATTTTATTAATTAAAACCACAAATTAAATCTATTAATAATTAATAACAATAGCGGCAAAAGCAGTTAAATTTTTGTATAAAATCGGTGTTATAAAATGTTAGTTATATATTTCCTTGAGCACTTCTTTCCATTTTTGTCCGGTCGCAGATTGCAAGCTTTGTCGCCTGATCAGGCTTTACAGTGGACTAATTTCTAGTGCCGTGTGGCAAGTGTATTTTTAAATAATTTTCGAACTGCACGTTTCGATTTTTTTTAACAAAATTGTATTTGTAGGAGGCCCCTGTACACTCAAAAAACGTTTTTTTAGATAAGTTCTGAATCACCCTGTATACCGATATACCGGTCTGAAGACAGCAGCCAAAAATACCAACCAGGCGACACGGAAACATTCAAATGATTATAGACGTTCGTCGAGATAGAACACGGTTTAAATTTATATTGTCACGGGTTTCCTACCCGACTTACTACTGTCAGAAAAACAATCCGTTAATTAATCACTTATCTCTATTAACTACTCTGTTCACTACTGAATACTAATTACACCTCAACTAAACACTATTTCACTTTTAATCGCTATCTAAATCGAACCAAACACTCCAATTCAAAACTATAATACAAGACTTACTGACTCGGCCGTTTATTCTTCTTTTATAGACCAAACGAATATTCCAGGTATGTTCTAGTATCTCTAGATCCATTTCTCGAACAACTCGAACGCTTCTCGTCGATTCCCCATTTTTCCAGTCCTGCCTCGATACACGGCATTTTGTTTGTTTACCAGAATCGCGTAGGGGCGATCGGGTCAATATTAGCATTTCGCGGTACCACAGTCGTCGAATTGTGTGTGATCCCGATCGGATACACCTCTATACGGGGACAGACGCTCCAGATGGACGACCTTCATCTTACTCCTGAAATTCCTCTGTATCCGGTAGACGACGTCATTGATTCTTTTAATGACGGTATAGAGGCCCTCCCATCGGTTTTGTAGTTTAGGCGATTTTCCTTTCTTCCGCGTGGGGTTGTACAACCACACCAGGCCACCTTGTTGGAATCCGACTGTATTGGCCCGGACGTCGTATGGAGTTTTCATGCAATCGCTCTCTAGTCGCATTCGAGATCTGACTTGGTCATGTACGGCTGCTAGTTTTCGTTCTAGCTCATGGGTATAAGTGTCTGGCTCTGTGGGCTGTTCCGCAGGACGACCAAATACCAAATCTGCTGAAAGGCGTAGCTCTTTTCCAAAGATAATCCTTGCGGGAGTCTTCCCAGTAGTTTCATGGACAGCTGAGCGGCAAGCTAACAGGAAGAGTGGAATGAGCTTGTCCCAGTCTGCCTGGTTCTCGTTCACAAACATCCTCAGATTGGTTTCTAGTGTGGCGTTGAAGCATTTTACCATACCATCTGACTGGGGATGCAATGGGGTGGTCCTGGTTTTCCAGATTCCCATAAGCTCGCAGACCTTTCGGAACACACCTGATTTAAAATTTCTGCCCTGATCTGAATGTAGTTTCATGGGTACACCAAATCTGCAAAACACTGACTAGCGCTTCTGGTACGGTTGTGGTCTCTTGATTGGGAAGGGGGTATACTTCTGGCCATTTGCTGATGTAGTCCATAGCTACTAGCAGATATCGGTTCCCACTTTGGGTTTTCGGAAAGGGGCCAGCGATATCAATGGCATTCCCCTCAAACGGTGCTCCTACGATGTATTGGCACATTTTGCCTCTGGAACGGGTCTTCGGTTCCTTGCTGGGTGCACAGGTATCACATTTGCGGCACCAATCTTCTACATGCGTTCTACAGCTCAACCAGTAAAAACGCTCCCTAATATTCTGTAGAGTCCCATTGATACCGAAATGTCCACCCCCAGTACCTCCATGTACTTCCTGCAACACTTCCTTGACCCGGGACCTCGGGAGTAGTACTTGTCTCTTGACCTCCGTTCCGTCATTGTTCTCCCATTCTCTTTTTAGGACACCGTCTTCGAACACCAGGGAATTCCATTGAGCCCAATAGATCTTTAATTTCGGGCTTTTACTACTGACTTCAGCCCAAGAGGGTCGGTTGTTGGCTTCTTTCCAGTCTAATAACGGCTTGATGTCACAGTTAGCTTGCTGGTCTTCCCAAATCGCCGCTGCACTCCACCTGTCTTCAGGTTAGGCTGCTACCACCTTGCAAGGAACTGATGAGATGTCCTCTTTCCTTTCAAGACTACTACAATGTGTGCAGTTGACAGGACAGGGCATCCTAGAAAAGGCATCTGCATTTCCATGTTTCCTGCCGGCTCGATGTTCTACAACAAAGTGATATTCTTGCAGCCGTTCCAGCCATCCGGCCATCTGTCCATCTGTCCTTCAGGGTTCTTAAACTGTAGCAGCCATTTAAGGGAAGCGTGATCCGTTCTTAGAAGGAATTCTCGGCCATACAGGTATTTATGAAACTGTTCTAGACCCTTGACGATGACAAGCAATTCTTTTCGAGTCATACAATAGTTCTTTTCGGCTTTCGATAGGACTTTGCTGAAGTAGCCCACTACTCGCTATTGGCCATCTTGTACTTGGGAAAGAACTCCACCAATTCCAATGTTGCTTGCGTCCGTGTCCACTATAAATGGTTGTCCAGGTATTGGGTATGTCAAATTCGGGGTAGTGCAGAGAGCCTCTTTCAGCGTCTCAAAGGCTTGCTGGCATCTCGGACTCCATTCAAATGGAATGTTGTCTTCTGTGAGTTTATGAAGAGGCTTGGCAATGTCCGAGAATCCTTGGACGAGTCGTCGATAGTATGTGCATAGGCCGAGAAAACTTCGAACTTGATGTTTCTCTTTAGGAACCGGTCAGTTTTTTATGCACTCTGTCTCCTCCGGGTCTGTTTTCACACCGTTTGGAGTAATAATGTGCCCTAGTTATCTAACCTCCTTCTGGAACAGATTACACTTCTTTGGGTTCAGGTTCAGGTTTGCTGCTTTCAACTTTTTGAACACTTCGGACACGTTCTTTAGGTGCTCCTGGAAAGAGCGTCCCAGCACCACCACGTCGTCCAAGTAAATCAAGCAGGTCTCCCAATGTAGGCCATGAAGTACAGTTTCCATCAGTCGTTCAAAAGTGGCAGGGGCATTACATAGGCCAAATTGCATTACATTGAACTGCCACGATCCATTTCCGGTAGTGAACGCTGTCTTTTCCTTGTCTTTTGGACTGACCTCTACTTGCCAATATCCACTCTTTAAATTCAAAGTGGAAAACCATACGCACCAGCCAAGGTGTCCAGAGTATCGTCAATCCTTGGTAATGGGTAACTGCCTTTCTTAGTGACGTCATTTAGTTTTCTGTAGTCCACACAAAATCGGGTAGAACCGTCTTTCTTCTTGACCAGGACTACAGGAGAAGCCCAAGGACTGAGATGGCTCTAAGGTACCTTGGTTTTGCATCTCAATTAACATCTTGTTATCTTCTTCTCGCTTGGCTAGTGGAAGTCTTCGTGGTGACTGCTTTATAGGAGACGATGAACCAGTATCGATTCGATGCTTCACTACATTGGTTCTCCCAAAGTCGCCTGGTTTAAGTGCAAGCACCTCTTCGTTTTCACTTAGCAACTCTTCCAGCTTCCTCCTCTGTTGGCCTTATCTACGATGTCCCTGAGACATTCTGGTAGACTGGTCTTATTCGGTTCTTTCTCCGTTTTGTTGATTTCTTTGAGTGCTCTAATAATGGTAACAGGTTCACAGACTCCTACTTCAGTCCCCTTTGCAATTTTCTGTGGAAAGGTTTTCAGGCTGACTACCCGTACTATTGTCGGTTTCTCTGGTTTAATCAAGGTACGGTCGGTAACTATAGATTTATTGAACAAATCCGGATTACTGGGTTCCACCACTCCTACACTACAAGACATTTCCCCATCTATTACAGTGGCAACCAATGTTTCGGTCTGAGCAGGTAGTACGACATCTTTAACAACGAGTCTCCGTACAGCGTTATTCTCAGTGGTGTTCGTTAACACTACTTCTTCACCCATTATCCGTAGCGTGCCAGCATTCAAATATTAGTCCGAGTATGACATTGTCCGATATATCTGCTACCAGGGCTCTGTGTTTGACGTCTCCTAATTCTATGTCAAGCTCGGATTCCCCCTTGACTGACAGTTGTTGCCCATTGGCTGTTGTGAGGACATAATGTTTGACAGGGTTCTTAATACGCCAATCACCAATAATATCTGGCCGTATAATAGTTCTTGTCGCTCCAGTGTCGATTACCATAGAGAAAATACAACCAAAAATAATGCTTTCTACTAGCAAGGAGTAAGAGTCCTGGAGACGTGACAGCGTAATTTCTTCTCGTGGGGCATGGTAGGAGGACGCAGCCGGCTTTTGCCCCGTTAAGCCGGCTGAGCCTAGTTTTCCTGTGCAGCTGCCGCCTGGGAGTCGCGCTTTTGCTGATCCGCGAACGGGGCCCTACACTGTCTCTTCAGATGTCCCGTCTGCCCACAGTTCCAGCATTGAAGAAGGCGGTCCCTTCGACTATCAGATTGTTCTCTCTTCGGCTTGGTAGTTGGGCTGAGTTTATCAATGATCTCTTTCAACGTTTTTATTATGCCTCCATTTCCCATATTATCGCTGTTATCACTGATGGCCCGAAGTTTAACATGTCTACCGGATGCCATCTTTGTTGCCTCGAATTCCAGTGCATGCGAAAGAGCGTCGTTCAACGTTTTAGGTCTGGCGAGTCGTAGTGCCTGCTGGGTTTCACAATCTCTTAGGCCGTCGGTAAAAAGTTGGTTGGAGAGCTGGTCCAAAAATTCGGGCGGGGCTGTTGGATATGCCAATCGAACCAGTTTGGCAACATCGGTCTCAAAATGTTGTAAATTCTCTCCACTCTATTGGTGACGATTTGTCAATTGTGCCTGATACACTTGCTGTAGGTGCGTATCCCCATATCTCATTTCCATATGCTGTTTTAGAATCTCGTAGTTATTCTGCTGCCCAGTAGGAACTCCTTGTAAGACGTCAAGAGCTTCCCTTCGTAGGGCAACTATCAGAGCAGTAGCCTTTCCATAATCAGACCATTCGTCTGCTGCAGCTGCTGCTTCAAACTGACGCAGATATACATTCCAGGAGACCTTGCCGCCAAATTCAGGAGGCTTCGTTTTCTGCCTGTTGGTCCTTCCGATTTGATTACGTCCTCCTTTGTTATCTTATCTAATTTATATCGAAGCTCTTCTCTAACCCGGTTTATTTCTTAGACTATTTCCTTTTTTGTGCTAACAGTTTCTCTTCTACTTGTATTTCCATTTATGTGACTGCTCCTCTATTTTTTCTTCTAGTGTATTCTCCAACTTTGCCTGCAGTTCTTTTGTCCGATCTCTCATTTCCTGTTGTATTGTCTGTATCTGATCTTCCATTTTATGTCCTTGTTCTTCTAATTTTTCTTATATTGTCTGGGACTGATCTTCAATTTTATACCCTTGTTCTTCTAATTTTTCTTGCATTGTCTGGGACTGATCTTCAATTTGATGCCCTTGTTCTTCAAGTTTTTCTTGCATCGTCTGTCCCTGTTCTTCTATATTCTTTTGCACTGTTTGCATCATTTATAACAGTTTCACCAGCTGTGCATCTATATTGACTTGACTTCTAGTTACAGGCATTCACTATTTTCTTGGAAAGTTCTAGAATGTCCGAGATTGTCCTTCGCGAATAACACCGTTCACTTCTTTAAGTCGCGACGAGTGCGGTGATATGTCACATTAGGGTCTTTGTCTCACTTCGGTATAAAGTTGTAGTATGTTCGAGATTATTCTTCTTGCAAGGTGATAGCGGCCCAACCTGAAGACAGATGGAGTTCAGCGGCGATTCGGGAAGACCAGCAAGCTGACTGTGACATCAAGCCTTTACTAAACTGGAAAGAGGCCAACAACCGACCCTCTTAGGCTGAAGTCAGTAGTAAAAGCCCGACATTAAAGAGCTATTCAATGGAATGCTCAATGGAATTCCCTGGTGTTGGAAGACGGTGTCCTAAAGAGAGAATGGGAGAACAATGACGAAACGGAGGTCAAGAAACAAGTACTACTCCCGAGGTCCCGGGTCAAGGAAGTGTTGCAGGAAGTACATGGAGGTACTGGGGGTTGACATTTCCGTATCAATTACAGAAGATTAGGGAGCGTTTCTACTGGTTGAGCTGTAGGACGGATGTAGAAGATTGGTGCCGCAAATGTGATACCTGTGCAGCCAGCAAGAGACCGAAGACCCGTTCCAGAGGCAAAATGCGCCAATACATCGTAGGAGCACCGTTTGAGAGGATTGCCATTGATATTGCTGGACCCTTTCCGAAAACCCAAAGTGGGAACCAATATCTGCTAGTAGCTATGGACTACTTCAGCAAATGGCCAGAAGTATACCCCCTTCCCAATCAAGAGACCACAACCGCAGCAGAAGCGCTAGTCAACACCCTGTTCTGCAGATTTGGTGTACCCATGGAACTACATGCAGATCAGGGCAGAAATTTCGAATCAGGTATGTTCCAGAAGGTCTGCGGGCTTATGGGAATCCGAAAAACCAGGACCACCCCACTGCATTCCCAGTCAGATGGTATGGTAGAACGCTTCAACAACACACTAGAAACCAATCTGAGGATGTTTGTAAACGAGAACCAGGCAGACTGGGACAAGCTCATTCCACTCTTCCTGTTAACTTATCGCTCAGCTGTCCATGAAACTACTGGGAAGACTCCCGCAAGGATTATCTAAGGAAGAGAGCTTCGCCTTCCAGCAGATTTGGTATTTGGTCGTCCTGCAAAATAGCCCACAGAGCCAGACACTTATACCCATGAGCTAGAACGAAGACTAGCAGCCGTACACGACCAAGTCAGATCTCGAATGCGACTAGAGAGCGATCGTATGAAAGCGATACGACGTCCGGGCCAATACAGTCGGATTCCAACAAGGTGACATGGTGTGGCTGTACAACCCCACGCAGAAGAAAGGAAAATCGCCTAAACTACAAAACCGTTGGAAGGGCCCCTATACCGTCATTAAAAGAATCAATGACGTCGTCTACCGGATACAGAGGACTCCCAGGAGTAAGATGAAGGTCGTCCATCTGAAGCGTCTGTCTCCGTATAGAGGTGTATCCGATCGGGACGATCGGTCCTAAGGAGGGGGCAGTGTCACAGAATTTGCCCCACTCACACCCAATTCGATGACTGTGGTACCGCGAAATGCTAAGACTGCCCCGATCGCCCCTACGCAATTCTGGTAAAGAAACAAAATGTGTTCGAGTCGTTCAAGAAAATGGATCTAGAGATACTAGAAAATACCTGGAATATTTGTTTGCTCTATAAAAGAAGAATGAACGGCCGAGTCAGTAGGTCTTGTATTATAGTTTTCAATTGGAGTGTTTGGAGCGATTTAGATAGCGATTAAAAGTGAAATAGTGTTTAGTTGGGCTGTAATTAGTATTCAGTAGTGTATAGAGTAGTTAATAAAGATAAGTGATTAATTAACGGATTATTTCTCTGGCAGTAGTAAGTCGGGTAGGAAACCCGTGACAATATAAATTTAAACCGTGTTCTATCTCGACGAACGTCTATAATCATTTGAATGTTTCCGTGTCGCCTGCTTAGTATCTTTGGCTGCTGTCTTCAGACCGGTATATCGGTATACAGGGTGATTCAGAACTTATCTAAAAAACGCTTTTTGAGTGTACAGGGGTCTCCTACAAAAACAATTTTGTTTAAAAGAAACGAAACGGGCAGTTCGAAAATTATTTAAAAATACACTTCTATACGACACTGGAAATTATTCCACTGTAAAGCCTGGTAAGACGACAAAGCATGCAATCTGCGACCGGACAAAAATGGAAAGAAGTGCTCTAGGATAGAAATAAATAACATTTTATAACGCCGATTTTATACAACAAATTTAACTGCTTGATGATGATCATGATGATGATGATGATCATCGATGATGATGGATGATGGATGATGGATGATGGATGATGATGATGATGATGATGATGATGATGATGATGATGATGAATTAATTAATTCTTAGAACAATAAGTGTTCGTAAAACAACATACAGTAAATTCGTCAACACTGTAAAAACAATGGAATAATAGAAAGGATTTGATAAATCTACGAATAGCTCCATATGATAATTGAGTAATATGTTTCACTCTACAGAAGTTATCAACTCTACTGTACAGGTGTGACGCACCTACGTCGCTTCGGCAGCGGTGCGATGCCACGCGGTGTCACTATGACGCCTGAGCTGTGGCGGTCGGTTTCTTCGGGCGCCAGTTTCTGTTTTAAAGTGTAGAAACACCAGTACTCAGGCTGCTACAGTGAAGATATGGTATGTCCAGAGGGTCTAGGGAAAACAGTTAGACTTCACGGGCGGAATAAAAAGTCACAATATGTATCACTATCTATATATTTATTGTTTTGCATCTCACTGCTGCCATTATCCGTTGCACTTCGTCGTACCCGGGGTTACAACTGCGGTACCCCAGGAGACCGGAGGCATAAGGTCATCTATTTGTTCTATATGGATGACCTTAACCTCTACGCCTCCGGAGAGAGGGATTTAAATCAGTCCCTCAGAGTGGTACATGAGTACACGCAGGCGGTTGGGATGGAGTTCGGGCTGGACAAATGTGCACTGGTTCATCTCAAGAGAGGACGATGCGGTCCATACGGAGAGGACGCCCAGCTCATAGACGGAAGCATCTTTCACTATCTAGATGCCGGAGAGTCGTACACCTATTTGGGTGTCCCACAGCGGGGCACTCATGAGGTGGCAACGGTGAAAAACGCAACAGCAACAGCAACAGCAACAGCAACAGCAACAGCAACAGCAACAGCAACAGCAACAGCAACAGTAACAATAACAATAACAATAATAATAATATCTCTAACCCTCATTATAATCACAAGGATTAGCCCAGAAGTCGAAGACTTGTGCGGGTGAGGGGGCGGCATATTATTATTAAGCAGGCCGCATTTGCGCCCAGGAACGTCTTAAGCTGCGTATCCATTACGCGCGGCAAACCCTCGAACATTGGCTCGCGCGGCAGCCGCTCTTAATGGATACTGAATTACAGCGCGAGCCAAATCAAATATGCCGCGCTCGAACACGCCGCGGTGCGAGCCAATCTCTGTCGGTTTTTTGACACGCGGCAAAGGCATTTCAGTCAGTTGCTCGTTTGAAATTGGGACGGTTGTGTCGTTGTTCGAATTCGCTCGCGCAGCAAAACGAGCAACCACCATGGATAATGAAAAATGTCGCCTTCTAATCCAGTTCTACGGTGCTAAAGATTTCCTATGGAATAGCAAATCTCTACATTGTTTCGTCAATGACTTCATATCTCATATATTCCAGAAGTCTCACTCCACCATACTGGATTCTATTAAAATACATTTTCTTCGTCCACCAACGCACTTTTCGTTTAGGTTTTTTGTGAATAATGTGATACATCACAATGAAAGCGCTTGCTGTTCGTGCACGTGAAACGTCCATGGTAGCTTCGCGAAAACTAATAAACGCTCTACGTTTGGGTTGGATCGCTCGCCGCGGGCGGCTGCCGCGCTATCGCAAAAGTTCGTGACTGAAATGGCTCGCGCGGCAAAAGTGCGGTCTTGCCGCGGATGAGCATGCCGCGCGAGGCTGCCGCGTATAATCGATACGCACCTTTACGTTGGTAGGCCCTAACCACCATTCAGTGCAGGATTGAGGGAAACCTGGAAAACCTCATTAATCAGGGGGGTAGTCAAATGTCAACCGGTATCAATCTCTCACATTGACCCAAGCCAACATTCTTCCACCTTACCATACCCGCAGAGAATATAGCTTATATACGGTCTACCGGCTGCGGGGGTCGAACCCACAGCGATCTAGTCACCTCAATTCAAGTACTGACGCCTTAAACCGCGCGACCACTGACCGATGTAATATCTGGCTTTATTGATTTGGTGACATTAAGAATAAGGTAATAACAGATTTTCAGTATGTCTGGTATTATAGTTTCACGGAATTTGCCCCACTCACACCCAAATCGACGACTGTGGTATCGCAAAACGCGAAATTGCCCCGATCGCCCCTACGCGATTCTGATAAACAAATAATGCCGGGGTATCGAGGCGCAACTGGAGAATAGACGAGAAGCGTTCGAGTCGTTCGGGAAATGGATCTAGAGATGCTAGAGTATACCTGGAATATTCGTTGGGTCTATAAAAGAAGAATAAACGGCCGAGTTAGTTAGTCTTGTATTACAATCTTGAATTGGAGTGTTTAGAGCGATTTAGATAGCGATTAATTAAATAAGTGTTTAGTTGAGTTGTAATTAGTGTTCAGTAGTGTACTGAGTAGTTATAATAATAATAATAATAATAATATCTCTACCCCTCATTCTAATCACGAGGATTAGCCCAGAAGTCGAAGACTTGTGCGGGAGAGGGGGCGGCATATTATTATTAAGCAGGCCGCATTTGCGCCCAGGAACGACTTACGTTGGTAGGCCCTAACCACAATTCAGTGCAGGAATGAGGGAAACCTGGAAAACCTCATTAATTAGGGGGGTAGTTAAATGCCAACCGGTATCAATCTCTCACATTAACCCAAGTCAACATTCTTCCACCCTACCATACCCGCAGAGAGGGTGCCAATCTCTCCACGAACATAGCTTATATACGGTCTACCGGCTGCAGGGGTCGAACCCACAGCGATCCAGTCACCTCGATTCAAGTACTGACGTCTTAAACCGCGCGACCACTGACCGAGTTAATAAAGATAAGTGATTAATTAACGGATTGTTTTTCTGGCAGTAAGAAAAATTCGGATTGGGAAATCCGTGACAATTTGGTGTCAGAAGTGGGATTTAACTGGAAGTTTGAAGAACTTTCGGGAACTCTGTGCGTAAGTGGGACTTAAGTGGAAGTTTGAATAACTTTCTGGAACCCTGTGCGTGGGTGAGACAAAGACCCACGTGTGGCATATCACTGCACTCGTTTCATTGTAAGGAAGTCAACGGTGACATTTACAAACACATTCCTGTACATTCTAAAGAAAATAAAGTGAATGCCTGTAACTAGAAGCCAAGTCAATATGGATGTACAGATGGCAAAACTGTTAGAAATGATGCAAACAATGCAAAAGAAAATGGAAGACCAGGCGAAGACGATGCAAGAGAAATTAGAAGAGCAGGGACATAAAATGGAAGACCAGACGAAAACAATGCAGGAAAAATTTGAAGAACAGGAACAAACGATGCAGCAAAAATTAGAAAAGAAATTAGAAGAACAAGGGTATAAAATGAAAGAACATATACAGACAATACAACAGGAAATGAGAGATCAGACGAAAGAAATGCAGGCAAAGTTGGAAAAACTAGAGGAGCAGTCACATAAAGTGGAAACACAAGTAGAAGAGAAACTGTTAGCACAAAAACAGGAAATACACGAAGAAATAAACCAGGCCAGAGAAGAGCTTCGACATAAATCAGACAAGATAAGAAAGGAGGGCGTAATCAAATCAGAAGGACCTGTTATTAAACTCAGAAAACAAGACTCCCTGAATTCGACGGCAAGGTATCCTGGAATGTATATCTGCGTCAGTTTGAAGCAGCAGCATCAGCAAACGATTGGTCGGATTATGAGAAAGCTACTGCTCTTATAGTTGCTTTACGAGGGGAAGCTCTTGACGTCTTACAAGGAGTTCCTGCTGGGCAGCAGAATAACTACGACATTCTAAAATAGCTTATGGAAATGAGATATGGGGATAAGCACCTGCAGCAAGTATACCAGGCCCAATTGAAAAATCGTCACCAACAAAGTGGAGAGAATTTATAACATTTTGAGACTGATGTTGCCAGACTGGTTTGATTGGCTTATCCAACAGTGGACAGACAGGACATCTAAAAAGACAGTGTAGGGCTCCGGTCACGGATCAGCAAAAGCGCGACTCCCAGGCGGCAGCTGCACAGGAAAACTAGGGTCAGCCGGCTTGACGGGACAAAAGACGGCTGCGTCCTCGTACCATTCCCCACGAGAAGAAGTTACGTTATCACGTCTTCAGGACTCTGACTCCCTGCTATTAGAAGGCATTATTTTTGGTGTGTTCCCTATGGTAATCGACACTGGAGCGACAAGAACTATTGTACGGCCGGATATTATTGGTGATTGGGATATTAAGAACCCTGCCAAACGTTATGTCCTTACAACCGCCAATGGACAACAACTACCAGTCAAGGGGGAATGCGAGCTTGAAGTAGAATTAGGAGACGTCAAGTTTAAACACAGAGCCCTGGTAGCAGATATATCGGACAATGTCATACTCGGACTAGACTTTTTACGAGCAAAGGGGGTGAACTTAGATTTTAATGATGGCACGTTACGGATAATGGGTGAGGAAGTAGTGCTAACGAACACCACTGAGGATGACGCTGTACAGAGATTCGTTGTTGAAGATGTGGGACTACCTGCTCAGACCGAAACCTTGGTTGCCACTGTAATGCATGGGGAAATGTGTTGCAGTGTAGGAGTGGTGGAACCCAGTAATCCGGATTTGTTCAATAAATCTATAGTCACCGGCCGTACCCTGATTAAACCTGAGAAAACCTCAATAATACGGGTAGTTAACCTGAAAACCTTTCCACAGAAAATTACAAAGGGAACTGAAGTAGGAGTCTGTGAACCTGTTACCATTGTCAGAACACTCAAAGAAATCAACGAAACGGAGAAGAAACCAAATAAGACCAGTCTACCGGAATGTCTAAGGGACATCGTGGATAGCGCCAAGGAAAGATTAACAGAGATGGAGGTGGAACAACTGGAAGAGCTGCTAAGTGAAAATGAAGATGTGTTTGCAATTAAACCACGCGACTTTGGGAAAACCAGTGCAGTAAAGCATCGAATCGATACTGGTTCATCGTCTCCTATAAAGCAGCAACCACGAGGACTTCCACTAGCCAAGCAAGAAGAAGTTAACAAGATGTTAATTGAGATGCAGAACCAAGGCACCATAGAGCCATCTCAGAGTCCTTGGGCTCTCCTGTAGTCCTGGTCAAGAAGAAAGACGGCTCCACCCGATTTTTTGTGGACTATATAAAATTAAATGACGTCACCAAGAAAGGCAGTTACCCATTACCGAGGATTGACGATACTCTGGACACCTTGGCTGGTGCGCAATAGTTTTCCACTTTGGATTTAAAGAGTGGATATTGGCAAGTCGAGGTCAGCCTAGAAGACAAGGAAAATACAGCGTTCACTACCGGAAATGGATTGTGGCAGTTCAATGTAATGCCATTTGGCCTATGTAATGCCCCTGCCACTTTTGAATGACTGATGGAAACTGTACTTCATGGCCTGCATTGGGAGACATGCTTGATTTACTTGGACGACGTGGTGGTGCTGGGACGCTCTTTCCAGGAGCAACTGAAGAACGTGTCCGAAGTGTTCAAAAAGTTGAAAGCAGTAAACCTGAAACTGAACCCAAAGAAGTGTAATCTGTTCCAAAAGGAGGTTAGATACTTAGGCCACATTATTACTCCAAACGGTGTGAAAATAGATCCGGAGAAGACAGAGTGCATAAAGAACTGGCCGGTTCCTAAAGACAAACATCAAGTTCGAAGTTTTCTCGGCCTATGCACATACTACCGACGATTCGTTCAAGGATTTTCGGTCATTGCCACGCCTCTTCATAAACTCACCGAAGACAACATCCCGTTCGAATGGACTCCGAGATGCCAGCAAGCCTTTGAGACGCTGAAAGAGGCTCTCTGCACTACCCCGATTTTGACATACCCAATACCTGGACAACCATTTATAGTGCACACGGACGCAAGCAACATTGGAATTGGTGGAGTTCTTTCCCAAGTACAAGATGGCCAATAGCGAGTAGTGGGCTACTTCAGCAAAGTCCTATCAAAAGCCGAAACGAACTATTGTGTGACTCGGAAAGAATTGCTTGCCATCGTCAAGAGTCTAGAACACCTTCATAAATACTTGTATGACCAAGAATTCCTCCTAAGAACGGATCACGCTTCCCTTAAATGGCTGCTACAGTTTAAGAACCCTGAAGGACAGACAGATGGCCAGATGGCTGGAACGGCTGCAAGAATATCACTTTGTTGTAGAACATCGAGCCGGCAGGAAACATGGAAATGCAGATGCCTTTTGTAGGATGCCCTGTCCTGTCAACTGCACACATTGTAGTAGTCTTGAAAGGAAAGAGGACATCTCATCAGTTCCATGCAAGGTGGTAGCAGCTCAATCTGAAGACAGATGGAGTTCAGCGGCGATTTGGGAAGACCAGCAAGCTGACTGTGACATCAAGTCTTTACTTCACGCCATGGGCTTTCGTGGAAGAATACTCACTTGGTTTATGTCGTATCTCGAACATCGTAAGATTGTTTTAAAGGTGAATCAGACTAAATCCTCAGAACGGGAAATTTATTTAGGGGTTCCGCAAGGATCTATATTAGGACCTTTAATATTTCTAATTTTTATAAAAGATCTGCCATCTTTTCTGAATGCGGATTGTGTTGTTCTGTATGCATATGATGTCACAGTGGCGACCTCTGGGAAGACATTTGATGACCTGTCATATAAGCTGACTTGTGTATATAATAAATTTAATGAGTGGTGTCTGTCAAATCATTTAATTTTAAATAATGATAAAACAGTTTTTATGAAATTTAGGATGCTAAATCACCCTGATCCAGCTTTTCACGCGACAATAGAAAATTTAAATGTTAGTCTTTCTGAGTCCAAGTTTCTCGGAACTTTCCTCGATTCATCACTGTCGTTTGATATCTGTGTTAATACGATATGTAACAAAATTAATAGTGGGTATTATGCTATCTAACAACTAAAGAACATATTTACTACTGCACAGATGTTGAATGTGTATTATGCTATTATTTATCCCCACTTAAGATATATTATAATTTGGGGTAGTACGACTTCAAATCACTTCGACAATCAAATCGACTCTTTCTTCTGCAGAAGCGAATACGAAGGCTCATCTTTGGTCTTGAAACTAGGGAAACGTGTTCAATGTATTTTAAATGTACAGTATTTTGACAGTACCCTCGATATATATTTATAAATGTTTACAATACATTAAAAAGAAAATTGATAGTTTCTCCAAAAATTCAGACAGTCACTGCTACGCAACGAGAAATGGCAATTTATTACAGATTCCTTACCATCGTACTACATTTTTTGAAAAATTACTTAATTAATTATTAATTATTAATTTTACCTTCCGAAGCTCCGACACATTCGGAGATGTTCTGAAGAGTCAAGCAATGACCACTCTCCACTCCGTGGAGTCAGTAATCATTGCGTCGGTAAATCGTGTGTTCTGAGCAGACGTAGCGAACCAAGGACGATTGCCTTCTGCATTCTGCCGGCTAAGATCTCTGCCGAATTTCGGCAAGCCGGTATGATCTTCAAGTCAGAAAGCAACGTATGTCTCATTCCACCCAGGACGCCTATAATTAGCACCACAATCTTAACAGAGTGGTCTGGATACAGCCTGCGGAGCTCGGAGAGAAGATCTCGATACTTCCTCCGTTTCTCCTCCTCTTTTAGGACGATGTTGTTCTCTGCGGGATCTGAGAACTCAATCACAAACATCGTCCTAAGCTGGTGGTCGAGACTACATCAGGCTTATTGGCTTGAAATTGCCTGAGGGTGGGGAATGAATAGTTCCAATAAATTCGGCACTTCTCATTCCCCACAACGGATTCTATATCCCCCCGGAGCATAAGGCAGCACTGGCGTCTCGTCTATCTCATACGAGTGTCGTAAATGATAATACAACACCCGTAAGGCTGAATCGTGTCTTTGGATATACGCTGTGGCCGCATATACTGGACAGGCAGACAGGAGATGCATAAGCGTCTCCGGCGCTTGGCGGCAGGCCCTGCAGCTGGTATTAGGAACCTCGATACCCAAGACACGACTACGATAGACGAGTGTGTTAATTACACCATCTTGGCAAGCCATTATGAATCCCTCGGTCTCAGAGTTCAGCCCCGCTGACTTCAAAAAAGCAAAGGGCAGCTTTTCAGATAAGCCAAGCCCCTCTAGATGACGGCAGAAGAGACCATGCATTGGCTTATCCTTTAATTAGGGCTTTTAACTGAGCAGGATCCGACTCGGTGACAGAGTCTGGATTTTCCCCCTCAGTATCGAGCACGAGACCAAGTTCATCGGCTGCTCTTCTCGCTGCCTTATACACAAACGCTCCTATCCCTGCTGCTTCATGGTCTTGGACCATGCAGAGAAAGGGATCCGAGCTCCTGATGACTTTGCAGGCTTCCTCCAAAACCACTCTGCCCTGGAGACACTCCAAACTCAAGAGTCCACGGCCTCCCTGATTTCTTGGGAAGTATAGCTGCGGAACGAACGATCTTGGATGCAAACTCCGATGGAGATGCATCATTTTACGGGTCCCTACATCGAGTTTCCTCAGCAACCCTGAGCTGGGCGTCCTCTCCGTATGGACCGCATCGTCCTCTCTTGAGATGAACCAGTGCACATTTGTTCAGCCCGAACTCCATCTCAACCGCCTGCGTGTACCACTCTGAGGGACTGATTTAAATCCCTCTCTCCGGAGGCGTAGAGTTTAAGGTCATCCATGTAGAACAAATGGGTGACCTTATGCCTCCGGTCTCCTGGGGTACCGCAGTTGTAACCCCGGGTACGACGAAGTGCAACGGATAATGACAGCAGTGCGATGCAAAACAAGAGAGGACTCAGGGAATCACCCTGGAACACTCCCCTAATGAACAAAACCGGCTCTGTCTGGACTCTTGCATTAGCCGATGTTATGGTAAAGCGGGTCCTCCAGAACGGCATGAGTTGTTACACCTCATCTCACTATGGGGTCGGCCACCGCAAGGCATTGGAGCAAGTGGATTATTAGCTCATGCGATGTCATATCAAATGCTTTGCGGTAATCTATCCAGGCCATTGAGAGGTTTCACTTGTACTGCACGGAGTCCTGCGTAATACATCTGTCGATGAGCAGGTTCTCCTTACAGCCAGCTACACCCCTCTTGGACCCTCGCTGCTCGTACATCCGTTGATAAACCGGGTTCACTGCTTGGAGCACACGCGCGTACATGATGCGAGTAAACACCTTGTAACACGCATTCAGGCAGGTTATTGGACGGTAGTTCTTTGGCTGGGACAAATCTCCGCTCTTAGGGATAAGCACCACGCCGGAATTTGCTGCTCTCCATTTAGCAAGGACGTGAATATTCTGGCCAAATGGCGGTGGACACTGGTGAATTTTTTCCACCAAAAGTTGCTGATTCCATCGGGACCAGGAGCAGCGAAGTTCTTCGATCTAATAAATGATCTCCGAACTTCATCCGGGGTTATTTGTGGGCACACCTCTTGTGGTTCTCGAAGCCTTTGACAAAAGGCCTCGAAGTGTGCTAGGGCTGGAGTGTCTCTATCCAGTGGAATCCTGCGGCCATAAAGATCTCTCCAGAAGGCTTCTACCTGATCTACAGTCGGCGGATTGTCCGCAACACGCTGAGGCTGTTCAAAATGTCGAGAAGGCCTTACACGGAACAAATTATTTTGGTCCAACCTTCTCGACCGTCTCACTAGTGACTTTTTTGCAGCCACTAGCATCCGTATCCTGTCGAGAGAATGCTGCTTGATGGTGAGCAGCACGCCCCCGATTCAGGGTATGATGGACCCGCCTAAGGGAAGTGGCTATGCGTCTCACCTTAGGTGTGAAAGCCCTATTGGCTTCCACGTAGTTCATCACACATTGGATACGAGACGCGTGTTGTCTTGTGGATGATGGATGACCCCTCCTGCTTATTGCTTATTATTGCTTATTATTATCATTGTCATTGTCATTGTCATTGTCATTGTCTTTGTCGTTGTCGTTGTCCTTGCCATTGCCATTGCCATTGCCATTGCCATTGCCATTGTCATTATCATTATCATTATTATTATTATTATTTACTAGACTGGAAAGAAACCAACAACCGACCTTCTTGGGCTGAAGTCAGTAGTAAAAGCCCGACATTAAAGAGTTATTGGGCTCAATGGAATTCCCTGGTGTTGGAAGACGGTGTCCTAAAAAGAGAATGGGAGAACAATGGCGGAACGGAGGTCAAGAAACAAGTACTACTCCCGAGGTCCCTGGTCAAGGAAGGGCTGCAGGAAGTGTGCCGAAAATGTGACATATGTACAGCCAGCAAGGAACCGAAGATCCGTTCCAGAGGCAAAATGCGTAAGTACATCGTAGGAGCACCCTTTGACAGGATTGCCATTGATATAGCTGGCCCCTTTCCGAAAAGCTTACCGCTCAGCTGTCCATGAAACCACTGGGAAGACTCCCGCATGGATTATCTTTGGAAGAGAGCTACGCCTTTCAGCAGATTTGGCATTTGGTCGTCCTGCGGAACAGCCCACAGACCCAGACACTTATACCCATGAGCTAGAACGAAGATGACCTGGTGTGGCTGTACAACTCCACGCGGAAGAAAGGAAAATCGCCTAAGCTACAGAACCGTTGGGAGAGCACCAATACCGTCATTAAAAGAATCAATGATGTCGTCTACCGGATACAGAGGACTCCCAGGAGTAAGATGAAGGTCGTCCATCTGGAGCGTCTGTCCCCGTATAGAGGTGTATCCGATCGGGACGATCTGTCCTAAGGAGGGGGCAGTGTCACAGAATTTGCCCCACTCGCACCCAATTCACCGATTGTGGTACCGCGAAATGCTTAGATTGCCCCGATCGCCCCAGCACGATTCTGTTAATCAAACAAAATGCCGTGGATCGAGACAGGACTGGAACAATGGGGAATCAATCATCGAGAAGCATTCGAGTCGTTCGGGAAAATGGGTCTAGAGATGCTAGAATATACCTGCAATGTTCGTTTGGTCTATAAAAGAAGAATAAACAGCCGAGTTAGTTAGTCTTGTATTACACTCTGAATTGAAATTTTTAGGTGGAGAGATCATAGTGATTTAGATAGCGATTAAATAAATAAGTGTTTAGTTGAGTTGTAATCAGTGTTCAGTAGTGTACTGAGTAGTTAATAAAGATAAGGGATTAATTAACGGATTATTTTTCTGGCAGTAAGAAAAATTCGGATTGGGAAATCCGTAACAATAGCTATGTACATCGGAATGGGTTTGTAGATGAGCTGCACTCTTATGAACCAATGATAATGCCTCATATGCATATAAGCAGGGTAAGGGCATAATTTTGTAGCAAATAAACAGCTCTCAACAATGGACTCTGCTATTGGCATTACTGATGAGGCGAATAGTTGCTCTCTGAATAACAAATATGCTCAATGACACTAGTAGCATTGCCTCAAATAGCAACACCATACGATAGATGGCAGTGAACCAAAGAAAAATACAGCAAATACGTTCCATACAGTCCATTTAGAACAGATGCGATCTATATGAGTACCCCAATTTAAACGCGTATCCAAATAAATTCCCAACAATGTAACATTATCAACATTGCAAGATACTTTACTAGCAGTAAAGGTAGTAACGAGTCTTATCCATATTTAGTTTCAGTTTATAAGCAGTGTTCAGATCGTATCTGCTGGCATCAATACTACCACGAGTTAACATGGTGTCATCCGAAAATAAAATACAAGACGAACGTTAAATGTTGACAGACAGATCATTTATGTAGATTAAATATAAAATCGGACCAAGAACTGATCCTTGCCCTACACCGGCCGATACAGGTAGAATTTCGGAGTTAGAATATTCCAACTTATATAAAAGAACTTCAATATCGACACAATCGAATGCCTTAGACAGATCACAATGTGGTGTGACTGTTCATCCCACAGTCCAAACCAATTACAATGTTCCCAGTACTGCTAGCAGGGCTCTGACTGTAGAACGACTATTGCGAAATCCAAATTGACAGGGCGACAACATAGACTTGCTTTCAAAATATAGCAATAACTTATCTTTTAGCAAAATTTCAAAAACTTTTGAGATCATAGTTACAATTGCAATTGGTCTAAAATTGTCTAATAAATTATTGTCGCCTTTTTTGTAAAAAGGAAGAACCCTCGTAACTTTAAAGCAGTCCGGCCAAATAGAATCCTCTATACATTTATTGAAAAGAATTGACAGAGGTTTAACAATGGGCTCAATAACTACTTTTAGCAATTTACTGTTCAGGCTGTTACCTATCGTTTGTTACAACGATAAATGTACAATGTTGCGGACGGCTGCTCTTTTAGTCGGGGCACCTTTTTTAAAGTCGTGGGTTCTTGACTAGCAAACTGTTTAAAATGATGTTATAATTGGGCGCCACCTACAGAATATTCTGTTCGGTTTGCCTTTTTACCCCTGTAGGAGGATGATAAATTTTGCTGAAGTCAAAAAGTGAAATAAAATACATACATAAAAATAAACACAGTTTATTAACTTGCCCACCAGTAGATACACAGATGTGGAATTGAAGTTGACATACAGAAGTGGAATTGAAGCAGTTGACAAGTTCATCCGTTGTTAACGTTGGAGATGACTCCGAGATGGGCAGCTTTCCTATCGTACCTGGACTAGGGCCGCTACAATCTGGATTTTCAAAGCAGTGCTTCGAGAACAGCAGCTTTCCTGTCGTACCTGGATAGTGCCGTTTCAATCTAGATTTCAAAGCTTTAGAATGGCCTTCTTATTTCAATTTTGATTCTTCTAATTGTTCATTTAAATGTTCATATAATTATTCATTTAAATGTTCATATAATTGTTAATTTATTTAATCGTTAATTTATTCAATCAATTATTCATTTAATTTATTTAATTAATTATTCATTTAATTTATTTAATTGGCCTCTAAAGTTGAGAAAATGACAAAGAAAAAATAAAAAATAATTAGCATGTGCTTTAGCAAAGATCAAGATCAGGTTAGGTATTTTTATATTCTTAGTTTCAAAAATTAACATACAATATAGTTTAAAATGAAATCTACTATCGATAATAATCTTAATTAATCAAATATATTACCTCCATGTATATTGATGACTTCAATAAATTCAGATTTATTTTCAAAATGTGGCTTCGCACTATAACTAAATCTGTAATATGAAATACTTCAGTCGACCAAAATCAGAACGAAAAGGGCTAGAATTTAGGTTCCTGTAGGTTTTATACCCTACAAAGATCTAAAAACTCTGAAATCTGATTGGTTCGGTTTCTATGAAACTTCCGTCAAATGTTCGTTCGAGATCTTAGCACATTGTTCCAATAGTTCGAATCGAATTGAATTATTATGACAGTTACCTTAACCTTGCTTTTTGCCAAAACAAAGCTTAATACAACAAATGATAATAATTAAATAATAAACTGTTAACAAATTACTCCAGGATGTTATACAGATTAGAAAACATAACATTACGATATACATCGACGTAACTGGTTCACAGCAATGGTAAGTAAATAATTAATAAAATATTTATCGTACAAAGTGTTTACATTTTAGGCTTACTTGAAGAAATCTAAAGTTACATGGTACACTGGATATGGTTCACACTTACTTAAACTACAACTTATACAGGATATGCAAAAATACCTAGTTACTAGACGTTTCATATTGAAATTGTGACATTCTTAATTTTATAATAAAAGGAATGTTACAAGGCCATAATAATCGTAACAGCTAGAATTTTTCAAGTTTAAAATAGCCTGTCAAACATGAGACTCATCAACCGATGAAAGGAAAAACGATGAAACTGGTTTAGGAACCTTATTTAAAAAACAGCAGGATTAAAATTATCACTAAGTTAACAAAAAAGTTATTAAATTGCTCTGGAGATAGAGAGGACTTATTTTTACTGTAGGAAGTATTAACAATTTGCCAAACCGCTCTGTATATATTATTAGAATTACAGATAAAATTATTATAGTAAATGCGCTTTAAATTTTTTAATGCTTTTCAATAAAAATTGTGCAACTTACAATAGGAAATCCAATCGGATTCAAGATTAGACGCATTTAACTTCCTTCTAGCCTGAGCCTGCGTCGCATCGACTTAAGCTCACTGTTAAATCATCTGATACCAGAATTAGACCGACTTAATGGCGAAGTTGTTGTTTACAATGTTAACAAAAGTTCTTAAAAATAGGTCAGCAGAATCATTTGAATTCAAAAAGTCGCAACAAAAATCATGAAAGCAACCCAACTGCAAATCCAGAATAAATTTATGACAAGTGGAATCGTTAATTGTACGTGTACAGTAGAAAACTGGTCCATCTTTACGAGTGTACTGACCATTAACACGTATAGATAGTGCAAAATGATCGGCAATGTATATTTCAATAATCTGTAGATACAATATCAGGATCTAGATTAATAATAATATTGTCCAGACATGATTTACTACCAATCGTAATCACTAACATACTCTGTTTGCATAACATCAAGGTCCAAGTTGAAGTCACCCATAATTATGGTATAATAATAATAATAATGATAATGATAATGATAATGATAATGATAATGATAATGATAATGATAATGATAATGATAATGATAATGATAATGATAATGATAATGATAATAATAATGATAATGATAATGATAATGATAATGATAATGATAATGATAATGATAATGATAATGATAATGATAATGATAATGATAATGATAATGATAATGATAATGATAATGATAATGATAATGATAATGATAATGATAATTGTAATGATAATGATAATGATAATGATAATGATAATGATAATGATAATGATAATGATAATGATAATGATAATGATAATGATAATGATAATGATAATGATAATGATAATGATAATGATAATGATAATGATAATGATAATGATAATGATAATGATAATGATAATGATAATTGTAATGGTCGGACGTATGTACGCTCCTTTATGTTTTTATATTTTTATCTATAATAGAATGTAGTTTTTACTTGAGATCGCTCGACCACATCGTTTAGCTGGAGACATGATATTTTAAATAAAGTTAGTCTAAAGTTGATCTTGTTTCAATCAAAACCATCACATGGCGCAGTCGAAAATTAATTAATACTATTTCAAGTAGACAATTTATTTTAAGTCAGTAATTAAATTTATAAAGTATAAACTTTGAAATTAAGGAAAGAAAAATGCCGACTCCAGGTTTGAGGTCACAAATTAGTACAACTATTCCACCTCCTACACAAATGTCATCGGAAGGCTGTTTAGCCGAGGCATGGAAATTTTTTAAACAAAAATTTGTGCTCTACCTGCAGGCAACAAGAGCCGATGGAGAAAGTACCGAGTATAAGGCATCGCTTTTACTATCGTGTATTGGCGATAGGGCCTTAAAAGTGTATAATAATTTTACGTATGAAGAAAATGAGAAGAATATGGATTATGACGTAATTATACAAAAATTTGAAAATTATTTATTTCCACAAAAAATGTGACCTATGAAAGACACATTTTTTTCTTAAGAAATCAAAGAGAAGATGAATCTATTGATAATTACGTAACAGAACTCCGTGATCTAAGTGCTACATGTGAGTTTGGAGAACTAACTGACAGTCTAATAAAGGATAAAATGATTCTAGGCATAAAAGATGTCGCAGTAAAAGACAGGTTATTAAGAATTAATGATTTAACATTGTCAAAAGCATTAGAAATATGCAGATCAGCAGAAAGAACAAAAGTCCAGTTGGAAAATATTTGTTCTACAAATCGAAAATTGGAACATGAAGCCAAAGTTGACAAAATTAAAGTCGTGCAAAAGCAATGGAATTCAAATAAAAACTAGACACGAAACAACAGTCCTTCCAGGATCGTCCATCTAGCTCTAAAGAATATCATCAGCCACAAACTCAACGTCGCTCTCACTCTAACTCATTTGTTAAGGGACATGTGCGGGAGTGTAAACAAACACCGACGTTTAAGTGCTTCAGGTGCGGGCTAGTGCATGGAAAAATTCAGTGTCCTGCATTTGGGAAAACGTGTTTGAAGTGCCAAAAGTCAAATCATTTTGCAAAAATGTGTAATTCGGTAAATGAAATAAACATGGAAGAGGAAAATTGGTTTATAGACACCATAAGTGCCAACAACAAGGACTGGGAAGCTAAGATTGAGGTCCACAACGGAACAGAGATCAACTTTAAACTGGATCCGGGGGCACAGGTTAACTTACTGCCATCGAGATATTTGGAAAATTTTAACATTTCAAAGCATAATTTAATTCGAGACAAATCAAATATCACCACATATACTGGTAGTAAAATAAACATCTTGGGTAAATGTAAATTAAAATGTAAATATAAAGAAATTATTCATAACTTGACATTTTATATTGTAAACAAAAATAATGCGAGACCAATTTTAGGTAGAATTGATTGTGAAAAATTAAATTTAGTAAGATTAGTAGAATCCGTTGAAAAAGAAAATATTATTAGTAATTATGATGAATTAATTAGTAATTTTAAGGATATTTTTACTGGTATAGGTTGTATAGAAGGTGAATATAAGATAGAATTACAAGAAAATGTCAAGCCAGTTATTAATGCGCCAAGAAAAGTGCCATTTGCTATTCAGACAAAATTAAAAAATAAATTAGACCATCTAGAAAAAAATAAAATAATTGCTAAAGTAAATAAACCAACTGAATGGGTCAATTCTTTAGTTATTGTAAATAAAACTGATGGGGATCTTCGTATATGCATGGATCCAAAAGATCTAAATAAAGTTATAAAAAGAGAATATTTTCCGTTACCGACAGTTGATGATATAATCTCAAAATTAAATAGTGCAAAATATTTTTCGGTTCTTGATGCTAGTGAAGCATTCTGGCAAATTAAATTAGATTATCAAAGCTCCTTATTATGCACATTTAATAGTCCTTATGGCAGATATAGATTTTTAAGATTGCCCTATGGAATTTCTCTAGCATCTGAAATATTTCATAGAAAAATAAAATATTTATTTGAAAATATACAAGGTGTAGAATCATATATTGATGATTTTTTAGTTTATGGTACCACTAAAAAAGAGCATGATGAAAGATTAACAAAATTACTAATTAGATGTCGTGAAGTAAATTTAAAATTAAATTTATTATTTCTAGGACACAAAATTTCAGAGAAAGGTATAGAACCAGATGAAGATGAAGAGACAATCTTGTAAAAAGGATTTAGAAAGATTTTTAGGTATGATTACATATGTTTCAAAATTTATAAAAAATGTATCATTTAAAACAGAGCATCTTAGAAATTTATTGAAAGCTGATGTTCAATGGCATTGGGAAAAGCATCATGAAAAAAGCTTTACTGAATTAAAAAACACATTATGTTCAAAACCTATTTTACAATATTATGATATAAGAAAACCAGTCACAGTATCTGTAGATGCCTCTCAATCTGCCATAGGTGCAGTATTACTACAAAATAATCTTCCTGTATATTATGCATCAAAAGCATTAACAGAAACACAAAAAAGATATGCGCCCATAGAAAAAGAAATGCTTGCTGTGTTATTTGGATTAACAAGGTTTCATCAATTTGTTTATGGTAGAAAAATATAATTGTAGAAAGTGATCATAAACCTTTAGAGACTATTGTAAAAACCACTAAATTCTTGTCCGGCTCGATTACAACGAATGTTAATTGACATACAAAAATATGATATTAAATTAATTTACAAACCAGGTTCAAAATGATATTAGCAGACGCACTATCAAGAGCTAATGATAACGAAATTCTAAATAAATCAGATAATATCAACTTAGATGAACTATTAGACGAAAAATTAAATGCTCAAATTTTATTAATTACAAAAACTTACCTGTTAGTGATAGAAAATTAAAAGAAATAGAAACTGAAGTAGAGAAAGATTCAGAAATGTTAGAATTAATTAAAGTAATAAAAATGGTTGGCCAGAATGTAAACAAAATGTTGAAGATGTAATAAAAATATATTTTTCTTTTAGAGATGAAATTTCTTACCATAATGGTTTATTATTCAAAAACTCAAGAATAATAATTCCAAAAAAGTTAAGGAAAGATATATTAAGTAAATTACATTCTAGTCATTTAGGTAAAGAAAAAAGTAAACTCAGAGCTAGAGAAATTGTGTACTGGCCAGGCATGTCTAGAGATATTGAAAATTATATTTCAAATTGCCAAGCATGTGCTATGTATGCAAGATCTAATAAAAAAGAACCTCTAATGCAATACGAAGTTCCTCAAAGAATTTGGCAAAAAGTGGCATTGGATATTTTTGAACATAAAAATGAAAATTATTTAGTAATGATTGATTATTTTTCCAAATTTTTTGAAATTGCACAACTAAAGAATTTGACTTCGCAGTCAATAATTACTGAAATAAAAAATATTTTTTCACGTCAAGGTATACCAGATGTTTTATTTTCAGATAATGCCCTCCACTAAAATCAGTATTGTTTAAATCATTTTGTAACGAATGGGATTTTATACATAAAACATCTAGTCCATACCATGCCCAATCCAATGGTCTTGTAGAAAGAACTATTCAGACCATAAAAAATACAATAAAAAAATGTGAGGAAACAAAATCTGATCCTCTAATAGCTTTTCTTGAATTAAGAAATACTCCACTGTACAATGATATAAACTCTCCTGCTCAAATACACTATCAGAGATCATTAAAAAGTATTTTACCAATTACACATAAACAATTAAGAACAAAAAACATTAGTATTAGTAAAATTAGAGATAAGCTCATTGATAAACAGAAAAAACAAAAATATTTTTATGATAGACACTCTAAAGTGTTACCTGATGTACAGACTAATAAATCAGTTTATGTAAAAACAAACAATTGTAGAAATATTCCTGGTACAGTATTAAATAAAAATGTTAGACCAAGATCTTATAATATTAAAATGCATAATTCTGGTAGGGAAGTAATTAGGAATAGAAAATTTATTATCAATCGAAATACATCTCACTCTTCATCGGCACAACAATCGAAATTATATAATTTTTCTGATGATGATGAACATTGTGTTTCGAATGATAAACCAGATGTAATAGAAAATCAAATTGTAAATAATAATGCAATCCAAACAACTCGTTCTGGTAGAATTGTACGCCAACCAGACAGATTACAATTAGAATAGTTATGTAAATATATGTTATAAAATATTTTCATTTTTATATACTTATATTAAGGATATTATTTTTTATAGTTTAAGGAAAGGGGATGTAATGGTCGGACGTATGTACGCTCCTTTATGTTTTTATATTTTTATCTATAATAGAATGTAGTTTTTACTTGAGATCGCTCGACCACATCGTTTAGCTGGAGACATGATATTTTAAATAAAGTTAGTCTAAAGTTGATTTTGTTTCAATCAAAACCATCACATAATAATAATGATAATGATAATGATAATGATAATGATAATGATAATGATAATGATAATGATAATGATAATGATAATGATAATGATAATGATAATGATAATGATAATGATAATGATAATGATAATGATAATGATAATGATAATGATAATGATAATGTCACGGAATTTGCCCCACTCACTCCCAAACCGACGACTGTGGCACCGCGAATTGCCTAAGATTGCCCCGATCGCCCCTACGCGATTCTGGTAAACAAACAACATGCCGCTGATCGAGATCGGCCTGGAAAAATCGGGAATCGACGAGAAGCGTTCCAGTCGTACGAGAAAAGGGATCTAGAGATACTGGAATATACCTGGAACATTCGTTGGGTCTATAAAAGAAGAATAAACGGCCGAGTTAGTTAGTCTTGTGTAAGCCTTGTGTTACAGTCTGAATTAAAGTGTTTAGTTGGCGATATCAAAGTAATTTAGATGGCGATTAATTAAATAAGTGTTTAGTTGACCTGTAATTAGTAGTGTTCAGTAGTTAATAAAGAAGTAATTAATTAACGGATTGCTTTTTCTGGAAGTAAGAAAAATACGGATTGGGAAATCCGTGACAATTTGGTGTCGGAAGTGGATTTAACTGGAGGTTTTAAAGAGCTTTCTGGAACCCTGTCCACAAAGTGGGATTTGAGTGGAAGTTTGAAGAACTTTCTGGAACCCTGTGCGTGGGTGGAATAAAGACCCAAGTGTGGCATATCACCGCACTCGTCGTGACTTAAGGAAGTGAACGGTGGTATTCGCGAAGGACAATCTGGAACATTCTAGAACTTTGTACGGGAGTGAGACAAAGACCCAAGTGTGATATATCACCGCACTCGTCGTGACTTAAGGAAGTGAACGGTGGTATTCGCGAAGGACAATCTCGAACATTCTAGAACTTTGTACAGGAGTGAGACAAATACCCAAGTGTGATATATCACCGCACTCGTCGTGACTCAAGGAAGTGAACGGTGGTATTCGCGAAGGACAATCTCGAACATTCTAGAACTTTGTACAGGAGTGAGACAAATACCCAAGTGTGATATATCACCGCACTCGTCGTGACTCAAGGAAGTGAACGGTGGTATTCGCGAAGGACAATCTCGAACATTCTAGAACTTTGTACAGGAGTGAGACAAATACCCAAGTGTGATATATCACCGCACTCGTCGTGACTCAAGGAAGTGAACGGTGGGATTCGCGAAGTACAATCTCGAAC
Organism: Monochamus saltuarius; assembly: GCA_025584915.1. NCBI lineage: Eukaryota > Metazoa > Arthropoda > Insecta > Coleoptera > Cerambycidae > Monochamus > Monochamus saltuarius. Next base: position 31,014,213 of record CM046726.1, read on the forward strand.
ATTCTAGAACTTTGTACAGGAGTGAGACAAATACCCAAGTGTGACATATCACTGCACTCGTCGTGACTCAAGGAAGTGAACGGTGGTATTTGCGAAATACATTCTCGAACATTCTAGAACTTTGTACGGGAGTAACACAAAGACCCAAGTGTGACATATCGCCGCACTCGTCGTGACTTAAGGAAGTGAACGGTGCTATTTGCGAAGGACATTCTCGAACTTTCTAGAACTTTATACCGAAGTGAGACAAAGACCCAAGTGCGACATATCACTGCACTCGTCGTGGCTTAAGGAAGTGAACGGTGTTATTCGCGAAGGACAATCTCGAACATTCTAGAACTTTATACCAAAGTGAAACAAAGACCCAAGTGTGGCATATCACTGCACTCGTTTCATTGTAAGGAAGGCAACGGTGATATCTAGAAATACATTCCTGGACATTCTAGAACATTCCAAATAGAGTGGATGCCTGTAACTAGAAGTCAAGTCAACATGGATACGCCACAACTGGCGAAATTGTTAGAAATGATGCAAACGATGCAGGAGAAATTAGAACAACAGGGACAGACGATGCAAGAAAAATTTGAAGAACAAGGGCATAAAATGGAAGATCAGTCCCAGACAATGCAAGAAAAATTTGAAGAACAAGGGCATAAAATTGAAGATCAGACTCAAATGATGCAAGAGAAATTAGAAAAGAAATTAGAAGATCAGATGCAGATACTACAACAGGAAATGAAAGCTCAGACAAATGAAATGCAGACGAAGTTAGAAAAATTAGAATATACAGTAGAGGAGAAACTGTTAGAACAAAGAAAAGAAATTGACGAAGAACTGTTAGCACAAAAACAGGAAATACACGAAGAAATAAACCAGGTTAGAGAAGAGCTTCGACATAAATTAGACAAGATAACAAAGGAGGGCGTAATCAAATCAGAAGGACCGGTTATTCGAACTCAGAAGACGAGACCCCCTGAATTTGACGGTAAGGTTTCTTGGAATGTCTATCTGCGTCAGTTCGAAGCAGCAGCTGCAGCAAACGAATGGTCTGATTATGAAAAGGCTACAGCACTGATAGTTGCTCTACGAGGGGAAGCTCTTGACGTCTTACAAGGAGTTCCTGCTGGGCAGCAGAGTAACTATGACCTTCTGAAACAGCATATGGAAATGAGATATGGGGATAAGCACCTGCAGAAAGTGTACCAGGCACAATTGAAAAATCGTCATCAGCAGAGTGGAGAGAATTTACAACATTTTGAGACAGACGTTGCTCGACTGGTTCGATTGGCATATGCAACAGCTCCGTCCGAATTTGTAGACCAGCTCTCCATCCAAGTGTTTATCGACGGCCTAAGAGATTGCGAAACACAGCAGGCACTACGACTCGCTAGACCTAAAACGTTGAATGACGCTCTTTCGCATGCACTGGAATTTGAGGCAGCAAAGATGGCATCCGGTAGACATGTTAAAGTTCGAGCCATCAGTGATAACAGCGATAATATGGGAAATGGAGACATAATCAAAACGTTGAAGGAGGTCATTGAGAAACTCAGCCCAACTGCCAAGCTGAAGAGAGAACAACCTGGAAGCCAAAGAGATCGCCCTCTTCAATGTTGGAACTGCGGGCAGACGGGACATCTGAAGAGGCAGTGTAGAGGCCCAGTTGCAGATCAACAAAGGCGCGACTCCCAAGCGGCAGTCTCCAGGGAACATGTTAAAGTGCGAACCATTAGTACGAATATCAACAGTACGGGAAATGGAGAGTTAATCAAAACACTGAAGGAAGCCATTGATAAATTCAGCCTAACTACCAGACCAAAGATAGGACAACCCGATAGACGAAGAGAACGCCCACTTCAATGTTGGAACTGTGGGCGGGCGGGTCACCTAAAGGGACAGTGTAGGGCGCCAGTCGCGGATCGGCAATGGCGCGACTCCCAGACAGGCAAGGAACATGGAAACACAGATGCTCTTTCTAGACTTTGTACGACCAGCAACAAACACTGTGGTAGTCTCGAAAGAAAAGAGGACATATCATTTGTTCCTTGCAAGATAGTAGTAGCCCAACCTGAAGACAGATGGAGTTCAGCGGCGATTCGGGAAGACCAGCAAGCTGACTGTGACATCAAGCCCTTACTAGACTGGAAAGAAGCCAACAACGGACCCTCATGGGCTGAAGTCAGCAGTAAAAGCCCAACATTAAAGAGCTATTGGGCTCAATGGAATTCCTTGGTGTTGGAAGACGGTATCCTAAAAAGAGCATGGGAGAACAATGACGGAACGGAGGTCAAGAAACAAGTAGTACTCCCGAGGTTCCGGGTCAAGGAAGTGCTGCAGGAAGTACATGGAGGTACTGGGGGTGGACATTTCGGTATCAATAGGACTCTACAGAAGATTAGGGAGCGTTTCTACTGGTTGAGCTGTAGGACGGATGTAGAAGATTGGTGCCGAAAATGTGACGTATGTGCAGCCAGCAAGGGACCGAAGACCCGTTCCAGAGGCAAAATGCGCCAGTACATCGTAGGAGCACCGTTCGAGAGGATTGCCATTGATATTGCTGGCCCATTTCCGAAAACCCAAAGTGGGAACCGATATCTGCTAGTAGCCATGGACTACTTCAGTAAATGGCCGGAAGTATACCCTCTTCCCAATCAAGAGACCACGACCGTAGCAGAAGCCCTAGTCAACAACCTGTTCTGCAGATTTGGTGTGCCCATGGAACTGCATTCAGATCAGGGCAGAAATTTCGAATCAGGTGTGTTCCGAAAGGTCTGCGAGCTTATGGGAATCCGGAAAACCAGGACCACCCCACTGCATCCCCAGTCAGATGGTATGGTGGAACGCTTCAACGCCACACTAGAAACCAATCTGAGGATGTTTGTGAACGAGAACCAGACAGATTGGGACAAGCTCATTCCACTCTTCCTGTTAGCTTACCGCTCAGCTGTCCATGAAACTACTGGAAAGACTCCCGCAAGGATCATCTTTGGAAGAGAGCTTCGCCTTCCCGCAGATTTGGTATTTGGTCGTCCTGCGGAACAGCCCACAGAGCCAGACACTTACACCCATGAGCTAGAACGAAGACTAGCAGCCGTACACGATCAAGTCAGATCTCGAATGCGACTAGAGAGCGATCGCATGAAGACTCGATACGACGTCCGGGCCAATACAGTCGGATTCCAACAAGGTGACCTGGTGTGGCTGTACAACCACACGCGGAAGAAAGGAAGATCGCCTAAACTACAGAACCATTGGGAGGGCCCTACACCGTCATTAAAAGAATCAATGATGTCGTCTACCGGATACAGAGGACTCCCAGGAGTAAGATGAAAGTCGTCCATCTGGAGCGTCTGTCCCCGTATAGAGGTGTATCCGATCGGGACGATCGGTCCTAAGGGGGGGGGGCAGTGTCACGGAATTTGCCCCACTCACTCCCAAACCGACGACTGTGGCACCGCGAATTGCCTAAGATTGCCCCGATCGCCCCTACGCGATTCTGGTAAACAAACAACATGCCGCTGATCGAGATCGGCCTGGAAAAATCGGGAATCGACGAGAAGCGTTCCAGTCGTACGAGAAAAGGGATCTAGAGATACTGGAATATACCTGGAACATTCGTTGGGTCTATAAAAGAAGAATAAACGGCCGAGTTAGTTAGTCTTGTGTAAGCCTTGTGTTACAGTCTGAATTAAAGTGTTTAGTTGGCGATATCAAAGTAATTTAGATGGCGATTAATTAAATAAGTGTTTAGTTGACCTGTAATTAGTAGTGTTCAGTAGTTAATAAAGAAGTAATTAATTAACGGATTGTTTTTCTGGAAGTAAGAAAAAGACGGATTGGGAAATCCGTGACAATAATAATAATAATAATAATAATAATAATAACAATTGTTTAGGTTACTTCATTAGTTAAGATTTGCTGTAACTATGTTATATGTCTTTTGTTTTGTAAATTTTGCCGCGCGAATAAATACACCCAAAGGGAAACCATTTTTGTCGCAACTGCGCACGAGCGCGAGAGAAGAAGTCGAAATTAAGAATAATCCGCTAAGAGCTAGCCGCGCGGCGTGTCTACGATTTTTGCTGTTTTCGTTTATTTTGTGTTGTTCCAATCTTTGCAGTTATGAAGAGCTGAATTGGCGAATGGTGAGTTGTGACATTTATTTAAGGTACTTTTTGGGTGTGCGATACTTTGCAGTTTTGTTGTTCGATACAAAAAATACTTACAGTTCATTTAATCATTAAAACATTATTTCGAAAGTCGCTCTGTATACATAAAGTTGGACCTTTGAGCACGGATTCTTTAGTCATTATGTAGTTAATTTATTTAGTTGTTTATACAAATAATAATTGTTACAGCAAATCTGGCTTCGCGAGTTCAGTTTTATCATAGTTTTATTTTTTGTAGTAGTTTTTGTCGTTCGTGTATTTAGATAGGAATAGTGGCTATTCTAAACAGCGCGAACTGAAATCCCCACTCTCTTTGCAACTCAACTACGGTTATTGGCGCACGGTCTATTTTAATTTTGATTTTCATTTAGTAGGAGCATGATCAGCTGACGTCTGCCATTGACATATCGAACTGTTAACATTTTCGTTTTGAAACATTTTTTGATTTCGTTGCAATTTGATTCCATTTATCCATTTGATAGTAAATATTCTCGTTTCATCGTAACTTAGTTTAGTTTAATCACATATACGTACGTGTTGCACTAATTATTGGTTACTTTAAACAATTTGAAGCTTCTTGTTTATATAGTCAAAATACTTTACAAATATGGCCGCAAATAAAATGAAACAATATAAAGCACTTCGCTCGTCTGCTCTTAGTGAAATCGAGGAGTCATTGGCTATTGCAAATAATGCATTACAAGATGCAACTCTACAAGCTCAATTGAAAATGAGGTATAAGGAGATTGATTTAGTTAGGGATGAATTCGAAACAAACCATCGTGCAATCATCGCGAATATATCTCTTTCGGATACAGCAAATGAGGAAATAGAAATAGAAAACAAAATTCGGAGTGAATTTAAACAGAAACTTTTTGATTTCAAAGCAATTTGTCATAATTTATTTGACACAAATGAAGCAGTTGTTAATCCAAATAAAACAGTAAGCAAACAACATAATGTTAAATTACCTGATCTTGATTTACCTATATTTGATGGAAGTTTTCAAAACTGGTCTAATTTTTATTCTTTATTTTGCTCGCTAATTAATGATAATCCTGCGTTGTCAGATGTAGAGAAATTTCAATATTTATTGCTTTCACTTAAAGCTCCGCCTTTAAAAATTGTTAAAGGCTTACCTATTATAGGATCTAACTATGCAGTAGCTATTAAAACGTTAGTAAATAGATACCAAAGTAAACGAGTATTAAGCACTACTTATTGGCAAGAAATCGTGGAACTAGATAAACTTACATCCGAGTCACCTAAAGCTCTTAGAAATTTATTGGATATACTTACCGAAAATTTAGATGCTCTTAAAAACCTTGGGTTACCTGTTAAAGACTGGGATTTTATTTTATATCATTTAGTAATTCAAAAACTTGATATTGCTACCGTTACTCGTTATGAACTTAATAATAATTCTAAAGATAATCAATCAGAACTTCCTTCGTTTGAAAAATTGCAAAAGTTTTTATATCAGCAATGCTCAGCTTTAGATACCGTGGCTCTTGTTTTGCCAAAGGGGAAAAGAGGTCAACCCTCAATTAATAAACCAAATTCAAAGTTTACAGAACGTAATCGATCAACTTCATCTTTTGTTGCTAATACGACCCGATATAGTTCTGTGTTAAAATGTCACATTTGCTCCGAAAATCACCCCTTGTATAAATGTCCAAAATTTTTGGAAAAATCGCCGTTTGAGCGGTATGGAATCGTAAAACGGTTTAATTTGTTCTTGAATTGTTTAGGCGTTAATCATGCATCGAAACTTTGTAAATCCAAAATAACTTGTAAAATGTGTAATGAACTTCATCATACACTATTGCATTTTAAACAAGAGACTTCAAATATCGAAACACAAGAAGGAAAAAATACTAATACCCCCGATCGACAAAATACTATCGATCCACAGCCATCGACTTCTGCTGGTGAAATAATTATATCAATACCAGCTAAGGTTTTTCCTAGATCGGATAATTTTAAAACTACAATTTTGCTATCCACTGTCATAGTGGACATCTTCGACTGCAGGGGAAATATTCACAGCGCCAGAGTGCTATTAGATAGCGCTAGTCAGGCTAATTTTATAACCGAAAAATGTTGCAAGCGTCTCGGCTTATCTTCTTTTAACGTAGATATAATACATGGATTGGATCAAATGTCTTCTAAAAGTAACAGAGCAGTTAGTTGTAGGATCAGACCTAGAGGTGAAATTTCGCCTGCAATATTTTGTGATGCTATTGTATTACCTTCAATTTGTGGTAACATGCCTAATTCCCAAATTGACATTTGTAACTGGTCGAGATGTGTTAACGTCAAGTTAGCTGACCCTCGATTTAATACTCCAGCTCCCATAGATATATTGTTGGGTGCTGATTGTTTTCCGAAAATATTACAGGATGGTCGTTTATCTATAGAAGATGGGCCTTCGGCTTTAAATACTATTTTTGGGTATGTTTTGATAGGGAAAGTTCGTAGCCATACGTCTTCTGATATTGTTTCTTTTTGTGCCTCAACTTCGTTAAATTTAGATTTGGATAGAATATTTAAAGCATTTTGGGAGATTGAAGAAGTTCCTAGAGTAATTAGTCTTTCTCCTGAGGACAATTTGTGTCTGCAGCATTTTGAACAATCGCATTATAGAACCCAAACCGGTCGATTTGTAGTTTCTTTACCTTTTCGTAATCCTGAACCGTCATTTTTTGATTCACACGCGGTCGCATTACGTCGATTTTATTCGCTATAGTGTCGATTACTTCGCTGTGAAACTCTCTATCAAAATTATTCGGATTTCATGAAAGAATATTTAGAATGTGGACATATGGAACCTTTCCAAAATAGTTTAGAGTCTAACAAGTGCTTCTATATTCCACACCATTGTATTTTAAAGCCTGATAGTAGAACCACCAAACTTCGAGTTGTCTTTGACGCTTCCGCCAAGGAATCTAATGGTATTTCGCTTAATGATACTTTGTTAACAGGTCCCAAATTACAAGCGGACATTTGTAAGATTCTTTTGTTGTTTCGCTTAAATGCTATCGCCATCACCGCCGATATAAAACAGATGTATCGTCAAATTTTAATCTCACCATCGCATAGAAAGTATCAACTTATCTTTTGGAGATTTTCCCCTGACCAACCTTTGCAGAAATTTCAATTGAACACCGTAACTTACGGCATTTCATCCAGTCCTTTCTTGGTCTTGAGAACATTGCAACAACTTGCTAGTGAGGGTAACTGCAATTATCCTATGGCTGCTAAAATTATAACATCGAACATGTATGTTGATGACATTGTAACTGGTTGCAGTTCGCTTGAAGAGGCTTTGGTCATTTATAATCAGTTGGTTGATTTACTAAGAACTGGAGGGTTTGAACTCCGGAAATGGTCTAGTAATTGCCCTATCTTTTTGTCTCACATTCCAGAATCTCAACAAGCGGCAATATCTTTTGATCAAGATATTTTCATAAAAATATTAGGATTGCAATGGCATCCTTCTAATGATGTTTTTTTGTATAAAATCGAATCCGCAGAGACGAAGTGTACTAAACGTGTAATTCTTTCCGAGTTGGGAAAAATATTTGATCCCTTAGGTTTTCTTGCACCATTGACATTCTTTGTAAAACATCTTATGCAACATTTGTGGACATTGGGGTTATCATGGGACCAGGTACCGCCAGATAATGTCATTGAGTGTTGGTCTAAATTTAAGTCGGAATTACCAGATTTATCTTCTTTACATATTAATCGTCGTTTAGTTTTCGACAATTTCGATTCTTGTCACCTTCATGGTTTCTGCGATGCGTCGGAAAGGGGTTACGCTGCAGTAATCTATTTTCGATTTTATTCTTCAAAAGGCGTTTGCACCCCTTTAGTGGTTGCGAAAACTAAGGTGGCACCACTGAAATCCATATCGTTGCCTCGTCTAGAGCACTGTGGAGCTGTTTTGCTAGCAGATCTCGTGTCGTTGGTTCTAACTGTGTTCAAAAACAAATTATCATTTAGTAAACTTTACTGTTGGTCAGATTCTAAAGTAGCTTTAGATTGGATCAAGTCATCCCCTCACAGATGGAAGACATTTGTGAGCAATCGCGTGAGTAGAATTCAGGATCAGGTTTCTCCAGATTGTTGGTATCATGTTCCTGGTGACGCCAACCCTGCAGATTGCGCTTCTCGCGGACTTTATCCTTTAGACCTTCTAAATTGTAAGCCGTGGTGGGAAGGACCTTCTTGGCTATCTTTGCCTGAGAATTTGTGGCCAACTGCGGCCTATGAGAATCTTTCGCGCTCAGACGTGGTCGCTGAAGAAAGATATATTTCCTTACTAGTTTGTTTACCTCCAAACCATTTTTTTGATAGTTTACTGGATCGTTTTTCGTCTCTTAGCACAATTAAAAGAGTTATAGCTTACTGTATTCGATTTTCATATAATCTTCGAAACAAAGAGAATAGACGGCAAGGTGCTCTCACCTATCCGGAATTGAATGAGGCATTCTTGTTATTAATTAAATCTGTCCAATTGTCTGCTTTCGCTAGTGACATTTCTAACCTCAAAACCAATCGATCTTGTTCAAAGACAATTCGAAAATTGGCTCCTTTTATTGATAAACGAGGTATTCTTAGGGTGGGCGGACGATTGTTACATTCTGCCTTAAAATATATTACTAAATATCCCATATTGTTGCCTTGTAAACATAGACTGACTTCCTCGATTATCGAATACTTTCACATTAGTTATTTGCATCCCGGTTTGCAAACAATGCATTTTCTCTTATCTCAGCAATTTTGGATTTTATCTTCGAAAAGAGCAATAAAATCTTGGATATCTCGATGCCACACTTGCTTTCGTGTGCACCCTAAATCCATTACACCTTTTATGGGTAATCTTCCAAGTCATCGTGTTAATCAAATTAAGCCATTTTCTTGTGTCGTTGTTGATTTTGCTGGCCCATTTCGTATAATCATGTCTCGGATTCGAGGAGCAAAATCACTCAAAGCCTATATTTGTATTTTCATTTGTTTTGCCACAAAGGCCATCCATTTAGAGGTTGCTTCAGATTTATCAAGTGAAGCTTTTTTAGCGGCTTTACGAAGATTTATAGCTCGTAGAGGTCGATGTGCTAAGATATATAGTGATTGTGGTCGTAACTTCATAGGGGCTTATAATCAGCTCCTTCAAACCATGAAAAAGACCAGCGAAACAGAAATAATAGAGTGGAGCTTCAATCCTCCCTCTGCGCCTCACTTTGGCGGCCTTTGGGAGGCCGGCGTTAAATCCTTTAAGTCCCATTTCATTCGCATAGTTGGCGAACAAGTTTTGACATTCGAAGAACTAAATACAGTGGCAGTTCAAATAGAAGCTATATTGAATTCTCGACCATTGTGTGCCATTAGCTCTGATCCCAACGACTTATCCCCGTTAACTCCGGGTCATTTTCTAACATTAGAACCACTTTCATCTCTTCCAGAACCCGATGTTACCTCGTTAAATATTAATCGATTAAGCCGCTGGCAATCGTTGCAAAATATCCATCAGCATTTCTGGCGACGCTGGTCCTGTGAATATTTAAACACGTTGCAACAACGACAAAAATGGAATCAAAATTGTGACCAAATTAAGGAAAATGCGGTGGTCCTTATTAGAAATGACAACTTGCCACCTCTTAAGTGGTGCCTTGGTCGCATAATCAAGCTCCATCCAGGATCGGATGGCATTTGTAGAGTAGCCACTGTTCGCACATCTCAGGGCACGATTCAACGACCAGTGGTTAAATTATGCGTTTTGCCTTCCCACTAAAAATATGTATATTTTGGTGGGCGGTATGTTTAGGTTAGTTCATTAGTTAAGATTTGCTGTAACTATGTTATATCTCTTTTGTCTTGTAAATTTTGCCGCGCGAAAAAATACACCCAAAGGGAAACCATTTTTGTCGCAACTGCGCACGAGCGCGAGAGAAGAAGTCGAAATTAAGAATAATCCGCTAAGAGCTAGCCGCGCGGCGTGTCTACGATTTTTGCTGTTTTCGTTTATTTTGTGTTGTTCCAATCTTTGCAGTTATGAAGAGCTGAACTGGCGAATGGTGAGTTGTGACATTTATTTAAGGTTCTTTTTGGGTGTGCGATACTTTGCAGTTTTGTTGTTCGATACAAAAAATACTTACAGTTCATTTAATCATTAAAACATTATTTCGAAAGTCGCTCTGTATACAACAAAAATAATAAAACAAGCAATAAATAATAATAATAATAATAATAATAATAATAATAATAATAATAATAATAATAATAATACTAATAGTAATAGTAATAGTAATAGTAATAGTAATAGTAATAGTAATAGTAATAGTAATAGTAATAGTAATAGTAATAGTAATAGTAATAGTAATAGTAATAGTAATAGTAATAGTAATAGTAATAGTAATAGTAATAGTAATAGTAATAGTAATAGTAATAGTAATAGTAATAGTAATAGTAATAGTAATAGTAATAGTAATAGTAATAGTAATAGTAATAGTAATAGTAATAGTAATAGTAATAGTAATAGTAATAATAATAATAATAAGTAATAGTAATAGTAATAGTAATAGTAATAGTAATAGTAATAGTAATAGTAATAGTAATAGTAATACTAATAGTAATAGTAATAGTAATAGTAATAGTAATAGTAATAGTAATAGTAATAGTAATAGTAATAGTAATAGTAATAGTAATAGTAATAGTAATAGTAATAGTAATAGTAATAGTAATAGTAATAGTAATAGTAATAGTAATAGTAATAGTAATAATAGATAGCTTTATTGACAATATATATCCAAGTACATTTATGTCACAGAATTAAAATCATTAAAAATATAATAAACATATAGAGCAAAAATATATGATGTAGCACCCGGCCAATAGTCACTTAGATTAAAAAAAAAGAAAAGAAACACTTAACAACAGCACAACAAAAATATATATAGTTAAAATGTGCAAATTGTAATAGAAATAAATACAGAGTTATCAAGATTACTAGAAATCTAATCTGCGAAAGTATAGAACTCATTTACACTGTAGAAGCATTGTTCAAGAAGAAAACGTTTTGCTAATTTGTGAAAACAGTTTACTGACAATGATTTGACATTAATATGGTTATGACAACTCATAAATTTATTGTAAAGATTTAGATTCAGTTTGTTACACTGAGTCATTCTCAACCTTGAATAAAGTGGCACAAGATTCTCCCTCAACCTTGTATTATAAACATGTATATCTGAATGAGACAGAAAATTACTTAAATTTTTGTGAATAAATAATAAAACTTCTAAAACAAGAACACAAGGAAAGGGCAGAATACCATGCTTCTTGAACAACGGTCTACAGTGCGTACTGTATGGTGCTGACTCCATGACTCTCACAGCGGCTTTTTGCAATGAAAAAATTCTGTATGATTTTGACGAATGACCCCAAAGAATGATACCATACGACAATAAACTATGAATTAGTGCGTAATAAACCGTCCTCATCGAATTGTTGTCCAAACATGATCTAAGTTGGCGCATTACAAATATTCCTTTAGAAAGCCCAGAACACAGGTTATTAATGTGCGCCGACCAACACAGACCAGTATCCAGTGTGACACCGAGTAACCGTACCGGTTCGGATCTTTCAACCCACCTATCTGCACTAAAAGCATATTTTTAGTTTTTAATTCATTCAGTTTCAGCTTATTCGCATTAAACCAATTTTTTACTCTCTCGAATCCCTCCTTAATACGGCTTTCATCACCCCTGGCCAGCAAAGTTGTATCATCCGCAAATAGGATACATCGACAACAATCCAAAGACGCCGGAAGGTCATTAATATAAACCAAAAATAACAATGGTCCTAAAACGGAGCCCTGAGGTACGCCACGGGTGATAGGTTGAAGATCCGAAACAGCACCGCCAATACTAACATATTGTGATCTATTTGTTAGGTAAGATCTAAATAGATTCAAAACATTTCCGCGTAAGCCATAATGTTCTAATTTTTAAAAGGATCTCTGTATCTACGCAGTCAAAAGCTTTAGATAGATCGCATAAAACTGCTTGAGTAGGAAGTCTATCATCTAATCCTTCAACTATGTAATCAATTAAAGTTTGCAGAGCTTTAACAGTGGATAATTTTTACGAAAACCAAATTGAGCTGAGGAAATAATAGCTTTATTATCTAGATAACTTAAAAATTTTCTTTAACAATAATTTCAAAAATCTTTGATAAAATCGGTACAATTGATATCGGTCTATAGTTATCAAGTACTTCATTATCCCCTTTCTTGAATATAGGAACAATTTTGAAATTTTAAAGTCCTCAGGCCATGTACCATTCACAATACACTTGTTAAATAATACTGCGAGAGGCATAGAAATTACATCAATGGAAGCCTTTATAATACGACTATTAAGGTCATAGTAGTCTAAACTTTCCGAATTTTTTAATTTTAGGATGGCTTGCCTAACGTCAGACTCTAAAACTGATGACATGAAAAATGAATTAGAAAAGGTAGGCACATTGTTTAAAAAGTAACATGGATCGATATTAGAAAATGCAATAGTTTTAGCAATGGCTTCAGATACAGTTGTAAAAAAGATATTAAATTCATTAGGGGATAGAGACGAAGTAGCTGGACCCAATCTCGAAGGAAGCTCACTCTTAACTATTCTCCATATAGATTTCGTTTTATTATCGGAGGTAAAAATTGAATTGGAATAAAACCTAAACTTTTCCTGTCTTAGAGCTCGCTTATAATTCCTGCGCAATTCAGTATAACAATTCCAATCAGTAGGGGATCTAGAACTATCAAAAATTTGCCTGCTTATGTGCAGTTCAGAACGTAATTTACGGAGCCGTTCATTAAACCAATTTAAACCTTTGTTTTTGCTTTTAATATTTTTGACTGGAAGACATATATCTAACTGAGTGCATAACTGATTAAGTAGCAATTTTGCTATCTGATCTGTGTTTAAATCGACCACATGAGACCAGTCAAAGGTACTAATATTATTAACAAATTTATCAATATTATTTTTGTTAAATATTCTTGTATTAACAGGATCCGAAGAAGACGGTTTTCTATGCGGCTTTTTATAACAATATATATAGAAGAATGATCAGAAATATGAGGATCAAACACTCCTGTTAGGACATCCTCAGGCAACAAATTACTAATTACATTATCGAGGCATGAGCTAGTATTAGCGGTAATCCTAGTAGGAGCACTAATGAAATGTTTCGAACCATACATAGCAAGAATATTTTGTATGTCCACAGCGTGCTCTGTGTCACCCGTCAAATCTATATTTATATCACCAATCAAGACAAAGTGTTTATATCTAGCTGACAAATAGTCAATCAAACAAGTGAGTTTATCTTCAAATACTGCTATATCACCACGACTTGAAGATCTGTATATAGAGATTATGGCACAATTTAAAAATTTAAGCTCAACTCCACAGAACTCAGCGTGCTGCTGTATACAAAAATTGCTGACATCGATGGATTTTACCTTTAAGCTGTTAGAGGCATAGATAGCAACACCACCATGAGCAATGTCAGATCTACAAAAAGCAGATACAAGTTCGAAATTATACAAATTTACTTTACTTAGATTAACTTCACTGAGCCAATGTTCAGATACACAAAATATATCAAATTTATTTTCTTTAAAAAAGACATTTAGCATATCGACTTTGTTTGCTATACTCTGGACATTGATATGTAACACAGAATACGCAGTCCTGTCTTCTATGAGCGGTACTATGCCACCAACACTGTCACTATTAATCACGCTCCTTGGGAGATCCCCTGGATCCTGATGGAGCCGGTCTCGGAGGAGAAGGTTTTGGAGAGTTGAAACGTGTTCCCGAAAAACTGATTTAGAAAGATACCGCTGGGCCAAATTTCAGATTTTATTATTTTATCTGCTTCATCTTTGGGCACTGATATTTTAAAGGACGAATACTTAGATGGGTTTCGTGAATTAAGTTTTTCAACTTGAACTTCCGGAACCACTGCGCGAAGATATTCTTGAAGTACTCCTTCTTCCGTGTTTGGATCCCAATTAGTCGTATGGTAGTGTTTCAGTGGCACAGTATTAGCCGACTTTAGCATAGTGTTGTTAGACAAATTAATTGCACCACCAACAAGGATATTCCTAGACTTCCTTCGCGGCAAAGATCTATTTCCCCGCGAACTTCCCGGTTCGTCGTTGTTTATATAAATTACATCACTGCATACTTTATGCGATTGAGCTAGGTGTACTGCTTGGGAGACAGCTGCAGGAGTAATATTGGTGATCGCTTTTTTTGGAATGGCGCCGTTCGAACAATTAGATTGGTTCGAAATCTGGTCTGCATGGGCTGCTGGCAAATTGGAAGACATAACTGCAGATCCGGTGACGTTCTCTAACTTCAACTCTTTACTGAGATAAGATACTTGTTGCTGTAAGGAATTTATAGCAATAGATTGGTTCTGTATAGTCAAATCCTTTTGCTTTATTAGTTCTTCCAGGTGTCTAATCTTCAATTCGTTAACATTAAGTAAAAAACTCTCCAATATTGGAGATAAGTCATCCTGTCCTTCATTGGTGGATGCAGTGTTGGTATCTTTGTTACATGGAATGTCAGTACAACAATTTACTGTTTCATCATCAATAAATTCTACGGTCTTTAATACATTTAAGCAGCTTTTGTGTGACACAGTGCCGCAGACGATACATTTGAGGCCAGTCTGAACGGAGTTTTTACATCTTTTACACTTATTAGAGGTTGACGATTTAGAATTATTTTTAGACATATTTATATATTAAATCAAATCATAATAATAATAATAATAATAATAATAATAATAATAATAATAATAATAATAATAATAATAATAATAATAATAATAATAATAATAATAATAATAATAATAATAATAATAATAATAATAATAATAATAATAATAATAATAATAATAATAATAATAATAATAATAATAATAATAATAATAATAATAATAATAATAATAATAATAATAATAATAATAATAATAATAATAATAATAATAATAATAATAATAATAATAATAATAATAATAATAATAATAATAATAATAATAATAATAATAATAATAATAATAATAATAATAATAATAATAATAATAATAATAATAATAATAATAATAATAATAATAATAATAATAATAATAATAATAATAATAATAATAATAATAATAATAATAATAATAATAATAATAATAATAATAATAATAATAATAATAATAATAATAATAATAATAATAATAATAATAATAATAATAATAATAATAATAATAATAATAATAATAATAATAATAATAATAATAATAATAATAATAATAATAATAATAATAATAATAATAATAATAATAATAATAATAATAATAATAATAATAATAATAATAATAATAATAATAATAATAATAATAATAATAATAATAATAATAATAATAATAATAATAATAATAATAATAATAATAATAATAATAATAATAATAATAATAATAATAATAATAATAATAATAATAATAATAATAATAATAAATAATAATAATAATAATAATAATAATAATAATAATAATAATAATAATAATAATAATAATAATAATAATAATAATAATAATAATAATAATAATAATAATAATAATAATAATAATAATAATAATAATAATAATAATAATAATAATAATAATAATAATAATAATAATAATAATAATAATAATAATAATAATAATAATAATAATAATAATAATAATAATAATAATAATAATAATAATAATAATAATAATAATAATAATAATAATAATAATAATAATAATAATAATAATAATAATAATAATAATAATAATAATAATAATAATAATAATAATAATAATAATAATAATAATAATAATAATAATAATAATAATAATAATAATAATAATAATAATAATAATAATAATAATAATAATAATAATAATAATAATAATAATAATAATAATAATAATAATAATAATAATAATAATAATAATAATAATAATAATAATAATAATAATAATAATAAGCCGGATGGATTGCCCGTTGACGACCAAGGCCATGAAAATGGAAGTTTTGAGTGGACCGATGAACTAAGGGACGATCTTCTGGTCTGTTATGAAAGCAGCGAGCCCGGGCGAAGAGGATACATGGCGCGGATGTATGCTCGGTGGTGCGACATGCACCCCGAAGGCCGCGCCCTCACCGCACAAAATCTGCGGGATTATGTATCCTACCTTCGTCGCAGAGGCTATGAGAGGCGTCCTCATCTAAGGGTGAATGAAGTGGTTGAAGAACCACGGAATGATCCCGAAGAGGCGCCGCGCTTCATTCCCCGAGAACAGGACGACCTGAGCACCCGTCGGGGTTGCCCTTTATAAAACCCCCGAAGCCCGCAGATCTGGCCCGAGTGGATACTGCGCTCCGTGAGGATCTTCCAGAAGAGGCTGACATCTGGCGCGTCAATTGCGCTGTGTACGACGCCGCTGAACTGCTGACTCGTGTGGAGAGAGGGCGTGAAAATGCCGTTTCTCCACAGGAGAGAGCACGGCGGCGAGTGCACAAGATGGAAGCTAAGATCCGGTCGGCGAGGCAACACGCGTCCCGTATCCAATGTGTGATGGACTACGTGGAAGCCAATAGGGCTTTCACACCTAAGGTGAGACGTATAGCTACCTCCCTTAGGCGGGTCCATCATACCCTGAATCGGGGGGTGCTGCTCACCATCAAGCAGCATTCTCTCGACAGGATACGGATGCTAGTGGCTGCAAAAAAGTCACTAGTGAGGCGGTCGAGGAGGTTGGAGCAAAATAATTTGTTCCGTGTAAGGCCTTCTCGACTTTTGAACAGCCTCACCGTGTTGCGGACAATCCGCCGACTGTAGATCAGGTAGAAGCCTTCTGGAGAGATCTTTATGGCCGCAGGATTCCACTGGATAGAGACACTCCAGCCCTGGCACACTTCGAGGCCTTTTGTCAAAGGCTTCGAGAGCCACAAGAGGTGTGCCCACCGATAACCCCGGATGAAGTTCGGAGATCATTTATTAGATCGAAGAACTTCGCTGCTCCTGGTCCCGATGGGATCAGCAACTTCTGGTGGAAAAAATTCACCAGTGTCCACCGCCATTTGGCCAGAATTTTCACGTCCTGGCTAAATGGAGAGCAGCAAATTCCGGCGTGGTTTGTCGAGGGAGAACCGTGCTTATCCCTAAGAGCGGAGATTTGTCCCAGCCAAAGAACTACCGTCCAATAACCTGCCTGAATGCGTGTTACAAGGTGTTTACTCGCATCTTGTGCGCGCGTGTGCTCCACGCAGTGAACCCCGTTTATCAACGGATATACGAGCAGCGAGGGTCCAAGAGGGGTGTAGCTGGCTGTAAGGAGAACCTGCTCATCGACAGATGTATTACGCAGGACTCCGTGCAGTACAAGCGAAACCTCTCAATGGCCTGGATAGATTACCGCAAGGCATTTGATATGACATCCCATGAGCTAATAGTCCACTTGCTCCAATGTCTTGCGGTGGCCGACCCCATAGTGAGATGTATTGAACAACTCATGCCGCTCTGGAGGACCCGCTTTACCATAACATCGGCTAATGCAAGGGTCCAGACAGAGCCGGTTTTGTTCAGGAGGGAGTGTTCCAGGAGATTCCTGAGTCCCCTCTTGTTTTGCATCTCACTGCTGCCATTATCCGTTGCACTTCGTCGTACCCGGGGTTACAACTGCGGTACCCCAGGAGACCGGAGGCATAAGGTCACCCATTTGTTCTATATGGATGACCTTAAACTCTACGCCTCCGGAGAGAGGGATTTAAATCAGTCCCTCAGAGTGGTACATGAGTACACGCAGGCGGTTGGGATGGAGTTCGGGCTGGACAAATGTGCACTGGTTCATCTCAAGAGAGGACGATGCGGTCCATACGGAGAGGACGCCCAGCTCATAGACGGAAGCATCTTTCACTATCTAGATGCCGGAGAGTCGTACACCTATTTGGGTGTCCCACAGCGGGGCACTCATGAGGTGGCAACGGTGAAAAACGCTCTCCGCGGCAGGTATCGGCACCGCCTCCGACAGATCTGGTCTTCGGAGCTGTCGGGTAAGAACAAGGTGAGTGCCACAAATATGCTTGCCGTTCCGATCCTTCTCTACTCCTTTGGAGTAGTGAAATGGACACAAGAAGAGCTGAGGCAACTCGATGTAGGGACCCGTAAAATGATGCATCTCCATCGGAGTTTGCATCCAAGATCGTCCGTTCCGCGGCTATACTTCCCAAGAAATCGGGGAGGCCGTGGACTCTTGAGTTTGGAGTGTCTCCAGGGCAGAGTGGTTTTGGAGGAGGCCTGTAAAGTCATCAGGAGCTCGGATCCCCTTCTCTGCATGGTCCAAGACCATGAAGCAGCAGGGATAGGAGCGTTTGTATATAAGGCAGCGAGAAGAGCAGCCGATGAACTTGGTCTCGTGTTCGATACTGAGCGGGAAAATCCAGACTCTGTCACCGAGTCGGATCCTGCTCAGTTAAAAGCCCAAATTAAAGCTGCAGAAGCGCGTCATCTTCTGCAGCTACATAAGGATAAGCCAATGCATGGTCTCTTCTACCGTCATCTAGAGGAGCTTGGCTTATCTGAAAGGCTGACCTTTGCTTTTTTTGAGGTCAGCGGGGCTGAACTCTGAGACTGAGGGATTCATAATGGCTTGCCAAGATGGTGTAATTAACACACTCGTCTATCGTAGTCGTGTCTTGGGTATCGAGGTTCCTGACACCAGCTGCAGGGCCTGTCGCCAGGCGCCGGAGACGCTTATGCATCTCCTGTCGGCCTGTCCGGTATATGCGGCCACAGCGTATATCCAAAGACACGATTCAGCCTTACGGGTGTTGTATTATCATTTACGACACTCGTATGAGATAGACGAGACGCCAGTGCTGCCTTATGCTCCGGGGGATATAGAATCCGTTGTGGGGAATGAGAAGTGCCGAATTTATTGGAACTATTCATTCCCCACCCTCAGGCAAATCCAAGCCAATAAGCCTGATGTAGTCCTCCTCGACCACCAGCTTAGGACGATGTTTGTGATTGAGTTCTCGGCTCCCGCAGAGAACAACATCGTCCTAAAAGAGGAGGAAAAACGGAGGAAGTATCGAGATCTTCTCTCCGAGCTCCGCAGGCTGTATCCAGACCACTCTGTTAAGATTGTGGTGCTAATTATAGGCGTCCTGGGTGGAATGAGACATACGTTGCTTTCTGAGTTAAAGATCATACCGGCTTGTCGAAATTCGGCAGAGATCTTAGCCGGCAGAATGCAGAGGGCAATCGTCCTTGGTTCGCTACGTCTGCTCAGAACACACGATTTACGGGCGCAATGATTACTGACTCCACGGAGTGGAGAGTGGTCATTGCTTGACTCTCCAGAACATCTCCGAGTGTGTCGGAGCCTCGGAAGGTGTTTACTGGAAAAAAAAAAAAAAAAATAATAATAATAATAATAATAATAATAATAATAATAATAATAATAATAATAATAATAATAATAATAATAATAATAATAATAATAATAATAATAATAATAATAATAATAATAATAATAATAATAATAATAATAATAATAATAATAATAATAATAATAATAATAATAATAATAATAATAATAATAATAATAATAATAATAATAATAATAATAATAATAATAATAATAATAATAATAATAATAATAATAATAATAATAATAATAATAATAATAATAATAATAATAATAATAATAATAATAATAATAATAATAATAATAATAATAATAATAATAATAATAATAATAATAATAATAATAATAATAATAATAATAATAATAATAATAATAATAATAATAATAATAATAATAATAATAATAATAATAATAATAATAATAATAATAATAATAATAATAATAATAATAATAATAATAATAATAATAATAATAATAATAATAATAATAATAATAATAATAATAATAATAATAATAATAATAATAATAATAATAATAATAATAATAATAATAATAATAATAATAATAATAATAATAATAATAATAATAATAATAATAATAATAATAATAATAATAATAATAATAATAATAATAATAATAATAATAATAATAATAATAATAATAATAATAATAATAATAATAATAATAATAATAATAATAATAATAATAATAATAATAATAATAATAATAATAATAATAATAATAATAATAATAATAATAATAATAATAATAATAATAATAATAATAATAATAATAATAATAATAATAATAATAATAATAATAATAATAATAATAATAATAATAATAATAATAATAATAATAATAATAATAATAATAATAATAATAATAATAATAATAATAATAATAATAATAATAATAATAATAATAATAATAATAATAATAATAATAATAATAATAATAATAATAATAATAATAATAATAATAATAATAATAATAATAATAATAATAATAATAATAATAATAATAATAATAATAATAATAATAATAATAATAATAATAATAATAATAATAATAATAATAATAATAATAATAATAATAATAATAATAATAATAATAATAATAATAATAATAATAATAATAATAATAATAATAATAATAATAATAATAATAATAATAATAATAATAATAATAATAATATTGCAGTAAATGCCGTGATACTTACCTGTGATTACAGAGAATAATAATAATAATAATAATAATAATAATAATAATAATAATAATAATAATAATAATAATAATAATAATATATAGCTTTATTGACAATACATACTTCAGTACATTTATGTCATACAATAATTCATTAGAAAAATATAGTCACCAGTCTAAATATGGCAATTAAAAAGTAAAAATAAAAATAAATTTGTATAATAAAACACACACAACAGATTTTAAGGCACACAATAAACATATAAACAATACTATTTATGTCAATACAATAATTCATTAAAAAAATATATATATATATATATATATAGTCACCAGTTTCAAACTGACAGTCAAGAAGTAAAATAATAAATAAATTTGTATAATAGAACACAAACAACAGAATTCATGACACAACAAACATATAAATAATACTATTTATGTCAATACAATAATTCATTAAAAATATATAGTCACCAGTTTAAAACTGGCAGTCAAAAGTAAAATAATAAATAAATGTATATAATAGAACACAAACAACAGAATACATGACACACAGCAAACATATAAAAAATACTTATGTGACTTGAAAATACTCATCTATACTATAAAAGCAGTGATTAATAAAGAAATGTTTAGCCAACCTATAAAAGGAGTTGTAAGTCATTGCTTTCACATCAATATGGCTATGATAATTTATAAATTTATTGTATAGATTGAGATCAATTTTATTATTTATTTTTTTTTTATTTATTCCAAATTCATGCTAAATACACAAAAGTGTTTGCATACGTCCAAAGAAAGAAGAAGAAAACATTATAGTACAAGTAATACAGAAATAACATAATAACAAAAGACTTGATACACATTAAAACAATGTTAAATACTAAAATTTAAAGCTATAAGTTAAATTTAAATCACAAAATAGTAGTGGAATATAGATTAAAAACTTATATAAAAAACAGGCAAGAAAGTCACTTATAAAAAGTCATTAAAATTACAATTAAAAAATTCATCCAAAGTATAAACAGCTTCCTGTACTAGAAATTCTTTAATTTTTGTTTTAAATTTATCTGTGCTCAAATTTCTTATATGAGGAGGTAATGCATTGAAAAACTTTAATCCGAAAAAGTCTGTTCCTTTTCTTGTTTTTTGAAGTCGGAAAAATCCAATGTGAAGATCATTTTTCCTTCTAGTGTCATAAGAATGTAACTGGCTTCTACTAGAACAATTACTCAGACTGCGTTTAACATAGAGTAAACACTGTAATATGTAAGTAGATGGGACAGTCAAAATTTTCAGGTCAGTAAAACAACCCCTGCAATTGTCTCTATATCCCAGCTTAGATATAATACGTATAGCCCTACGCTGAAGAGAAAATACATGTGCACTAGAGGAGCATGACCCCAGACTAGGATCGCATATGATATACAAGAATGAATCAGGCCATGATAAGCGGTTTTTAAAGTTGGCAAGGAAACTTTGTGCACAAGGTTGCGCAAAAGATAAAGATATTTTGATATTTTTTCACAAACAAAGTCGGTATGATCAATCCACGACAGCGTAGAGTCCAAATAAACACCAAGAAATTTATTATTTTTAGGATTATCTATATGATTTGTGTTACGAAGGCTGAAAATCATAGTTTCAGTCTTGGACATGTTAACTGTCATCTTGCTACTGATAAACCAATTACTAGCTAGTGGCTGCAACAAGGACATGTCATTAAGCAAGACAGACAAATCAGAGCCAGACGTAGTGACACAGGTATCATCAGCAAAGAGCAAACATAAGGTGTTATTGTCAAAGATTCCAGGTAGATCATTTACGTATATTAGAAACAGTAAAGGACCCAGGACCGAACCCTGAGGCACTCCATGTCTCACTTCTAAGATTCCGGACTTAACATTATTGTGTACAACATATTGATATCTATCGATCAAATAAGAAGATAATAGGGAGATGCTTTCATCAGAAAAACCATAGAAATGTAGTTTTTTAAGCAAAATTTTATGCGACACACAGTCGAATGCTTTACTTAAATCTAAGAACTGAGTACACACATGATGAAGCTTCTCAAATCCTTCACTAATAAAAGATATTAAACGATCAATTGCTAGTTCCGTAGTTAAATTCTTCCGAAATCCATATTGCTGAGAACTAAAAAGGTCAGAAGATTCCATATAAGTTGCCATTTGAATCTTCAGAATACCCTCAAAAACCTTTGCAACATGAGGTACCACTGATATAGGTCTGTAGTTTGTTGGATCCTTAATGTCATTTTTTTTATAAATAGGAGTAACTTTGGACAATTTCAAGCATTTAGGAAATATTTTACTTGTAATACTAACATTAATCAAATGTGTGAAAGGCAATAGAATAGAGTTCATTACAGACTTTAAGATAATTGCACTATGCTCGTAGACATCCATACATTTTTTATTTTTCATATTAAGAATTTCATTAGCCACCTCCCAGGGAGATGTTTCATTAAAATTAAAAGTGTTAACAGGAGCCATTTGTTGAATATAATCAGTAAAGTCGGGAACGTCTGGAGGTAACTTGTTTAGTAATTTTTCGGCAGCATTAGCAAAGAAACAATTAAATTCTTCGGAAGAAATATCAGAACTATTTATACTCACATTTTGTTTGAAACCATTAATTAAATCCCACATAGCTTTTTGAGAATTATTGTGATTTCGTATATAATTATCGTTGGATAGTTTTTTTGCATTTAAAATTTCTTTACGATACAAACATCTGTACCTATTATAAATAATCTTGTTTTGTTCTGTAGGGTAGCCTCTATAAGAATCAAGAAAGAAACCAAGTTGGTGACGCATATGTCGAAGTTTGTCATTAAACCAGAACACATCAGACTTGCGAGAGTTTTTTATAATCTTAGTTTTGACAGGTAGAAAAGTATTGACAGCATCAGAAATGATTTTCAAAAAATATTCAAAACTATTAAGTTGAGTCATCCTAAGTCTAGAAAATGTAGGGACAAGATTCCACCGCCGCCTGGTATTATAATTATGCCTATCCTCATGTGAAGATAGGTTATTGACATTTTTATGTATAATAAGTAGGCTTTCCAATATAAATATACAAGGCATGGGTAAAATCTTGTACTTCTTAAAAAGTGGTCTGCAATGCGTTCCATATGGAGCAGAGTCTATAATTCTGACTGCTGCCTTCTGTAAATGAAAAATTTTTAGTGCTGTCGGTGCATTGCCCCAAAGTACAATGGCATACGACAGCACGCTGTGCACCAAGGCAAAGTAGATGATTCTCATGGCATTGCTATCTAGGCATGATCTCAGCTGACGCATAACGAAAATCTGTGTGGAAAGTTTTGCAGAGAGAGTCTCAATATGCGCCTTCCAACTCAGACCAGTATCAAGACACACACCAAGCAAGCGCACTGGCTCCGATTTATCCACCCAGCGATCAGAACTAAACATTATACTTTTAGTTTTTGACTCATTCAGTTTCAGTTTATTTGTATCAAACCATACTTTATGCCTATCAAGACCTTCCTGAATCAAAGCCGGATCACTTTTGGTGAACAGCGTTGTATCATCTGCAAAAAGTACGCAATTGATATTACCTAATGATGAAGGAAGGTCATTAATATACAATAGAAACAGTAAAGGTCCCAAGACAGATCCTTGTGGGACACCAGAGGATATATCCCTCAAACCAGACACGTTTCCATTGAAACTAACAAACTGAGACCGATTAAATAGGTATGATTGAAATAAATTTTTGACATTCCCCCGTATGCCATAATGTTCCAATTTCAAAAGAAGAATCTCTGTATTAACTCAATCGAACGATTTTTTCAAGTCACATAGTAATGAGTGAGTAGGGACTCCTTGATCTAAACCCTCAACTATATTGTCCAATAACTCTAACAATGCCTTGACTGTAGAGACACCTCTACGAAAACCAAACTGTGACATAGAAATTATATTTCTGGTATCCAAATAAACAGTAAGTCTCTCCTTGATTATAATTTCAAAAATTTTTGAGATGATCGGTACAATTGCAATCGGTCTGTAATTGTCCGGTAAATCTACATCTCCTTTCTTAAATATGGGAATGATTTTACTTATTTTCAAGTCTTTGGGCCAAAAACCTTCTGTAACACATTTGTTAAAAAGAACTGAAAGGGGCGTAACAAGATGATTAACGGAAGCTTTAATCACATGACTATTGAGTTCGTAAAAATCCAAACAACTTGAGTTTTTGAGTTTTAAGATCGCCTCCCTAACATCAGATTCTAAGATAGGCGGCATATAAAAAGAATTGGATGGGTTAGATACATTGGTTAAGAAATGATTGGGAAATACATTAGATGTGCAAATTGTCTTAACAATAGCTTCAGATACTGAGGTAAAGAAAATGTTAAAATCCATGGGGGATAGTGTAGAAGTCACAGAATTAGATGGAGGAGAGATTTCACGATAAACTATGCTCCAAATAGTTTTACTCCTGTTGTCAGAGGATAAAATGGAATTTGCGTAATAATTAGATTTGGCTTCCTTATAATAATAATAATAATAATAATAATAATAATAATAATAATAATAATAATAATAATAATAATAATAATAATAATAATAATAATAATAATAATAATAATAATAATAATAATAATAATAATAATAATAATAATAATAATAATAATAATAATAATAATAATAATAATAATAATAATAATAATAATAATAATAATAATAATAATAATAATAATAATAATAATAATAATAATAATAATAATAATAATAATAATAATAATAATAATAATAATAATAATAATAATAATAATAATAATAATAATAATAATAATAATAATAATAATAATAATAATAATAATAATAATAATAATAATAATAATAATAATAATAATAATAATAATAATAATAATAATAATAATAATAATAATAATAATAATAATAATAATAATAATAATAATAATAATAATAATAATAATAATAATAATAATAATAATAATAATAATAATAATAATAATAATAATAATAATAATAATAATAATAATAATAATAATAATAATAATAATAATAATAATAATAATAATAATAATAATAATAATAATAATAATAATAATAATAATAATAATAATAATAATAATAATAATAATAATAATAATAATAATAATAATAATAATAATAATAATAATAATAATAATAATAATAATAATAATAATAATAATAAAAAGGATGTAGAAAGCAAGCTCGGGGATGCAAAGATCAGTTAATTATAGACGAAGTTATTACTGAAACAGTAAAGAAGAACAAAGACAATTTACACACAGCATTTATAGATTACCAGAAAGCATTTGACAGTGTTCCTCACTCGTGGCTGTTAGAAAGTTTAATGATATATAAAATAGACCCACAAATAATCCGGTTTTTAGAAATGATCATGGATAAATGGAAAACTAACATAATTATTAATTCCACCGAAAGTGTGCCATTAAAAGTCCAAAGAGGCATATTCCAGGGAGATTCACTAAGTGCACTTTGGTTTTGCATCGCCTTAAATCCGCTAAGCACTGCACTAAATAACACTAAATGCGGTTACACTCTACCACATTCGACAGAGACAATTAGTCATCTTATGTATATGGATGACATTAAACTGATATCAAGAACACATGAAGATTTGAGAAAACTATTAAGAACAACAGAAAATTTTACGAGTGACACAAGAATGAGCTTTGGGTTAGATAAGTGTAAAACAAACCACATCCACAAAGGTAAATGGGCCAAAGCAGATGACTATAATCTCCGACAACAGCCAGGGTCAGGGACGATTACCGCAATGCACAGACACGAATCGTACAAATATCTAGGTCTTATACAATCACAAGGGGTCGATACTTCTGAGATGAGGAAACTACTGACGGAAAAAATGAAAACAAGACTCCACGCCATATTAAGAACGCAACTATCTGGTATTAATAAAACTAAAGCGACAAATGCATTTGCAGTACCAGTTGTAACATACAGTTTTGGCATTTTAAAATGGACGATCAGTGATTTAGATAATATGAACCGAAACATAAGAACTGCATTCACAAAACACAGGGCACACCATCCAAGAGCTTGCAAAGAGCGATTCCATCTAGCGCGAAACATGGGGGGACGTGGAATCACTGATCTAAGGGTCCAACATAGTGTGCAAGTAGAAAACTTGCGAAAGTACTTTTATAAACGGGCAGAAACATCTGCTCTCTACCGCAGTATAGTTAATATGGACAAAAATCTCACACCACTTAATTTAGCCAACAAACGGTTACAAACAGATACTGAATATTCAGTCGCCAACCTAGAGAGTAGATGGCTAGAAAAAGAACTACATGGAAGGTACCCCAATTTGCTACAGCAACCGCATGTAGACAAGCAAGCCTCAATTGCTTGGTTATCGAGAGGAACATTGTTTGCAGAAACTGAAGGATTTCTGTGCGCTATCCAGGATCAGATTATTAACACTAGATCATACCTGAAATACATAATTCAAGATCCAACAGTACAAACATCTAAGTGTCGAATGTGTAATGAAGGCAATGAAAATATTGAACATATTATAAACGGATGCAAGAACCTAGCAGCAACAGAATACACCACAAGACATAACAACGTAGCCAAAATAGTACATGCACAACTTGCAGTTATGTTCAACTGCTTGACCGAATGTCTACCCTACTACAAGTACTCCCCAGAATCAGTGCTGGAAAACGATTCCTATAAAATATACTGGGACCGAGATTTACTGACCGATAGAACCATTCAACACAATCGGCCAGATATATGTGTTTTGGACAAAAATAAAAAGACTATGCTCCTGATTGACGTGGCCATCCCTGCTTCTATAAACATGCAAAAGAAACATGCGGAAAAAATTGAAAAGTACTTACCTTTGGCGCAGGAGATGAGAGAAATTTGGGAGCTCCATGAAGTAAAAATTGTCCCAATAATTCTTGGATCCACTGGAGAAATCCCAAAGCAGCTCTTTAAGAATTTAGAAAAACTAGGACTTCCAAGACACGTGTACTTAACAATGCAGAAATCTGTCATCCTCTCAACCTGTAACATAATGAGAAAAGTTTTAAATATAAATATAACTGAATAATAGAAGACTCAAATGTGAATAATAATAATAATAATAATAATAATAATAATAATAATAATAATAATAATAATAATAATAATAATAATAATAATAATAATAATAATAATAATAATAATAATAATAATAATAATAATAATAATAATAATAATAATAATAATAATAATAATAATAATAATAATAATAATAATAATAATAATAATAATAATAATAATAATAATAATAATAATAATAATAATAATAATAATAATAATAATAATAATAATAATAATAATAATAATAATAATAATAATAATAATAATAATAATAATAATAATAATAATAATAATAATAATAATAATAATAATAATAATAATAATAATAATAATAATAATAATAATAATAATAATAATAATAATAATAATAATAATAATAATAATAATAATAATAATAATAATAATAATAATAATAATAATAATAATAATAATAATAATAATAATAATAATAATAATAATAATAATAATAATAATAATAATAATAATAATAATAATAATAATAATAATAATAATAATAATAATAATAATAATAATAATAATAATAATAATAATAATAATAATAATAATAATAATAATAATAATAATAATAATAATAATAATAATAATAATAATAATAATAATAATAATAATAATAATAATAATAATAATAATAATAATAATAATAATAATAATAATAATAATAATAATAATAATAATAATAATAATAATAATAATAATAATAATAAAGCACGCAGTGAACCCGGTTTATCAACGGATATACGAGCAGCGAGGGTCCAAGAGGGATGTAGCTGGCTGTAAGGAGAACCTGCTCATCGACAGATGTATTACGCAGGACTCCGTGCAGTACAAGCGAAACCTCTCCATGGCCTGGATAGATTACCGCAAGGCATTTGATATGACATCACATGAGCTAATAGTCCACTTGCTCCAATGTCTTGCGGTGGCCGACCCCATAGTGAGATGTATCGAACAACTCATGCCGCTCTGGAGGACCCGCTTTACCATAACATCGGCTAATGCAAGGGTCCAGACAGAGCCGGTTTTGTTCAGGAGGGGAGTGTTCCAGGGAGATTCCCTGAGTCCCCTCTTATTTTGCATCTCACTGCTGCCATTATCCGTTGCACTTCGCCGTACCCGTGGTTACAACTGCGGTACCCCAGGAGACCGGAGGCATAAGGTCACCCATTTGTTCTATATGGATGACCTTAAACTATACGCCTCCGGAGAGAGGGATTTAAATCAGTCCCTCAGAGTGGTACAGGAGTACACGCAGGCGGTTGGGATGGAGTTCGGGCTGGACAAATGTGCACTGGTTCATCTCAAGAGAGGACGATGCGGTCCATACGGAGAGGACGCCCAGCTCATAGACGGAAGCATCTTTCACTATCTAGATGCCGGAGAGTCGTACACCTATTTGGGTGTCCCACAGCGGGGCACTCATGAGGTGGCAATGGTGAAAAACGCTCTCCGCGGCAGGTATCGGCACCGCCTCCGACAGATCTGGTCTTCGGAGTTGTCGGGTAAGAACAAGGTGAGTGCCACAAATATGCTTGCCGTTCCGATCCTTCTCTACTCCTTTGGAGTAGAGGCAACTCGATGTAGGGACCCGCAAAATGATGCATATCCACCGGAGTTTGCATCCAAGATCGTCCGTTCCGCGGCTATACTTCCCAAGAAATCGGGGAAGCCGTGGACTCTTGAGTTTGGAGTGTCTCCAGGGCAGAGTGGTTTTGGAGGAGGCCTGTAAAGTCATCAGGAGCTCGGATCCCCTTCTCTGCATGGTCCAAGACCATGAAGCAGCAGGGATAGGAGCGTTTGTATATAAGGCAGCGAGAAGAGCAGCCGATGAACTTGGTCTCGTGTTCGATACTGAGCGGGAAAATCCAGACTCTGTCACCGAGTCGGATCCTGCTCAGTTAAAAGCCCAAATTAAAGCTGCAGAAGCGTGTCATCTTCTGCAGCTACATAAGGATAAGCCAATGCATGGTCTCTTCTACCGTCATCTAGAGGGGCTTGGCTTATCTGAAAGGCTGACCTTTGCTTTTTTGAGGTCAGCGGGGCTGAACTCTGAGACTGAGGGATTCATAATGGCTTGCCAAGATGGTGTAATTAACACACTCGTCTATCGTAGTCGTGTCTTGGGTATCGAGGTTCCTGACACCAGCTGCAGGGCCTGCCGCCAGGCGCCGGAGACGCTTATGCATCTCCTGTCGGCCTGTCCGGTATATGCGGCCACAGCGTATATCCAAAGACACGATTCAGCCTTACGGGTGTTGTATTACCATTTACGACACTCGTATGAGATAGACGAGACGCCAGTGCTGCCTTATGCTCCGGGGGATATAGAATCCGTTGTGGGGAATGAGAAGTGCCGAATTTATTGGAACTATTCATTCCCCACCCTCAGGCAAATCCAAGCCAATAAGCCTGATGTAGTCCTCCTCGACCACCAGCTTAGGACGATGTTTGTGATTGAGTTCTCGGCTCCGCAGAGAACAACATCGTCCTAAAGAGGAGGAAAAACGGAGGAAGTATCGAGATCTTCTTTCCGAGCTCCGCAGGCTGTATCCAGACCACTCTGTTAAGATTGTGGTGCTAATTATAGGCGTCCTGGGTGGAATGAGACATACGTTGCTTTCTGACTTAAAGATCATACCGGCTTGTCGAAATTCGGCAGAGATCTTAGCCGGCAGAATGCAGAAGGCAATCGTCCTTGGTTCGCTACGTCTGCTCAGAACACACGATTTACGGGCGCAATGATTACTGACTCCACGGAGTGAGTGGTCATTGCTTAACTCTCAGAACATCTCCGAGTGTGTCGGAGCCTCGGAAGGTGTTTACTGGAAAAAAAAAAAAAAAATAATAATAATAATAATAATAATAATAATAATAATAATAATAATAATAATAATAATAATAATAATAATAATAATAATAATTATAATAATAATAATAATAATAATAATAATAATAATAATAATAATAATAATAATAATAATAATAATAATAATAATAATAATAATAATAATAATAATAATAATAATAATAATAATAATAATAATAATAATAATAATAATAATAATAATAATAATAATAATAATAATAATAATAATAATAATAATAATAATAATAATAATAATAATAATAATAATAATAATAATAATAATAATAATAATAATAATAATAATAATAATAATAATAATAATAATAATAATAATAATAATAATAATAATAATAATAATAATAATAATAATAATAATAATAATAATAATAATAATAATAATAATAATAATAATAATAATAATAATAATAATAATAATAATAATAATAATAATAATAATAATAATAATAATAATAATAATAATAATAATAATAATAATAATAATAATAATAATAATAATAATAATAATAATAATAATAATAATAATAATAATAATAATAATAATAATAATAATAATAATAATAATAATAATAATAATAATAATAATAATAATAATAATAATCAACCACAACCGTTGTATAGTAGAGACACCACTTACTCTAGCAAAAGGGGGTAAAATCGGACCGGCAGCACTGCGCACCAGGGAGGGATGAGCTTCTTTTCCCTCTGGTGCCGGCCGTCGATGTGTCAGGCCAACCACCTGACACACTGAAACCTCCGGTTCCCAATGCCAGGAGAGGGCCCCACAATCGACCCCATTCGGATGGGGGTCATGGGCAAGGTGGTGGGGCCCAGCCGGACGGATTGCCCGTTGACGACCAAGGCCATGAAAATGGAAGTTTTGAGTGGACCGATGAGCTAAGGGACGATCTTCTGGTCTGTTATGAAAGCAGCGAGCCCGGGCGGAGAGGATACATGGCGCGATGTATGCTCGGTGGTGTGACATGCACCCCGAAGGCCGCGCCCTCACCGCACAAAATCTGCGGGATTATGTATCCTAGCTTCGCCGCAGAGGCTATGAGAGGCGTCCTCATGTAAGGGTGAACGAAGTGGCTGAAGAGCCACGGAATGATCCCGCAGAGGCGCCGCGCTTCATTCCCCGAGAACAGGACGACCTGAGCACCCGTCGGGGGTTGCCTGTTATAAAACCCCCGAAGCCCGCAGACCTGGCCCGAGTGGATACTGCGCTCCGTGAGGATCTCCCAGAAGAGGCTGACATCTGGCGCGTCAATTGCGCTGTGTACGAAGCCGCTGAAATGCTGACTCGGGTGGAGGGAGGGCGTGAAAATGCCGTTTCTCCACAAGAGAGAGCACGGCGGCGAGTGCACAAGATGGAAGCTAAGATCCGGTCGGCGAGGCAACACGCGTCCCGTATCCAATGTGTGATGGAATACGTAGTAGCCAATAGGGCTTTCACACCTAAGGTGAGACGCATAGCTACTTCCCTTAGGCGGGTCCATCATACCCTGAATCGGGTGGTGCTGCTTACCATCAAGCAGCATTCTCTCGACAGGATACGGATGCTAGTGGCTGCGAAAAAGTCACTAGTGAGGCGGTCGAGAAGGTTGGAGCAAAATAATTTGTTCCGTGTAAGGCCTTCTCGACTTTTTGAACAGCCTCAGCGTGTTGCGGACAATCCGCCGACTGTAGATCGAGTAGAAGCGTTCTGGAGAGATCTTTATGGCCGTAGGATTCCACTTGATAGAGACACTCCAGCCCTGGCACACTTCGAGGCCTTTTGTCAAAGGCTTCGAGAGCCACAAGAGGTGTGCCCACCGATAACCCCGGATGAAGTTCGGAGATCATTTATTAGATCAAAGAACTTCGCTGCTCCTGGTCCCGATGGGATCAGCAACTTCTGGTGGAAAAAATTCACCAGTGTCCACCGCCATTTGGCCAGAATATTCACGTCCTGGCTAAATGGAGAGCAGCAAATTCCGGCGTGGTTTGTCGAGGGAGAACCGTGCTTATCCCTAAGAGCGGAGATTTGTCCCAGCCAAAGAACTACCGTCCAATAACCTGCCTGAATGCGTGTTACAAGGTGTTTACTCGCATCTTGTACGCGCGTGTGCTCCACGCAGTGAACCCGGTTTATCAACGGATATACGAGCAGCGAGGGTCCAAGAGGGGTGTAGCTGGCTGTAAGGAGAACCTGCTCATCGACAGATGTATTACGCAGGACTCCGTGCAGTACAAGCGAAACCTCTCAATGGCCTGGATAGATTACCGCAAGGCATTTGATATGACATCCCATGAGCTAATAGTCCACTTGCTCCAATGTCTTGCGGTGGCCGACCCCATAGTGAGATGTATTGAACAACTCATGCCGCTCTGGAGGACCCGCTTTACCATAACATCGGCTAATGCAAGGGTCCAGACAGAGCCGGTATTGTTCAGGAGGAGTGTTCAGGAGATTCCCTGAGTCCCCTCTTGTTTTGCATCTCACTGCTGCCATTATCCGTTGCACTTCGTCGTACCCGGGGTTACAACTGCGGTACCCCAGAAGACCGGAGGCATAAGGTCACCCATTTGTTCTATATGGATGACCTTAAACTCTACGCCTCCGGAGAGAGGGATTTAAATCAGTCCCTCAGAGTGGTACATGAGTACACGCAGGCGGTTGGGATGGAGTTCGGGCTGGACAAATGTGCACTGGTTCATCTCAAGAGAGGACGATGCGGTCCATACGGAGAGGACGCCCAGCTCATAGACGGAAGCATCTTTCACTATCTAGATGCCGGAGAGTCGTACACCTATTTGGGTGTCCCACAGCGGGGCACTCATGAGGTGGCAACGGTGAAAAACGCTCTCCGCGGCAGGTATCGGCACCGCCTCCGACAGATCTGGTCTTCGGAGCTGTCGGGTAAGAACAAGGTGAGTGCCACAAATATGCTTGCCGTTCCGATCCTTCTCTACTCCTTTGGAGTAGTGAAATGGACACAAGAAGAGCTGAGGCAACTCGATGTAGGGACCCGTAAAATGATGCATCTCCATCGGAGTTTGCATCCAAGATCGTCCGTTCCGCGGCTATACTTCCCAAGAAATCGGGAGGACTCTTGAGTTTGGAGTGTCTCCAGGGCAGAGTGGTTTTGGAGGAGGCCTGCAAAGTCATCAGGAGCTCGGATCCCCTTCTCTGCATGGTCCAAGACCATGAAGCAGCAGGGATAGGAGCGTTTGTGTATAAGGCAGCGAGAAGAGCAGCCGATGAACTTGGTCTCGTGTTCGATACTGAGAGGGAAAATCCAGGCTCTGTCACCGAGTCGGATCCTGCTCAGTTAAAAGCCGTAATTAAAGCTGCAGAAACGCGTCATCTTCTGCAGCTACATAAGGATAAGCCAATGCATGGTCTCTTCTACCGTCATCTACAGGGGCTTGGCTTATCTGAAAGGCTGACCTTTGCTTTTGAGTTCAGCGGGGCTGAACTCTGAGACCGAGGGATTCATAATGGCTTGCCAAGATGGTGTAATTAACACACTCGTCTATCGTAGTCGTGTCTTGGGTATCGAGGTTCCTGATACCAGCTGCAGGGCCTGTCGCCAGGCGCCGGAGACGCTTATGCATCTCCTGTCGGCCTGTCCGGTATATGCGGCCACAGCGTATATCCAAAGACACGATTCAGCCTTACGGGTGTTATATTATCATTTACGACACTCGTATGAGATAGACGAGACGCCAGTGCTGCCTTATGCTCCGGGGGATATAGAATCCGTAGTGGGGAATGAGAAGTGCCGAATTTATTGGAACTATTCATTCCCCACCCTCAGGCAAATCCAAGCCAATAAGCCTGATGTAGTCCTTCTCGACCACCAGCTTAGGACGATGTTTGTGATTGAGTTCTCGGCTCCCGCAGAGAACAACATCGTCCTAAAAGAGGAGGAAAAACGGAGGAAATATCGAAATCTTCTCTCCGAGCTCCGCAGGCTGTATCCAGACCACTCTGTTAAGATTGTGGTGCTAATTATAGGCGTCCTGGGTGGAATGAGACATACGTTGCTTTCTGACTTAAAGATCATACCGGCTTGTCGAAATTCGGCAGAGATCTTAGCCGGCAGAATGCAGAAGGCAATCGTCCTTGGTTCGCTACGTCTGCTCAGAACACACGATTTACGGGCGCAATGATTACTGACTCCACGGAGTGGAGAGTAGTCATTGCTTGACTCTCCAGAACATCTCCGAATGTGTCGGAGCCTCGGAAGGTGTTTACTGGAGAAAAAAAATAATAATAATAATAATAATAATAATAATAATAATAACACTACCACACTAACACTAACACTAACACTAACAGTAACAGTAACAGTAACAGTAACAGTAACAGTAACAGTAACAATAACAATAACAATAAGAATAATAATAATAATAACCTTGATCATATTATAGCAGGTTGCACAATATTAGCCCCAAAGATGTACCTAGATCGACATGACAGAGTCGGGAAAATAATTCACCAACAACTACGTGTCAAATACTTAGGTTTGACAGACACGGTCCCTATTATAAATATGAACCACCAGCTGTCTGCGAAAGTGAAGAAGTTAGAATCTACTGGAATAGGAAAATACAAACAGATAGAACAATTACAAATAATATACCGGATCTTGTCTTAACTCTAAAAGCCCGTAATGAAACCTATATAGTAGACTTTGCAGTGCCGCTTCCAAACAATATACCTAAAACGTACGCTGAAAAAATAAATAAAAACTTACCGTTACGTGACGAAATCCAGCAGATGTGGCATATGAACATGGTCACTATTGTACCCATCGTGATTGGAGCAACAGGTGAGGTACCTAAACATATAAAACACAATTTAAAACTGTTGGGTTTAGAATGGGAGCTATACCTAACTATGCAAAAGTCAGTACTACTGGACACGTGTAGTATAGTCCGTAGAGTAATTGGTGACCAACATCAGTATTTCTAAAGCAGCAGTTAAACGCACTATCTTGTGATGTGACCGATGGCTGCGTAAAATCCATTGAAGAAATGTGAAATAGTCAAAATAATAATAGTAATAGTAATAGTAAGAACAATAGCAATAACAATGACAATGACAATGACAATGACAATGACAATAACAATAACAATAACAATAACAATAACAATAACAATAACAATAACAATAACAATAACAATAACAATAACAATAACAATAACAATAACAATAACAATAACAATAACAATAGCTATAGCAATAGCAATAGCAATAACAATAGGAGTAGCAATAGCAACAACAATAGCAATAGCAATAATAATAATAATAATAATAATAATAATAATAATAATAATAATAATAATAATAACAATAAATAAATTTATTTGTCCAACAGTCACAAACCAATTACAGGACAAAGTTTACAAAGTAAATAACTAAATAAACCAAAATTGAGAATAATTAAGAAATGAATACAAAACAAACTAACTATTATTATAATAATACTAAATCTAAATACCGCTTTCAATAATTAAATATTGCGTTCGTATTTTCAATTATTTCAGAAAGCGAAGTGTTGTTCATATCACAAACATCAGCAATTTTATTGAAATTATGACACATAACATGTATAGAGGACTTATATAAGATATTAGTTCTACCTATTTTATAGTAAAAAGTATTTTATGAACATGAAGTCATTCGAGGTATTTGGAAGAGGAGCAAATTTAACAGTAAAATAGAATGTTCATACCCTCTCTCCGGACAGAACCCATCAGTTTTTAGACATAAACTTGTGTTGTATACTTTCAATTTGCCTTTTGTGATATGAGTATGTCGGGTACTAAATGATTGAGCAGTATTCAAGCTTAGACCGTATATACGAATAATATACTGTTTTTAGGGATAATTCATTAGTAAACGTGTTGCACTCTCTAATAATGAATCCCAACATTTTCAATACCGATTTGACGGGATTTGACGGTCTCAGTAATTTGATCTGAGAATGCCAATTTTAAGTTAAAATGTACACCAAAATTTATATATACATATATATTATATTTGTATACGATTGGATAATTTTTCCTAGTATAGGTAACAACTTTACACTTTGACGCATTCAGAAAAAGATTATCGTTCTTACACCACACCTCTAATATTTGTAGTTGTTGTTGAATAATTTCGGAATATCTTAAGGTCATCTACAAATATAAATTTCTCACATGCTAGATCAATATCAAGGTCATTAATAAACAACAATAAAGTAATTGACCGAAATTGGACCCTTGTAGTACCCCAGATGCAGCATAAAAGAAAGTTGAAGCATGTCCATAATATTCCACGTATTGCTTCTTTTGTATAAATATGATTTTAAAAAATAAATAAGGTGACTGTCAAGTCCAAATATATTTAATTTATGTAAAAGTAGACCATGATCGACACGATTATAAACTTTAGCAATATCAGTATACAGGGTGATTCAGAACTTATCTAAAAGAATTTGGGAATAGATGCGTCATGAAAAATTTAGTCGATATAGTAATTTTTTTTTATAAAATTCTTATAGTAAAACATTATTGAAGTTGTAGTATTTTCAACCTTTGCATCGCTGGGCCACTGGAGTCTCTAGACAGGCGATTCCGAATATTGAAATCCGATTACTTTTTGTATGCACTAAAGTTTTTGTGGCGCCAATGTTTACATTAGTTTTTCAAGTGTCAAAAGTGGCTTACGTGTATAGTAGCAACTCAGAGTTGATGGATATCGTTTAAATTTGTTACGCTGTGGAAATGCTTTACCAGAACGGTTTCCCGATAAATATGTGTCAAATGCATCTACTTTTATCGCGGTGTGCAGTGCGCGAGGGTTTGAAACCGAATCGTGGAAGGATGGAGGTCTAAGACCTCCACGGCCTTTTGCAGCAGTGTGATGTATCATATACGAGGCTCAATTATATCCGTACCATGTAGCATTCACACCAAGGGATTGGACGAGGAGGACCGGTACCATGATCGCCGCCACCTCCTGACTTTAAATCATTTGGACTTCTGCGTATCCGCACGTATTTTATTAATTAAAACCATAAATTAAATCTATTAATAATTAATAACAATAGCGACAAAAGCAGTTAAATTTGCTGTATAAAATCGACGTTATAAAATGTTATTTATTTCTTTCCTTGAGCATTTCTTTCCATTTTTTGTCCGGTCGCAAATTGTCAGGTTTTACAGTGGACCAGTTTCCAGTACCGTGAAGAAGTGTATTTTTAAATCTTTTCGAACTGCCCTTTTTGATTTTTTTTTTTACAAAATTGTATTTGTAAGTCCCCTGTACACTCAGAATTTTTTTTAGATAAGTTCGGATTCACCTTGTATTTACATCTACTTGACCCTGAATATATAAGATACTCGCTACATATTGATATATTATAGATAAATTAGTTAATTAGTTTGCTTTTGCATGAAACTATGTTGATGCGGTGAAATTAATTTTCGTATAGAAGGATACATTAGGATATACAAAGCCATCTCAAGGCATTTAGCGAAATTACAGATAATAGAAACTGACCTGTAGTTGCTTATTACGGACGCATCACCAGCTTTAAAAATGGACCCACACTCTAGACAGTTTCCAACATTCAGGAAATGTTTCTGTTTTTAGGGCCAAATTGTAGATGACAGAAGTCCCTGCACCACAGCAAAAGCACAGCCTTTGACTAAAAAAGAAGGAATTTGATCATCATCTGATGTCATCTTATTTTTCAATTGTTTAATAGCTGATAAAATCTCATATTCAGACAACTTGGACACCTCAAAACTGTGCTAGCTCAGTCTTCACTAGATAGTTTTAAATCAGGAACAGAAACAACTATGTAGCACAAAAAAAATAGTTAACAATACAACTTAACGATCTGCTTCAAAAGGATATCGGCTGATAATTAGATAACTAGCCGCTGATTCACTTCGTAGCATGTTTTCTTATGTAAGCGTTCTCCACAAAAACATTGCATGTTGTTATGAATATTAGTAGTATTCAATGTGATGGATGATTGATATGTATTGTCAGTAGCAAAGTCAGCAAAGCCGTTAACTATAGAATCAGGAGTATCATACGATTTTTTCTGCCATGATAATATACCGGAAATTTTAGATTTGTTTTTTTCTATTTTGTACGAAAGACCAAAGTTGTGATTGAGTGTTGAGCATGATTTTTATGCGCAGTGTTTGAGTTTTTATTAGGGCTCTTAAATTGTTCTAAAAAGTATCTAATATTAAATTGTTCTAAAAATCTAATATTGTTGTATGATATTTATTTATTAATTTCTTGTTAGGATATTTGGAATATATCAGTCAAGTAGTGAATACAACATTGTATAAAATTCAGAACGAGCAATATTAACATTATCAGTGTTTGATAAAAGGTCCAGTCTACCGTTAGAAGTATGCTATACAAATCTGGAAAATCTGGGAAGAATTTTGAATGAGAAGTGATGATAATATCTCTTTGGTAAATGCTAAAGGGATATTTTCGCGAACCACACAAAATTAAATTGAATTGAAAAGAGGGCGCAAATGAGGCCTGCTTAATAATAATATCCCGTACCGATTTCTTGCCTAATCCTAGTGATTAGAGTAAGAAATAGAGATATTATTATTAATATAACAAACTATTGAATAAAGACTATTTATGACTGGTATCACTATAAAAAAACGTTCATGTAGCACTGAAGAGTAGGTGCTTTTTGAAATTCTTATTATTTTGTATACCGATCTCCAATATCTTAAATAAAATAAAACATTTATTATTGATGAACAACTCCGCATAAATACATAATAATCATATAATTAAGATACGTGTATGTATTACGCTTAGAGTTAATTGTAAGTTACCTATTTCCTCGAAGAAAGTTCATATACGAACAGATGTTTTTGGTAATATATATAAAGTTTTAATTGCAATGAATGCATTACCTGTTTTTTTAGTTTCGAAAATAAATGACTGGTTTTTATAATATTTGTTACAGAAAAACTGCAAATAAAGTTAAGATAATTTTTCACACTTCGGTCACTTATCGAGCGAGATGTAGGTGATTTATCTTAGTTGTCACGAAAGGAAACAACCCCATGCTCTACAAGCGATCCCCACTAATCTTTTGCCACGTCTTCATGACTCCCGTTATATATCACTCCTATCTGCTAATTCTACTACAAAAGTATACGTCATAGATTCTTTATTATTACGCTATACATAATTGAAAATTATTTAACCTAGAATCTTAAATTTTGTCAGAGATTTTGTCTTTTCTGTATATTTCCAAAATATTATGTCAAACTAATATTTTAAACATCCTGCAATAATTTTTTAAAATATCTATATGATATTTAGCTGAAACATAATTAATCAAATAATATAAATTTGTTAGGCGAATAGTTTAATTAGTGTTCAAATAGATCCTTGTTAAAACTTTAGAGAAACAAATTTGTTGGTTTCCTTTGAATTAATAATTTGTTGGAATTTATGTATTGATTTGATGAAAAAGTTATGAGATTTACTAAACCTCCAGCCCCATGGCTAAATATGGATATTAAGGCCTTAATGTTACAACGTAATAAGGCAAAACTTAAATTTATTAAAACAAAATCTATTGCAGATGGAAACATCTATAGAGCGTTAAGAAATCAGGTGACATCTTCTATATGAGCTGTAAAAAAATTATATTTTAGACAAATTGCTGAAGCCAAAGACTTTTCACTTATTTGGAAAAATCTAAAATATTTGAATATTACAATCCCTTCGACATTATGCAAGGTAAATGAGATCAATAATTATTTTATAAATAGTATTCCTAATATTAATGTGAATTCTGACCTAGTAAACTTTTATAATACTAATGTAAAAAATGGCATAGAACCGGATTTATTTAATTTTCGTTTCGTAGACCTTGAGCATATAGATGTAGCCCTAAATAAAATAAAAACTAATGCAATTGGGACTGATGGTATAAATTTAAAGATATTAGATATTTGTTACCCTAAAATTAAATTATACTTGTTAAATATCATAAATAGTTGTATATTGAGCAGCTACTTTCCCAGTCGTTGGAAAAGTGCCGTGGTAATACCTATACCTAAAAAACTTAAAGTTGAAAATTATAAACACTTGAGACCTGTAAGTCTACTTCCTACACTGTCAAAAATTTTAGAGTCTATAATGTCTGTTCAGATACGTGAGTATTTAGATTCTAACAATATTTTACCCAAACTGCAGTCTGGTTTTCTCCCTTACTATAGCTTACTGCGTTACTTCGAATAACTGATGACATACTCAAAGCAACTGATAACTTAAAACTAACATACTTAATTTTATTGGACTTTAACAAAGCTTTTGATTGTATACATCATAATATGATGACTGCCATCTTAAAATATCTAGGTTTCAACAAAAACTCAGTAACCATGCTACATAATTGCTTGTCTAATCGTACGCAGTGTGTAAAAATTGAAAACTCTAAGTCTGAGTTTAATTCTTTGGATAGAGGAGTACCTCAAGGTTCCATATTAGGTCCCCTTTTGTTTTGTCTCTATACATCTAATTTTTTTGATTATGTCAAGTATTGTAAAATGCATATGTACGCGGATGACACTCAGTTATAATTTTCTTTTCCTTTTAGTGATCTAAACACATCTATCGGTAGAATAAATTCGGACCTGGAATCAATTTTACGTGCATGGTTTGAGTTTAAACGCTGAAAAAACTAAAATTCTTCTTTTTGGCAATAAAAATCAATGTGCTCACATTAGTAATAACGATATTCCTTTAATAATGGGTAGTACTCGTCTGACATTAGTAAATGAAGCAAGACATTTAGGTTTAATTTTTGATAATTCACTAAAATTCCACTCTCATGTTTCCAAATATATCAAATCTGCATACGGATCTTTGCGTTTGTTGTACCCTCATCGGCATAGTTTAAGCAAAGAAGTTAAAAAAAATTGTAACATTTTACATAAATTTATTGAGATTATTAAACAGATTATCGTTTAGATATAATTATTGCTACTATGTTCTTAGTTCGTAAGTACTCGTATAAATTGATTGATAGTTTGGTTGCCGTAAATTTGATTTATTGATTTTTGGAATATCGCGAATATCATATAGAATTCTACTCCGGTAGGTCATCGAACGATAACTAGTACTGACAGTTATCGCAGGATGCCGAGAGTAGTCGTGGATCGCAGACGGTCTTGTAGGGTTTTTGGCGCGAGAAAAAAAGGAGGTTAAGGCTGGCGTGTGTCATTCGGGCGGCAGGTGAAAAAGAGCTTCCAAAATCTAAGATTTTTCAAGTCATCTCTAATGAGGATTAATGTTTTGGGCTCGAGTATTGTTCAGTTGGATTAGTAACGTGTGATACGAGTAGTATTTTGTGAATTATCCAACATATAACTGTGATAGCAGGATTAATTGTTACCAAGCCGTTCGTACACGATTTTCGAACTACCACACGATATACCTATAAGGTTGAAATACAGGAGCCTTCAATAATCGCCAACACGACTCACTTAATTCCGTTGGACGTTAAATTAAAATCAGAACCCCTTTCATTAGGGTAAGTCATGTTTTATTAAATAATAAATTTATATCAATGGCAATTATGATTTTAACTACAGGGTTCTTTTGCCGGTACGTTATTTAAACGTACAGTACGCTGCAGTAGTCAAAATCAGACCATTTGCCACAACCCAGAGCAGTCCTTATCCAGATTCGGGACTGAGACGACGAATTTTCTACCATCCCGTCCACACCGGAATCTAGTTTTGCATCTCCTATTGGAAACCTTCATTGGTGGACTTGCCTGAAGACTACCGGAATCCGCAAGTTATCTTATACTCTTATTTTGATGCAAATTACGGTTTTCTATAGTATATTTTATTTCTTTATTATTCTACAGGGTGCTACCAAATACCCGTATTATAGCGATATCTGCGTGCAGTTCTATTTTACTTATTAATATTATCAGCTTTTTGCAATAGTTGCATGGTAG
The DNA here is from genome assembly GCA_025584915.1 of Monochamus saltuarius. Lineage (NCBI taxonomy): Eukaryota > Metazoa > Arthropoda > Insecta > Coleoptera > Cerambycidae > Monochamus > Monochamus saltuarius. The sequence continues at coordinate 31,057,228 of CM046726.1, forward strand.
TGCATTTGCTTTATGCCCAATATTAAATTTTATTGAATATATTATAACTAAATCTTATTTTCTATCTAGATAATATTTTGTTGTTTTTATATATATATATATATACCAAACAATTGTTAATTATAACAGGGCTTCGGTCAACACCGATCGAAGCCCTGTTATAATTAACAATTGTTTGGTATTCAACTAGTCGGTCGTGACTACCCTTTGGCGTTTTTTTTATATATATATATATATATGTGTGCATATATTATTGCATGCTAGTGCATTTGTTTAATGCGCGGTATTTATGTTATTTTCTGCAAGTTTATATTTTGCTCTTCTTTTTTTTTATCTTATTGCTTGGGTGCGGAAATTAAGGTTTTTGCGTAAACGCGTTGCTACTATCTTTTTTATGAATATTATGCATACAACTAGCGCCTGCGCTTGAGCTCGAGCGACGCTTTGATTCATTATTGGCTTATTCTTTTTACATTTCGCATCCGTCTGTTGGTTTTCTTTTTGCATTTACAAACGATAACGCATTCATTACCCTCGCTTACTTAATTTCTGTAGTAGGAATAGTTATTATTATTATATATTTTAATTCTAATTATATAGTCATTAGTTATAGGGCTATTGGCCTACTTAGTAGTATTTTTGTTATTGCTTTTAGTTCGATACTATAGCTAATTTAAAGTTGTTGATTAATATTTATATACTTCTTTTTTTATTAGGATAAATTTAAACATAATTCACTCTGCGTAGACAATAAATATTTAGTAATTATTAACTGGCGTTTATATATTATTTTGTTTTGCCTGGATTTGACAAGTTTCGAGGTAAAGTAAACTCTTAGGTGGTGTTCCGTGGTAGAAATTTGTCTGGCGCCCCAGTAATACCGTTATTTTTTTTTATTCGAATCACCCCGTCTCCACTGAGAAGCCGAACACCTTTCTTTTTGTCAACGGCCGATTATAGTTAATGATAATATATTAAATTAGGCGCGTTACAAATTTGGCGGCCCAACGTGGGGCCCATTAATTTTTTTTTAGTACCGACGCTTCCGACGCCTGGCGTCTTATTCCCAATTTTAATATTAAACGTTAGCTTGGAGTTCTATTGGTACTACAGAGTGATATAAATTCAATTTTTAGGTGTATTTATTTTCTAATTTAAGCCAATTAGTATAAAATATTAGCATGGATTTAAAAATAGTTGTTAACCGGTTAGAAAAAAGAAGAAATCTAGTACGAATTACGTATTAGAGGCATTTCGGCCTTAAGTAATGTTAGTGACATGCGTAAAAGTTTAAGACATTTGTTGAAATTAGAGCATGAAACCAGCCACCAGTCCAGTCCGTTACGATATCCAAAATATCCTTTCTCTTTTAAAGAGGATATGACTTATGTCATAGCAAAAGTAAATGAACTTGAAACTCTAATAAAAGATTTTTCTGACGATGAAAATAGTTCTATGTATGAGAAAATAACCACTAAATTGGCGCATACTTTTCAAAGGGTTAATCGTGCTATTGCTACGGAAGACACTGAGTTTGCCGAACGCCAACAAGTTTTACTTTCTGTAATGAATCTACATTCTGATTTAAAATCGCGTTTGAGGAAAATCAAACGGTTATCGCGGACATCTGAAATGCCAGCTGATTTATCTGTACTTACGTCATCTACCGCATGCGAAACTAGTTCAGATTCTGAGTCATCTGATAATGATAGCAATGTAGCTTCAAATCATCCTTCAGCTAGTTCTCCGGTCGTTACCGCAGTCGTGCCTACCGCAAATCAATATAAATTAGCTAGCGTTCCGGTATATAAATGGAACATCGTTAAATTTAATGGAGAAAAATCAAAAATTTCTTTATGTGCATTTTTGGAACAGGTACATAGAAGAATTACGTGTATCTAGGAATATTACTACTGATCAATTGTTTAAATCTGCGGGTGACTTGTTCGCGGGTAAAGCTAAAATCTGGTACAATGGTATGAAAAATTCTTTACATTCATGGAATGATCTAGTTCGTGAATTACGAATGCAATATCTAGGTAGTAATACAGAATACAATAAAGAATTACTAAAGGAAATTAGGCGCCGATCTCAGCATCAGATGAGTCTATAGGTATTTACTTAGCTTGTATTAATACTCTTTTTAATAGACTAACTGTGCCAGTAAGCGAAAAAGCCAGATTAGAAATTGTTTTAGATAATTTGGCCCCTTACTATAAACGTGAATTAGGTATGTTAGATATACAGAGTTTAGATCAGTTACTGCATCTGGGTAGAAAGGCGGAAGCTAATAAAAAAGCTATTGAGGCTTACGTCCCACCCCCAAAGCATAAAAATTTTCTTGAACCCGACTTAGCTTACATATATGCAGAACCAGTATCTTCCGAACCTTCTACTTCCTCGGATATTACGGCTACGCGAAATAAGGTTTCCTGCTGGAACTGTAAAGAGTTAGGCCATCGTGCTCGTCAGTGCTCCTCTCAAGTTAAAAATAGATATTGTTTTAAGTGTGGCAATGCCAATTGTACCGTTAAGACTTGTTCAAAATGTAATTCGGGAAACGTAATCCGGAGACATTAAATGACCGACCAATGATCTCCTCTAGTTATTTTTCGGTCAATGATAATTTAAGTCCTACATGTATTGCCGTCTTAGATTTTATTTTGTCTCACGCTGATGGCGATGAGCGTCCATACCTAAACGTGTCTATTTTAGGTATTGCTATGCGAGGTTTATTAGATTCGGGTGCCAGTCACACTATTATAGGTGGTCCTGGCTGGGAAGTTCTTAATAAATTAAATTTACCTTTTGAAGATAAAACGATCCATTGCACGGTAGCAAATGGTCAGAACTGTGTAGGTATAGGTACCGTGGATATACCATTCCGAGTGCAGGATCGAGTTAAAATCATAAATACTCTTGTAATACCGTCCGTATCGCATTCATTAGTTTTAGGCGCAAATTTTTGGCGACAGATGGGTATAGTGCCAGATCTACGACACGATAGTTGGACATTTACTACGAACTCTAGTGTAGAAATTAAGTCTGTTCAGTTGCAATCTCGAACCGAGTTAACACCGGAACAATTAGTTAGGTTAAATCAGTTGGTAGATAACGTTTTTAAAGACATGGGTGAGACTTTAGGATGTACAACTCTGGTCGAACATGAAATCAAAACGTCTTCGCCTCCTATTAAACAACGATACTACCCGGTATCTCCTGTGATGCAGTCCCATATAAATCATGAATTAGACAAATTATTAGAGCAAAATATTGTAGAACAATCTAATAGTCCCTGGTCGTCACCTATTCTCTTAGTCAGAAAAAAAGATAACAGTTACCGTTTTTGCGTAGATTACCGTAAATTGAATAAAGTTACGGAACGTGACGCGTATCCGTTGCCATACGTATCTGCTACGCTAGATAGACTTAGAGATGCCCGTTATCTTTCATCTCTTGATAAAAAATCCGCGTATTTCCAAGTACCTCTAACTGAATCCTCTCGCCCTTTGACTGCATTTACTGTCCCAAATAGAGGATTATATCAATTTCGACGCTTACCGATGGGTCTTGCAAATTCTCCCGCAACATTCCAACGTTTAATTGATAGAGTTTTAGGAGCTGACTTAGAACCTTATGTTTTTTGTTATCTGGATGATATAATAATTATAACTCAAACATTCGATAAACATTTAGAAATATTGAAAGAGGTATTTCGAAGACTTAAAATTGCTCAGTTGACAGTCGCGAAAGAGAAGTCTTTTTTCTGTAGACCTGAACTTAAATATTTAGGATACATTGTAGATCATAATGGGTTACGCGTGGATCCGGAGAAAATTAGTGCCATTTTGAGTATTCCGCAGCCGACTTGTGTATCGGAAGTACGTAGAATAATTGGTCTGGCGTCTTGGTATAGGCGTTTCGTGCCAGATTTCTCCACTGTGAGTGCTCCTTTATGTAATTTATTGCGAAAGAACAAAAAGTTCATTTGGGATGAGTCTTGTGAAAAATCATTTCGATTGCTGAAAGAACATTTAATTTCTGCTCCCGTATTAAGCTGTCCCGATTTTAGTTTACCATTTACAATACAAACTGATGCATCTGGTTATGGCATAGGCGCTGTCCTAACTCAACAACAAGAGGAAGGTGAAAAAGTTATATGCTACCTCTCCCGGTCACTTACTAGAAACGAACGGAACTTTAGCACAACCGAGCGAGAATGTTTAGCAGTTTTATGGGCTATCGAACGCTTGCGGCCTTATATTGAAGGAACGCATTTCAAAGTAATAACAGACCATCATAGGCTAGTCTGGTTAAATCGGTTACAGTCTCCTAGTGGTCGATTAGCGCGATGGGCTGTAAAACTTCAACAGTACGATTATGAAATCATCCACCGAAAGGGTAAAGACCATGTAGTTCCCGATACTTTATCTCGTTCTGTCCCGGTAGCCGATAGTGCGGCCATGGTTTCTAATAATTTAAATATAGTAGGTATAGTTCCTTCCGTTATAAGTGAGCTTTCTGTTAGCTCTGATAGATGGTACGCAAAACTTTTTCGAAAAATTCAAAATAAACCATCTAAATTTCCTCAATGGCGTATTACCAATAATAATTTATACAAAAATGTAAAAGTGCGATACCCAGAATTAGCACAGAGTAAAGACTATTGGCGTTTAGTTGTACCGCGACCTGGGCGACTGAAACTTATTGGTGAAGCACACGATTTATTATGCCACGCTGGTGGTTATAAAACTTTTCACAAATTAGCCGAAACTTATTACTGGCCAAAAATGCGATATGATGTGTCAGCGTATGTACGTCGTTGTAAAGTATGTCTTTCAGTGAAACCAGAACAAAAGCGTCCTGCAGGTTTAATGTTGAGTGCCCAAACTGTAATTTCGCGACCTTTCGAATTGTTATGTGCTGATCTTGTTGGTCCTCTACCTAAGTCTACTTCCGGATTTCAATATATTCTTGTTGTAGCGGATTGCTTCAGCAAATTTCCACTTTTGTTTCCGTTACGTACTGCTACCGCGACTAATGTATGTAAAGCTATTGAGGATCATGTATTTTTAATGTTCGGTTGTCCGAATGCCGTGATTGTGGACAACGGGGTCCAGTTTAGATCAAAAGCGTTTATTAAACTTATGGAACGTTACAAAGTTTCAATCAAATATACTGCCTTATATCACCCCCAGGCAAATCCGTGTGAACGAATTAATCGTGTGTTAAAGACAATGTTACGGTGTTATGTATCGGACAATCATCGACTATGGGACAAACATTTACATCAAGTAGCTTCTGCGATACGATCTTCTAAACATGAAGTTACAGGTATGACTCCAAATTTTATTGTATTTGGTCGTGAGTTATCAAATCGCGGTAATGGAATTAATTCTAGTGAGCCAATTTTATTTGATAGATCAACGGTTGACGACGATCGAGTGAACGGTCTCAATCGCGTATTTGTAGATGTTCAGAAACGGCTACGGCGCGCTTATGATCAGAGCAAATCCAATTATGACTTACGACGTAGAGATCAACAATTTTTAATTAATGATCAGGTTTGGCGACGAAATTACATTCAGTCTGACGTTTCCAAGTACTTTGCAGCCAAATTAGCACCTCGGTATTTGGGTCCATTTCGAATAGCGAAACGATTGTCTCCTTGGACATATCAACTTGTTGATGCGGAAAATAAGTATAGTGGGGTTTGGCACGTGAAGGATCTTAAGGCACATCCTCCGGACCATATCAGTGATTCCGAATGATTTATTTTAAATAATCGAAAGATTTTTGAGGAAAATCTTTTAAAGTAAGGGGGGAATTGTAACATTTTACATAAATTTATTGAGATTATTAAACAGATTATCGTTTAGATATAATTATTGCTACTATGTTCTTAGTTCGTAAGTACTCGTATAAATTGATTGATAGTTTGGTTGCCGTAAATTTGATTTATTGATTTTTGGAATATCGCGAATATCATATAGAATTCTACTCCGGTAGGTCATCGAACGATAACTAGTACTGACAGTTATCGCAGGATGCCGAGAGTCGTGGATCGCAGACGGTCTTGTAGGGTTTTTGGCGCGAGAAAAAAAGGAGGTTAAGGCTGGCGTGTGTCATTCGGGCGGCAGGTGAAAAAGAGCTTCCAAAATCTAAGATTTTTCAAGTCATCTCTAATGAGGATTAATGTTTTGGGCTCGAGTATTGTTCAGTTGGATTAGTAACGTGTGATACGAGTAGTATTTTGTGAATTATCCAACATATAACTGTGATAGCAGGATTAATTGTTACCAAGCCGTTCGTACACGATTTTCGAACTACCACACGATATACCTATAAGGTTGAAATACAGGAGCCTTCAATAATCGCCAACACGACTCACTTAATTCCGTTGGACGTTAAATTAAAATCAGAACCCCTTTCATTAGGGTAAGTCATGTTTTATTAAATAATAAATTTATATCAATGGCAATTATGATTTTAACTACAGGGTTCTTTTGCCGGTACGTTATTTAAACGTACAGTACGCTGCAGTAGTCAAAATCAGACCATTTGCCACAACCCAGAGCAGTCCTTATCCAGATTCGGGACTGAGACGACGAATTTTCTACCATCCCGTCCACACCGGAATCTAGTTTTGCATCTCCTATTGGAAACCTTCATTGGTGGACTTGCCTGAAGACTCCCGGAATCCGCAAGTTATCTTATACTCTTATTTTGATGCAAATTACGGTTTTCTATAGTATATTTTATTTCTTTATTATTCTACAGGGTGCTACCAAATACCCGTATTATAGCGATATCTGCGTGCAGTTCTATTTTACTTATTAATATTATTAGCTTTTTGCAATAGTTGCATGGTAGTGCATTTGCTTTATGCCCAATATTAAATTTTATTGAATATATTATAACTAAATCTTATTTTCTATCTAGATAATATTTTGTTGTTTATATATATATATATATATATATATATATATATATATATGTGCATATATTATTGCATGTTAGTGCATTTGTTTAATGCGCGGTATTTATGTTATTTTCTGCAAGTTTATATTTTGCTCTTCTTTTTTTTTATCTTATTGCTTGGGAAATTAAGGTTTTTGCGTAAACGCGTTGCTACTATCTTCTTTATGAATATTATGCATACAACTAGCGCGTGCGTTTGAGCTCGAGCGACGCTTTGATTCATTATTGGCTTATTCTGTTTACATTTCGCATCCGTCTGTTGGTTTTCTTTTTGCATTTACAAACGATAACGCATTCATTACCCTCGCTTACTTAATTTCTGTAGTAGGAATAGTTATTATTATTATATATTTTAATTCTAATTATATAGTCATTAGTTATAGGGCTATTTGCCTACTTAGTAGTATTTTTGTTATTGCTTTTAGTTCGATACTATAGCTAATTTAAAGTTGTTGATTAATATTTATATACTTCTTTTTTTATTAGGATAAATGTAAACATAATTCACTCTGCGTAGACAATAAATATTTAGTAATTATTAACTGGCGTTTATATATTATTTTGTTTTGCCTGGATTTGACAAGTTTCGAGGTAAAGTAAACTCTTAGGTGGTGTTCCGTGGTAGAAATTTGTCTGGCGCCCCAGTAATACCGTTATTTTTTTTTTATTCGAATCACCCCGTCTCCACTGAGAAGCCGAACACCTTTCTTTTTGTCAACGGCCGATTATAGTTAATGATAATATATTAAATTAGGCGCGTTACATCATGTTATGTGAATCATTAGTCTTGTCTAAATTTAATTACTGCTTACCTGTTTATGGTCCATGTTTGAGTGCTGCAATATGAACACATTTCTCATAAATTACAAGAAATAAATTGGTTAAATATGGAAAATCGCTTTATTCTGCAAATGGCATGTTTAATTCATCAAGTTAAAAATAGTAAGAATCCTGACTATTTATTTGAAAGTTTGACCACTCATGAAAATCTGCACATAATCAACACCCGACATAAAACAAATTTTGTTGTTCCTATGCACAGTACTGCTAATTATGAGAAATCTTTTACATACATGTCTTCCAAAATTTATAACGATCTTCCAGTGAGTTTTAAATTGTGTAAATTGCCTGTGTTCAAAACTCGTTATCGAGCTTTTCTTCAACAGAAACAAAATCAACAAATTTAGGTTCTTGTGTGTGTTCTTTTTTGTTCTGTTATATTAAATAATCACTTTATGTTTATATACTGAAATACTGTGTCTGCCTTCTTATTTACTCGATCGCCTGTATATATCATTGGCCGGAGTTAAATGGAAGAGCAGTTGCAGCTTCTCGCTGTATTCTGAATTTCGCTCCGTGATTTTTTTCCTTTTTTTTATCAGTTCTGTTTATAATAATTTTATATATTATTTTGTATAAAAGTGAGAAAGGAAAAAATAAAAAGACATTATTATTATTTCTAATCTCAATAAATGCGCTAAACGCAGTTTTCTATAAAATGGTGCATTTTAACTGCATGCAAACAAGTATATATATTTTTAAAACTAATCAAAGGATGTTCTAAAATAACTAATCATTTAAAAAAATCTCTATTCTTAAAAAAATTGAAGAGAATAATATAGAGGCACAGGAGCTCAGAACGCCTTGTACATTTAACTAAAAAATCAACTAGATATTCGTACTTATCTCTTAAAAACCTCCTCTTCCAAAATTTGAATACAGTTACTCAACAAAAAAGAGAATTATCGTAATAGTTATTTATGCAACAAGTGCAAAGAGTAAGTGTTTATTACACGCGACGTGAAATTGTCCAACGAGGCCGTCAGGCCGAGTAGGACAACACGTCGAGTGCAATAAGCACTTTTTGTACGAGTTGCATACAATATTTTTTCTACGTTTATGCAAAAACCAAAAAATGTTAATTAGATGACACTAAGTCTAGAAAAATGTGACGTCAATTTGAACGTTTATGTTTGTCATGATGACAAAACGCTGTAGTAGAATGACAGATGAATACAATAAACATTTTATTGCACTAGTGCAAGAAATAACCACTTTTTCCACTAAATATAGTTCAATAAAGTATTGTATTTTGAATGAACGTAGAAAAAAAATAAATGAAAAAGTATTTTCTCAGGTCTATAATTTCTCATGGAAGCAAAGTTGTACTAAGGTGAGTTGATTTTAATCACATTATTATTGTCCAAAGAAGCTATAGTTAAAATATGGCTGACTGAACACCCAGTATATCTAATTAATAATTACAACATTTTTCACAAAATAATTTAACTACTCCATTTTTTATTTGAAGGTCGTCTATTTTTGTTATGTACTATGTATACAGGGTAAAGTACAACAATTTTAACCACGTACTCAGGGAGGCCTAAAAGACAATAAAAAATTTCTCTTTTCTCGCGGAAAATCGGCGCCTATGACAACCACCGTCCGAGATAGCTTAAGAAATATCAACTACCTACCTGTCGGTTTTTACAGCGTTGTCAAATAGACCAAAATAAACATTTTTTTACCAATTTTTTAATTAATAATAGTAGTACCTGATAGAGATAATAGCATTCACTTTATAACTCTATAGACCGTCCGTTACAATCACATAGATAAAAAGTATGTGTGTAACTCCACTGATGGCGCTAGTATACCTAAACTCTTCCGCTTTTAAATATTCTGGAGAATCGCACAGTCCGTAGCCATGGCAACGCAAAGCTAAAACTTCTAGCGTTGCAAGCCGAATCATACCTGCCATGGTTGTTTCAAGGCCGCTTTTTTGCATTAGAATGAAATATCGTTGTACATATTTCCATTTTTAACTTATCCAACTTTTGCTCTACTAAAATGGGATTACACAGTAAGATAAAATAAAGTCGCTTAAATGAAAACGCTGATAGTTATGTAGTGGAGAGATATGTTTTTTACACTGTAACGTTTAAACTGGTTGCTAAATAAAAAAATATATTTTTATGCAGTTTCGACAATTACTGCACGGCAGCTTCAAAGGTTAGGGGCAGTGGGCGTGGATCTCTGTTAAAAAAAAGTGAATAGATTTTATAATCACTGTTTGAGTGTTTTTTTTATTGTTAATAAAGTGCAAGCTATATGTTTTGGGCGCCAGTCAACAGATTTTGTTGACAAGGAAAGGGGATAAAAGCGCAGAATGAACAAAAAGAAAAATAATGAATAAAGTACTATTTACTACAAAAAAAAATGTTAGTGTATATAACAAATAGTGTAAGGAAAAAGGCAAGTATATAACAATTTCAGTAACAACAAAGTTTCACATAAAACAGGTATGGAAAACAAACGGTATGTACTATGGTGCTTTATAGTTATTCATACTAAGGTCCTACATAATACTCAGTATGTAGTGTAATGACTAATAAATGCAAGTATGCAAAAAAATACAAAATAAATAAGAATACCCACAGTACAATAATAAATCAACGATTAACACATTAATATAGTGTTTGATAACATTAAATTTAAAAGGTAAGTATTTTGGACATACTAATTGTATGTTAATGTATTAGTAATTAGCCTGAGTGAAGTATTCTAATGAGAATATGTGTTTAAATTTTCTAGTATATGTGTGTGATATCAAATAAGGTAAATAAACAACTTTTGAGATATATACATATATATATATATATAGAATAAAGTTAGACGACTGTCTAAGTTGAGACAAGGATTTTTTAATCGGGTAAATCAGTCACAAAATAAAGAAGACTCTTTATCTAGTTCAAGCTTTCGAGTACTTTATTGTCTCTTCATCAGGAACTAAAAAACGAGGTTGTATCACTAACATTGCATGGACTAAATACACCATCACGTGTTACAATAAAACGTCAACAGCAAACAAATTAAAAGAATCTACATTACTAATAAAATTTTGTTAGGAATTTGAAAAAACTTCTTTTTACTAAAAACTAACCTCAAAGAGGAGCACATGGTCAATCAGCTAGCATGGCCATGTAGACAATGATTGCCAATAATTTATTTTTTCTGCTAGTGGCGTGATCGCTTTCATTAAAATGAAATTCACAAATAAATGTACTTATTTCTAAGTTCATCAGAGATGAGAGGAGTTAAAGATGCATTACCTAAAATATTAGAATTAATTCCGTAAATATTTGCAGTAAATTTATTTGAATTTATTTAGGATTTTAAATGTCGGAAAATAAAAAAACTGGTTATAATCATACAATTTATAGCGTTCATTTTGCGTCAGAACCAGAAACTAATTTTTGTCGAAAACGGTGAACTTTAAGGCTAAAAATCTAGAGCTTTATTATTAATTTAAAATGCAAACGTTAGGAAGGTACAACTAGCAAGATAATGTCTACTCTAAAGTCAGTTATAGAAGAAAATTATTGCATATACAAGGTGTTACATGTTAAGACAATCTAGGGTCAGGTTTTATGTTTAAAAATAAGAAAAAAGTTCAAGTTATTTAAAATTTCTGTACTGTAATGATTAATAAATTAATATTTAACTCGAAAACGGTGCGTTTGGAGGAAAAAATCCAAGAGGCACTTTTTAAGTAGAATTAACGTGGTTTTAGAAGTTTTGTACAATTTTTTTTTTGTTACAAAATGAATATATAACAGCACGAATGTTAGAAGAGAAATTTGTACACGTAAAGATAGCCCTTCACTATACACTGTTGTGCACCAAATCCCATCTCAATATCTTCATCGGTTTCCGAAAAATGAAGACTATATAGTATTTAAGGGCATCGTCACCGTGTATTACAAGACACAAGACAGTAACCTTTGACAGATACTGCTATCTAGTAATAGCTAAACTATATATGGCTCAAAAAATACCAATAACTGTATATTACGTGATCTTACTACAGTTAAATATGGTGATAATCAAAAGAATGTGCATATCGACATAGATAATTTTAAGTTTACCTTTCTCTTCTACAAAAAAGTTAACACTTTTTTTGACTGCAGCAAAATACACATAAAGAATGCACTTAGGAAAGGTTTGTGTTCATTTTCCTTATTTTGGTTTTTAAATTTGAAAAATTAATTGTTGAAGTTTATATAAAAATTCCATAAAAAGAGCCACTTTCAATAAATATTTTAAGTATAAAATCTTTACATTTTGGCAATACAAATACTATCACTACCTAAGTTGAACTTTCTAGTATCCAATAATGTATAATTCTTTTTGGTAACTTTAACAGGATTTAAAATTTTTAACTTTAAAATTACATCGACATTCTACTATTTTAGGCCACAAATATGGCCACCTTAAGACAGAAAATTTTAAACAACCTGTATCTCAAAAATAAAGCATTTCCGGACCCTTGTTTATATAAACTCTTTTCTTATTTTTAAACATAGAATCTGCCCCTACATTTTCTTAACATCGTTCTCTAACATTTTAATGTAACAACCTTTAATTCAGGAGACGTGCGTAATAGAGAAAATATAGGTATACGATGTGAACCATTTTGATAATGCATGTATTGGTATCTTGGAAACTATAAGAGATAGGAAAATGGTTAAATAGCGAAAGTTTTAGACTGTTAGACCTGTCTTAGCTCTTCGGATTTTTTAGTTATTTTGAAAAAAATAATAAATGTAACGTTTTTGGAAATCGTCTGTAACTTTTTTTATTTACATAGAACTTCTAAAATCTGAAAACACTTTTTCACAACAAGCTTTTTCGAGGAATTCCATTACAATCATTAAATTTATCTTTTCCTATGGGCGCCGAAACCAAAGAAACTGTTTTATAATAATTTAATTTATTTCAGTACAAATATTTCATGTATACAATAACAGACCACTTTACGAATATTCTTCATATTCAAATATTTCCCAGTTGAAATCCAATAACTCTGTTTATGTCCCTCGTAATTATCCGTTTCTTGCGACAATACATGTGCAGCGGCACGGTTTTGTTCTCAAAACATCAAACTTCAGACAAAAAGTGCCATTTACAAGATGATCGGTGAAATCCACCTGATTTTTGAACTATATTTTTAAATTAAAATTGAGTTATGTGTATTTCATGATATTTGGAAAAAATAACTGGCTATTGTTTAGAAAAAATGCTTCAAAACCCAGGAAGATTTCACGCAGTGACATTAAAATTTGTACCGGGTGTCCAACGTAACGCTCTCACTCGATTTGTGGTTTTAATGTCATATTTACAAAAAAATGTCAAATACAAAAATTGTCATTTTTATAGAGGATTCGACGTGCCTTAGAAAAAAAAACAATAGAACATCGAATTAAAAAAATTATTTACCCAAGTTATTTTTTTTTAAATGCAACACCTTATGTATTTTTTTAAATTCTGAAAAAGCATACAATTCTGATTACATCCATATTATATACTTATATATTTGTTCCAGTGGTTACTGAGATATAAAGGAAAATGTATTGATATATCAGATATAATCGACATTTTCCTTTATATCTCAGTAACTACTGGTACAAATATATAAGTATATCATATGGATGTAATCAGAATTGTATGCTTTTTCAGAATTTAAAAAAATATATAGGGTGTTGCATTTAAAAAAAATTGAACTTCGGTAAATAATTTTTTTAATTCGATGTTCTATTGTTTTTTTCTCAGGCACGTCGAATCATCTATAAAAATGACACAGTTTATGTATTTGAAATTTTTTTGTAACTATGACATTAAATCCACAAATCGAGTGAGAGCGTTACGCTGGACACCCTGTACAATAATTAAATATACATAAAAATCTAAATATGAAAATTAGATATCTACATTAGTAACAATAAATATTATGCATATTAAAGATGGATCTCCCAGGAAAAAACATCCGACTCTGGTTCGGGATGAAGCTGCAGAGTGTAGAGTAATATAAATATTGTTAGTCAGATGATTGAAAAAAAATAAAACTTTCATGTCTAAAAAAAGTTAAATATTTCAAAAACTAATCACTCAAGACTTTCTAGAGACATAATGTTGCTCTACTCATAACGCAATTTTATCTATTTAACCGACTTCGTATCCCTTACCATTTTCGAGATCCACGTAGCTAATTTGTAACAGCCTGTATAAAAAACGTCAGTGTAAAAGTAAAATCTCTGAAATCCTCATGAAAAAAGTGAAAGCCAATATTTAAATTCATGATACTTTTAATCAATGAGATGTGTCTCGTTAATAAAAGTAGCCCGGCACCAAATAATTATTAAGATATTTATGAAAATAATTTTATTACATTTATAGCTTAATTCAATTGCAAGAAAATTAACAAATAATAAAACATATTACAACGGTACCACTATTTAAAATCCAAAGCCTTAGTCGATATATGTTCTTATAAGGAAATCTAAACATCTTTAGGCCGGGGTTATTACGTATATTTTACCACAGTTTAAATATTCCCATTTGTTACCAGCCATTTTTAGAAAAAATACATCAATAGGCACAACAAATCAAATGCAACAGCAAAAGAGGTGGGTAACTAATAACTAGAACCCGCACTTCGTTCGCAGATCTCAGGTACGGACTTTGGGAGGACCCTATATTTAAATATATTTTATTCATATTAAAACAAATTTAACCTTATTCATGAATTTCTAATTCACGCCAGCTAATCGACAAAAATATTCCGTTTATTTACCTGCCGGTGTCATTGACAAGTCCCGACCGCCGGTCGACCAATCGCCAAGACGAGAAGTTTTTTTTTGTAAAAGTAATGATGGGGTGTAATATTCCAATGAATAAACTAAATTGCACTGTTTTAATTGTTGCAAAATTTAGAATTTAGATACCTACCCAGTTATTCGTCATCTTGAAGCAACTGTGACAGCATGAGGATATTCGATAAATAACGCAATAAATAATGTGTTTGATTTACGGAAGTGTATTTCCCAGGATCTAGTGCTGAACGTGTGGAAAAAAAATTGAAACAGTTTTGCAGAACAATTCAAGGTTTCTAATTTTATGCCATATTTAAATCTTTTTGGTGGGTAGATTTTTCTCCTCAATATGCCATCCATAAAGAATTGTATTTATTAGTTGCAAGAATTCAGATGACTTACGTCATACTAACAAATTAATTAATAATAATAATAATAATAATAATAATAATAATAATAATAATAATAATAATAATAATAATAATAATAATAATAATAATAATAATAATAATAATAATAATAATAATAATAATAATAATAATAATAATAATAATAATAATAATAATAATAATAATAATAATAATAATAATAATAATAATAATAATAATTCTCCGAATGTGTCGGAGCTTCGGAAGGTGTTCACTGGAAAAAAAAAATAATAATAATAATAATAACAATAACGATAACGATAACGATAACGATAACGATAACGATAACGATAACGATAACGATAACGATAACGATAACGATAACGATAACGATAACGATAACGATAACGATAACGATAACGATAACGATAACGATAACGATAACGATAACGATAACGATAACGATAACGATAACGATAACGATAACGATAACGATAACGATAACGATAACGATAACGATATCGATAACGATATCGATATCGATAACGATAACGATATCGATAACGATAACGATAACGATAACGATAACGATAACGATAACGATAACGATAACGATAACGATAACGATAACGATAACGATAACGATAACGATAACGATAACGATAACGATAACGATAACGATAACGATAACGATAACGATAACGATAACAATAACAATAATAATAATATGCAAACTGCCAGGCTACAAGCATGTGTATGGTATCTATTGCATTAAATGTAACGTTTTTCATTTTCAGCTTCAAATATTTTTGGATATAAATAAATTAATTCCAGAACCATGGAGACATTTTCACTATTTCGGTTTGTGCTTGGCTGTAACAGATCTAACACATTTCCAAATATATTCCCTGTTTGATTCTGTAACCCTTTCTGTAAAATGTTAAAATATTTATTAAACTGTAGTCTCTCTAGTATATCCAGTCGATACTCTATCAGCGGTATACATTTCCATAAATTGTCGGAGAGTTCAAAATCTGTCAATCAGAAGTCGGAGAGTTCACAATATTTGTCCCACCAATTTCTGTATCTGTTGGTTTAGCATATGATTTTAATTACGAACCATATGTAGAATTATGTAATAAATGTGATGTTATAATATTCAACAAGGAAGAATGGAAATATTTTCTTGTATATCACGGAATTATAACAAATAGTCTCTACAATAAGAAATTGATTGAATAGTAGTCGGAAAAGTTTGTATAGAATTTGAAGAAGTTGTGAATTCTACCGTACTAAAAATTAGGAAAAATAATTCCCATGTATACCTGGGATACGAAACCGTATGCAATTTATGGGAATGTATAGCGCTGATAGAGTATCGACGGGATATACTAGAGAGACTACAGTTTACTAAATATTTTAATATTTTACAGAAGGGGTTACAGAATCAAACAGGAAATATATTTCGAAATGTGTTAGATCTGTTACAGCCAAGCACAAACCGAAATAGTGAAAATGTCTACATGGTTCTGGAATTAATTTATTGATATCCAAAAATATTTGAAGCTGAAAATGAAAAACGTTACATTTAATGAAATAGATACCATACACATGCTTGTAGCCTGGCAGTTTGCATATCATTCGTCTAGGAAAACATACTGAGAAGTTTTGCTCGTGATACAGCACGTTTTCAGAGAAGAATAACTGAGCTGTCAAATATTATAAATCTTATATTGGATAATAGTCATAGACACAAAATATATAATCAAATATTTTGTTAAAGTATACCTTAATAAAAATATATCATTACATCGTGTGTTTTATTTCAATAAAACAAATATTTATAGTTCATTAAAATTTAATGGATTACAAAAAGCGTCATATAAAAATATGCATTTGAAAAGCACAAACACAATAATGTTGTCTATTGTCACGGAATTTGCCCCACTCACTCCCAAACCGACGACTGTGGCACCGCGAATTGCCTAAGATTGCCCCGATCGCCCCTACGCCATTCTGGTAAACAAACAACATACCGTGGATCGAGGCGTTACTAAAATATTGGGGAAACGACGAGAAGCGTTCCAGTCGCTCGAGTAAATGGGTCTAGATATGCTAGAAAATACCTGGAACATTCGTTGGGTCTATAAAAGAAGAATAAACGACCGAGTTAGTTAGTCTTGTATAAGTCTTGTATTAGTCTTTTATTACAGTCTGAATTGAAGTGTTTAGTTAGAGAGATCAAAGTGATTTAGATAGCGATTAATTAAATAAGTGTTTAGTTGAGCTGTAATTACTAGTGTTCAGTAGTTAATAAAGAAGTTATTAATTAACGGATTGTTTTTCTGGAAGTGAAAGAAAAGACGGGTTGGGAAATCCGTGACAATTTGGTGTCGGAAGTGGATTTAATTGGAAGTTTTAAAGAGCTTTCTGGAACCCTGTCCACAAAGTGAGTGGAGTTAACTGGAAGTTTGAGGAGCTTTCTGGAACCCTGTGCGTGAGTGGGTTTAAGTGGAAGTTGGAAGAACTTTCTAGAACCCTGTACGTGGGTGAAATAAAGACCCAAGTGTGATATATCACCGCACTCGTCTTGTCGAAAGGAAGTGAACGGTGGTATTCGCGAAGGACATTCTCGAACATTCTAGAACTTTGTACGGGAGTGAGACAAAGACCCAAGTGTGGCATATCACCGCACTCGTCGTGACTCAAGGAAGTGAACGGTGGTATTTGCGAAGGACATTCTCGAACATTCTAGAACTTTGTACGGGAGTGAGACAAAGACCCAAGTGTGGCATATCACCGCACTCGTCGTGACTCAAGGAAGTGAACGGTGGTATTTGCGAAGGACATTCTCGAACATTCTAGAACTTTGTACGGGAGTGAGACAAAGCCCCAAGTGTGGCATATCACTGCACTCGTTTCATTGTAAGGAAGGCAACGGTGATATCTAGAAATACATTCGTGGACATTCTAGAACTTTCCAAATAGAGTGCATGCCTGTAACTAGAAGCCAAGTCAATATGGATGCACAACTGGCAAAACTATTAGAAATGATGCAGACAATGCAAAAGAAATTAGAAAAGCAGAGACATAAAATGGAAGACCAGGCGAAGACGATGCAAGAGAAATTAGAAGAACAGGGACAAACAATGCAAGAGAAATTAGAAGAACAGGGACAAACAATGCAAGAGAAATTTGAAGAACAAGGGCATAAAATCGAAGATCAGTCCCAAACGATGCAGGAAAGATTAGAAAAGAAATTAGAAGAACAGGGACAAGCGATGCAGGAGAAATTAGAAAATAAATTAAAAGAACAAGGGTATAAAATGAAAGAACAGATGCAGATAATACAACAGGAAATGAGAACTCAGACAAACGAAATGCAGGTGAAGTTAGAAAAATTAGAAAATACAGTAGAGGAGAAACTGTTAGAACAAAGAAAAGAAATCGACGAAGAAATAAACATGGTTAGAGGAACCTGTGAAGAGCTTCGACATAAACTGGACAAAATAAGAAAGGAGGGCGTAATCAAATCAGAAGGATCTGTTATCCGAACTCAGAAAACGAAGCCTCCTGAATTCGACGGCAAGGTCTCCTGGAATGTCTATCTGCGTCAGTTTGAAGCAGCAGCTGCCGCAAACGAATGGTCTGATTATGAGAAAGCTACTGCTCTGATAGTTGCTTTACGAGGAGAAGCTCTTGACGTCTTACAAGGAGTTCCTGCTGGGCAACAGAATAACTACGACATTCTAAAACAGCATATGGAAAGGAGATATGGGGATAAGCACCTGCAGCAAGTGTACCAGGCACAATTGAAAAGTCGTCACCAACAAAGTGGAGAGAATTTACAACATTTTGAGACCGATGTTGCCCGACTGGTTCGATTGGCTTATCCAACAGCCCCGTCAGAATTTGTAGATCAGTTCTCCATTCAAGTTTTTATCGACGGCCTAAGAGATTGCAAAACTCAGCAGGCACTACGACTCGCTAGACCTAAAACGTTGAATGACGCTCTTTCACATGCACTGGAATTCGAGGCAGCAAAAATGGCGTCCGGTAGACATGTTAAAGTGCGAGCCATCAATAATAACAGCGATAGTATGGCAAATGGAGACATAATAAGGACGCTGAAGGAGATTGTTAATAAGTTCAGCCCAACTAGGGACTAGGGAACAATCGAATAGTCGAAGGGATCGCCTTGTTGAATGCTGGAACTGTGGACAGATGGGACATCTGAAGAGACAGTGTAGGGCCCCAGTCGCAGATCGGCAAAGGCGCGACTCCCAAGCGGCAGCCTTCAGGGAACATGTTAAAGTGCGGACTATCAGTGATAACCGCGATAGTATGGGAAATGAAGAGATAGTCAAAACACTGAAGGAGGCTATTGATAAACTCAGCCTAACTGCCAGATCAAAGAGAGGACAACCTGATAGCCGAAGAGATCGCCCACTTCAATATTGGAACTGTGGGCGGGCTGGTCATCTAAAGGGACAGTGTAGGGCACCAGTCGTGGATCGGCAATGGCGCGACTCCCAGGCAGGCAAGGAACATGGAAACACAGATGCTCTTTCTAGACTTCGTCCGACCAACGGCAAACACTGTAGTAGTCTTGAAAGGAAAGAGGATATATCATTTGTTCCATGTAAGATGGTGGCAGCCCAACCTGAAGACAGATGGAGTTCAGCTGCGATTCGGGAAGACCAGCAAGCTGACTGTGACATCAAGCCTTTATTAGACTGGAAAGAAGCCAACAACCGACCCTCTTGGGCTGAAGTTAGTAGTAAAAGCCCAGCATTAAAGAGCTATTGGGCTCAATGGAATTCCCTGGTGTTGGAAGACGGTGTCCTAAAAAGAGCATGGGAGAACAATGACGGAACGGAGGTCAAGAAACAAGTACTACTTCCGAGGTCCCGGGTCAAGGAAGTGCTGCAGGAAGTACATGGAGGTACTGGTGGTGGACATTTCGGTATCAATAGGACTCTACAAAAGATTCGGGAGCGTTTCTATTGGTTGAGCTGTAGGACGGATGTAGAAGATTGGTGCCGAAAATGTGACATATGTGCAGCCAGCAAGGGACCGAAGACCCGTTCCAGAGGCAAAATGCGTCAGTACATCGTAGGAGCACCGTTCGAGAGAATTGCCATTGATATCGCTGGCCCATTTCCGAAAACTCAAAATGGAAACCGATATCTGTTAGTCGCCATGGACTACTTCAGCAAATGGCCGGAAGTGTACCCCCTTCCCAATCAAGAGACCACAACCGTAGCAGAAGCGCTAGTTAACAACCTGTTCTGCAGATTTGGTGTGCCCATGGAACTGCATTCAGATCAGGGCAGAAATTTCGAATCAGGTGTGTTCCGAAAGGTCTGCGAGCTTATGGGAATCCGAAAAACTAGGACCACCCCACTGCATCCCCAGTCAGATGGTATGGTGGAACGCTTCAATGCCACACTAGAAACCAATCTGAGGATGTTTGTGAACGAAAACCAGACAGACTGGGACAAGCTCATTCCACTCTTCCTTTTAGCTTACCGCTCAGCTGTCCATGAAACGACTGGGAAGACTCCCGCAAGGATCATCTTTGGAAGAGAGCTTCGCCTTCCCGCAGATTTGGTATTTGGTCGTCCTGTGGAACAGCCCACAGAGCCAGACACTTACACCCATGAGCTAGAACGAAGACTAGCAGCCGTACACGATCAAGTCAGATCTCCAATGCGACTAGAGAGCGATCGCATGAAGACTCGATACGACGTCCGGGCCAATACAGTCGGATTCCAACAAGGTGACCTGGTGTGGCTGTACAACCCCACGCGGAAGAAAGGAAGATCGCCTAAACTACAGAACCGTTGGGAGGGCCCCTACACCGTCATTAAAAGAATCAATGATGTCGTCTACCGGATACAGAGGACTCCCAGGAGTAAGATGAAGGTCGTCCATCTGGAGCGTCTGTCCCCGTATAGAGGTGTATCCGATCGGGACGATCGGTCCTAAGGAGGGGCAGTGTCACGGAATTTGCCCCACTCACTCCCAAACCGACGACTGTGGCACCGCGAATTGCCTAAGATTGCCCCGATCGCCCCTACGCCATTCTGCTCAACAAACAACATACCGTGAATCGAGGCGTTACTAGAATATTGGGTAAACGACGAGAAGCGTTCCAGTCGCTCGAGTAAATGGGTCTAGATATGCTAGAAAATACCTGGAACATTCGTTGGGTCTATAAAAGAAGAATAAACGACCGAGTTAGTTAGTCTTGTATAAGTCTTGTATTAGTCTTGTATTACAGTCTGAATTGAAGTGTTTAGTTAGAGAGATCAAAGTGATTTAGATAGCGATTAATTAAATAAGTGTTTAGTTGAGCTGTAATTAGTAGTGTTCAGTAGTTAATAAAGAAGTTATTAATTAACGGATTGTTTTTCTGGAAGTGAAAGAAAAGACGGGTTGGTAAATCCGTGACACTATGATAAAAACATTTCGGTGTAGATTTTTGCAGTACGGGTTGTTCTGGAATTTCTAAAACAGGGATTTTAACAAACTTCCTGATGAAGTCCGTTTTTTCTCTTCCTTTTATGTAAATCGTGCTGGTTGATATATTTTCCAAGATTGTTTGGGATTTGTTTAGTGGTGTGAATCCAGCTTTCCATTCAAGGCCGTGATGATTTTCTGTTAACCATGATGCTTGCCTCTGTAACTGCGGAGAGAGCATATGGAAGGGAAAGGGTGGTTTGAACAAGTAATGAAATATCTTCTGTCCATCAAAAGCAGCTAGTTCTTTCACGATTAATTTATTGTTTTCAATTTTGAATCCTTGTACGTCTAATACTAATGACATATTTTTATGTTTTCCAGCTATCTCAACACAAATACGTTAAATAATATAGATAAATTTTTTTCTTAATTCTTTTAGTTTTCCTATGTACTCTTGCAGGGCCTTTCTATATCTAAAGATCATTCTGCTCGTATTTACATATTGTTACGGTAATAAACCTCTCTAACCGGTTATGGAATTACACTTGTCTAACAATTTTTGTTAAAGGATTATAGCGAAATACTCTGTCATGTAAAATTTGGCAGTATGCAATGGTGTCCTTAGGTATGTTTTCGCTTGTCTCAAATTCAATCCGCATAACAACTGATCCACTTTGAACAGCTTCTTTTTGTCGAGAGCAATCTATATGGACAATCGGACAAGTAGTTAAAAATTCTTCAGGTGAGTAAACAGGTTCTTTAGTTGTTCGATAGTAATATCCCCGAAAATTTGAAGACACCTTGAGGGGATGCTGTCCGAGCAGAAAATAATATACACGAGTTTATCTAACTTGGTTTATTTAAACTACACTTAACTAACTATATAACTAAAAAAACACTGAGTGATTTAGGGAAGCCTAGCGGGTAGATGTTGACTCGTTGAACGGCTCTGGTCGAGTGTCTATTCGTCCCAAAACTATATGTCCACGAAAGATCGGATAGGTAGAAAATGTCATTAACACTTAATAACAGGATTAAGGACGGTATGAATAAGGCAGGAATTTCCTAATAGGGGTTTACAATTTAAAAATAATTACATTAGGACTGAAGGTCATTAAGTCTGTCACGCTTGGTTGTTAGGTTGAAGTTGATTCTGGAATTATTGGAAGGTTAATATTGACCTCTGGGGTATTTGGATTGTCAGCTAGAATGTAGGCTGGTTTCAGTCGATCTATAGTGACTGTTACGTCACGACTATTGATTCGGACCACAAACGTTCTTTCGGACCGTTTGATGACTTTGTACGGGCCATCGTATGGTGGTTGGAGTAGTTTTTTAGGGCAATCTCGACGTACAAAGACATGGTCTGTGGTGGCAAGGTCCTTGAAGACAAATGTCTTGTTTGTACCGTGTCGAGATCCTTTAGTCGGACTTAGCTTTTGCAATACTGGGCGAAGCTCTTTCACATATGCAGCCGCGTCATCGGCTTGGCTGTCATTCCGATTTTCTGTGCCCAAAAACTGTCCTGGAAGTTGCAGTGACTGGCCGTAGATCATGTCTGCTGCTGTGGCTTGTATGTCTTCTTTCCAGGTTGCGCGGATTCCCAGAAGTACTGTAGAAAGAGCACGTGTCCAGCTGTTGTCTTGATGACACATGATAGCTGCCTTTAGCTGACGGTGCAATCGTTCGACCATACCGTTGGCCGCAGGATGGTAAGCCGTCGTTCTAAGGTGAGTCATACCTAGTAAACGGTTTAACTGATTGAAAAGGTGCGACTCAAATTGTCTGCCTTGGTCCGTTGTTATCCATAGCGGGGTACCAAACCGACATATCCAAGTGTCATATAAGGTTCGCGCGACCGTATATGCTTCTTGGTCGTACATGGGGGTAGCTTCTGGTCATCGGTAAAAATACCTAGCTGTGCGTTTGGCTTTGGATGTGCAGGTAACGTCGCCTGTACTATACTTTCCTTAGCTGCATCAAATGCGTTGATGGCTTCGGATGTCCACTCGAGTGGGGTCTTGCCTTTTACGTTGCCCTGGAGAAGGTTGTTGAGGGGTGCTTCTGTTTTCGCTGCTGCAGGTATAAACCTTCTGTAAAAATTCAACATACTAGGAACTGCCGAAGTCCTTTTGCTGTGTCGGGGCGAGGATAATTGATAATGGCATCGGCTTTTTACCGGTAACGGGCGAGTACCTTTACCAGAGACTAGATAGCCGAGAAATTTAACTTCAGACTGCCCGAACACACACTTAGTCGGGTTAATTACAACATCGTATTACTTTAGTCTTTGGAAGACAACCTCTAGATGCTGTAAATGCTCCTCCAATGATGTGGATGCGATGAGGATATCATCTATGTATGCAAAGCAAAACTCGAACCCTTGGAGCACCTCGTCAATGAAGCGTTGAAAGGTCTGAGCAGCGTTGCGGAGTCCAAATGTCATAAATTTGAACTCAAAGTGTCCAAAAGGCGTCGTTATTGCCGTCTTCGGGATGTCTTCATCGGCGACAGGGATCTGATTAAAGGCTCGCACGAGATCGATGGTGGTGAAGATGTTTTTACCTCTTAACGCCTGTGAAAAATCTTGAATATTTCTCACTGAATACCTGTCACGACAAGTCCTCGCGTTGGGAGCACGGTAGTCGCCGCAGGATCTCCAGTCGTCACCCTTTTTAGGAACCTTATGTAGCGGTGAGGCCCATGAGCTCTGCGACGATCTAGCAATTCCAAGCTGCAGCATGGCCTCGAACTCCTTCTTAGCGGTCTGGAGTTTATCGGGGGCCAGTCGGCGTGGCTTTTGTACTACTAGTTGACCTGGAGTGGTAATAATGTAATGTTTCGTTGAATGACTTACTGTCTTTGGTGTTCCACTAGGTCGAGTTACTTCAGCGAAACGTTGCAACAGTTCTCGAAACGGTACTACGTCAGAAATAGTTTTTATACTTGCCATCTCGCACCTAACCATTTTTCCAAAAGAAGATAAATGCGTAGTCGAGTCCAGCAACCGATGGTGTCGCACGTCTACCAGGAGACCATAATGTCCCAGAAAGTCGGCGCCAATGATCGGCTTGGAAACATCTGCTATGACAAAGCTCCAACTAAATTGACGACGTAGCCCAAGGTCCAATGTCATTGCTAACGTACCGTAAGTCGTGATTACCATGCCATTTGCTGGAGAAAGCTCATAAGACGTCATTGCTCGCGGTTCTGACAATTGGGAATAAGGGTACACGCAAATATCCGCGCCCGTGTCAATAAGGAACTGCACTTTTGACGTTCTATCAGTTAGGAATAGACGGCGCAATGATTCCGGGCTGACGTCGTTTGTCGCCATTAACAACTGCCCCGGTCGTTTTCCGACTTGTAGGCGCACGGCTCCTTAAACTTCCTGGCCTTATCACCAAAACACGCGTGATACCAGCACAAATTATCTTTAGGTGTTACCTGCTGCCGTGATCTGCTTCTGGATCGAGAACGGAAACGTCGTCGTTGCCCACCTTGATGTCGATTAGAGAGGGCTGCAATTTGCGTTGTCATTGCTTGCATTCCTACAGTGACCTGCCTCAATATTTCTTCTACGCTACTAGAGAACGCCGCGGTTTCGGCTATATAATGACCTGATCTGGTCTCCGCTACCGCGTCTGCTAATTCTGCGACCGTGGTGAGGTCTGCTTTCGTTTGTGTTGCCAA
Source organism: Monochamus saltuarius (assembly GCA_025584915.1). Lineage (NCBI taxonomy): Eukaryota > Metazoa > Arthropoda > Insecta > Coleoptera > Cerambycidae > Monochamus > Monochamus saltuarius. The sequence continues at coordinate 31,082,390 of CM046726.1, forward strand.
AACAGCTTGCATACTCGCAGGCAGTCGTGATAACCACAAGGAGCGGATTTAATCATCTGGCACATTCGCTCCAGCTAAACCTTGAAGGTGGCGCAGGAACTGTGACGGTTTTCTATCGCCCATCTCTTCATGTTCTAAAAGCCGTAGTGTTTTCTCCTGTTGAGATGCGTTTAAGCGTTTTATTAGATGTGTCTTTAGGTATAAATATTTGTTAGATTGCGGTGGATTCATAAGAATGTCCTTCACTTCCTTCACATACTTTGTGTCCAAGTTACCGGCTACATAGCTGAACCTGGTGTTTTCACTGACGATCCCCGCAATCGCAAACTGATGTTCAATTTGCGCGAACCACACTTCCGGGTCATCAGGCCAAAAAGGTGGCACTCGTATGGCTACACGATTTAGCTCAGGTTGCTCTGCAGCCGCACTACTTGCACTTCTTGAACTGGGCATCTTCTAAATCACCGTACTGTCGTGTAGATAAATAAAAAAAGTAGGGGTCCTGCTTTTCGATCACATCGGGGTCACCAATTTGAGGGGATGCTGTCCGAGCAGGAAATAATATACACGAGTTTATCTAACTTGGTTTATTTAAACTACACTTAACTAACTATATAACTAAAAAACACTGACTGATTTAGGAAGCTTAGCGGGTAGATGTTGACTCGTTGAACGGCTCTGGTCGAGTGTCTATTCGTCCCAAAACTATATGTCCACGAAAGATCGGGTAGGTAGAAAATGTCATTAAAACTCAATAACAGGATTAAGGACGGTATGAATAAGGCAGGTAGTTATATTAATGGAATTTCGTAATAGGGGTTTACAATTTAAAAATAATTACATTAGGACTGAAGGTCATTAAGTAGCGAAGGTAATTCCCTACAACCTCATAAAGAGAAGAACATTTTTTAGTCTTAAGATTTAAATAAAGATATTGATATGGATATCTCTCACTATGCAAATATACTCGAATATTCGTCAAGTTAATGTTGTCAAACGAACTCATATCACTTTTAATTTTTTGTTTTTTGTCGTGCTGAAATGCGACGATTACATGTTTGGGTGTTTCTAGCTTATTACTTGTTTTGACTGATCGTCGTCTCATGTAAAGATGGATATTCAATCAGTTCCCAAGAACGAAAACCAAGCACAATATCAGTATTTTTGTCAATAATTTTTGTTAGTACCAGTTGTTGAGGAATATTTACTGAAACGTGTGGAACTCTTCAGAGAATTTTATTAATTGTAATTTTGTGTTTTTCAGTATCGTCTGCACTGGTGATAGCATCTAAGTCATTACTGCTTCGAATCAGAACTAATTCTTGTTTCATATTTAAAATAATTTTTCTGTAGTCTTCGAAAAAGCCGATTAACATCTTAAGTGGAATACAAACGTTAAAATTTCCTTCAGCATCTGTAATTTGTTCTCTTACTTTATGTATTCTTGGAGACCAACCGGCGTTATGAAGCCTAACACTTTCTATGTCGCTGTAAGACAGAAAGGCTTTAAAAGATGATGTTAATCCCACATTTCTATTGGAGTCAACTGTTTTTTTTTATTTATGATTTTGAAAACCTATAAAATCTATTTTTTATTTAAACACACAAAACATTGATATTTGTAAACAAATTTTGGTTGTGTTACGTTCCATCGCAATTCTTGTGCTCCAAACAAGGTAATTTTGATAAAAACCCTGGGTCGGCTCTGAACTTCTGTGATAAATCACACCACCTTCGTCTCAAATATTCTACTTTAACGTTATACATTAAATAGAATAATGGAAAACATTGAATTTCCTTCTGCGAAAAATCTTTAAAAGCTGTTTGCCCATATCTCTATTCTATTCTCTTTGTTCAAAATACATTTGTAACATTTAATCTTAAAGGGTAGGGAACAGAGTGGAATATCTCCCTCTGTCGGCCAATGCTCATAACCAGGAAACATTTTTGCTTGTATTATATCGTCTGCTTTGTACACCCCAGGAAGCTTTTCATACATGGCTCCAATTTCTTGGCAATGTAATGTTCTCAGATACTCCAGTCAAAAATGACTCAATGCTTCTGAACTAAAGGATCGAATGGGAAGTGTAAAAAAACTTCGTCTCAAATTGAAATCTTTAAAATTATTTTCTTAATAAATAATAATATGGAAATTAGCTTTGAAAAACAACCCATTACTATATTCCACTATAATGCGACTATCTATTTGACTGCTAAGCTAAAACTGCCTGCAATACGGAAAGCTACACGACTAATTGTTCCAAAAGAGAAAAAGGTAAAACTGGGGGTGATAATCAAAATTTTTGTAACCAATAGAAGTAACATTGGGCGCGATACGTATTTTTTTGACTGCTTAGCGAGTTTTATGAGTAAAATAACCGGTTCAAAATTTAAACTATTTTAATCAATTTTATAATTAGAATAACCGGTTCAAAATTTAAATCTGGTTTAACCAGTTTTATTATTAGAATAACCGGTTCAAAATTTAAACTTGTTTAACCACTTTTATTATTAGATTAACCGGTTAAATATTTTTTATTTTTGAAATTTTTTTAGCTTCAACTTTTATATATATAATATATTTTAGCTTAGCGGGTCAGTAAATAGACATTTGCAATGCCGTTTCCAAAGAGTTGGGACAGAAAAACTAAAATTGGTGTATTCCCACTAAGAAAAGATAATAAAGTACTATTTTATAATTGTTTTAGAGCACGATATTCAGATGAGTTTAATTTCTTTACTGTGTAAAAATATGTGTTGATCTAAATCCTGTAGAAATTCAGATGGGAAAGAACTGTAACATAGATCCTGTGGGAGAATTAAATTGTTTAAAATGTGATACTGAATTGAAACACTCAAACTTTGGAATTTGCAGAGATGTTTGCATCATGTGCTCCAATAAAAATATTAGTACGCAGCAAAGGTGTTGAATCTGTCAATCAATTGGAGAACATTATTACAATTATAAGTGTCAGAATTGTATGAATCACCTAATATATCTCTGTGAAGAAAATGGACATTTATACTTGGATGAAGATATGAATCTTCATTTGTGTTGGTGTTTAAGTTATGGACAACAAGTACAAAGAACTGCACGAAACCGAGAACACCTTAATGAACTTAGAACAGTAGTTTAAAAATTGATTTTGATTTTGTATTTTCATCTTGTACATGTAACGTGTAGTTTTAATAAATAATATAAATAGAATTTTTCAATAAATTCTAAATTATATATCTTAATTATCATTCACGAAAATAATGGAAATATACTTTAATGTATTAGATTATTCTGATCAAATATTTTAATTGTGTTCTTATAATACAGATTTTAAAATATTAAATGAAAAAATTTTATTTATCACTCAATATATGCATAAACAATAAATTAAAACTAGCACTAAGAATGTTCACCATGATCACCATCTGGAGTCAGTTTGGGGACCCCTGGAACAGAAATAAATAATTAAAAAATATATACAATATATATAGTATATAATATATAGATACAAAAGCAATTATTACCAAATCAACATTAAAATATCAATTTTAAATTTATATAGTTTAATTTTACTTTTAATACAATTAAAAATAAATAAATCACTTATACCATTGAAAGTTGACCAGCTTTTCAGGCAACACATACGCAAAACCGCCTCCACAAAGCAAGGACGTATCCATCTCCTTTATGTCTGTTGTCAACCCCTCAGCGATTTCAAACAGCACTTTCCGATATGTATAAATTTTTACCAATTTATGGGCAGCTACTGCCCGTCTAAAGTTTATTTCATTAATAAAATCTTTTTCTTTTCTTCTAACGCACTGTTTGAAATCGTCGTACCAGGCATTTTTGAATTCTTCCAGTTGGTGGTGTTGATGTGTCACATTCGTCCTTAGCGACACAAAAACACCGTCCAATCCTTCTTCTTACCTTGGAGTTGACGTAATGGCCCCGCAAAATGAAGGCTCATTGTCATCGACGCCGCGTTCCATCGCAGGGCTTCCAGCACGCTTTTTTGTTGGAGATGGTGATGAAGGCCCCTCGACAACGGAGGCGTGTGACGATGATTTTCTTTTCTTCATCGGTGGTGAAGGTGAAGTGGAAGGCCCTTGGACTATAGGCCTCACGGCAGAAAAACTACCATCTAGGATGATGAGGCTCTCCTCATCCATCGCTTCCTTCACCCGGAGACTGGTAAAAGTGCAATCCACTTTACCATCGAATGACATCACCCATTCGTTGTTTGCTAATTCGTCGTCACTACTTGCGCTGATTCTCTGTAACTCTTTACTTCCAGACATTTTAACGTAGTGTAGAGAAAATATAAACTAAATTCTACAGTCAACTGTACTATTTATACCAACAGTTAAAATGAAACTGGTAGTGGTAATCCAGTACCTATTTCCTTGTTTAAATGCATCAACAAACTGCATTGCCAGGTACTAGAACTGGTTTCTTTGACCTCTACACGGTTGTTATCTTCTCGATGTGCTCGAGCAGGATGCGGTGCAAGTTACCTTGAAATGTAGCGTCGATGCATTACCGCATTTTAAAATGTATAATGTTTGCAGTAGAGGTGGAAATCAAAAATTAGTTTCTGCATTATATAAACTCGCGTAAAATGATAATCATTATGTATTCTACAAGATGAGCAGCGACTTGATAAAATGTTCATATGCGCATACGCACTTAGTGAAAAGATCCCGTATAAGAAACCACCTAATCAAATGTGGAAAGCAGCTCAGAATCGAAGAAAGTAAGTTTTAATATATATTTAAATATTTATTTTATTATTATTCGAAATATTGTTTTCATTTCTGATAAAACTGAACTAAGTTGGGCACAAAGTAAGTTTTAATGTTAATTTATTTTCGTAAACATATGTGAATACCTGAATAATAATTTAGTGTATTAATATACAAGGCACCTTTTACGAAGGTTGCTGGTTTAAGAAATACAGGGTGGTGAATGTTTTTTGGTGTGAGAATTATGAATTTTAAGCTTATTTTCACATTAATCCTAGAGGGTGCTAGTTTCACCGTATTATTTAAGTATTTTTTTATCTATTAAGCTATGCTTTAAACTACTTTTACAAGTGCTGTACTTTTATGCATTCCTCCTTTTAGGCCAAAAAAACCTTCGACGTAACAACTTTTACGTATTTAGTAGCTCTACGTAACGTACATAGCATCCCTAGTTTTCATCCCGAGGTAGTACAACGCACGTACATGGTTACCCAGCTCCTCCAATTTATTTCCGGTTGGCTACTTTCACCCTGGGGGCAGGACATCAGAGGGAAAGTCACTCTTCCGAGTAGACTACCAGGCAACGTAGATTTTAGTACCTACTACCACCTGTCTGCTTTCTTTTTGTCTTTTTTTGCAAATTATTTAACTTTAGCTTGCTTTGCATGGCTTCTTTGCTTTAGGCCATATATACGTTAGTGTTATCATAAATTACTTGCTGCACTGTATCTGAAAAACTGTTTAATTTTAGTTCACCTGTTTTGCATGGCTCAAATTGCTAATTTAATTACCTGTAAGCCAAGGTATACCTAGGTACTTGAGAGGATCCCTTGTAATTCTTTTTATTGCAATTAATTCACCGAAATTCCTCATAACCAAATATTTATCTAATAACCACCAGTAGAGGATTTGTTTACTTGTCATTGAACCAGTGAACCAGGGAACTACAGATTCGGAGAACCAGCCATCGGCTCGTTCTGTCAGATAACAGAGTTTATTGTTTGGTGTTCTCTGGTCTGGTTGACGGAACACCCACTTAGTTTCCGTAGTCCATAGTTCACTTAACTTTCATGCGCACATTCGTGTTCACTTTGTAGCCGGGGGACCCAATAATAAATTTAATTGATTATAAATTCAGTTTTTTTTCTATTTAGTTAGTAAATTTGTCACCCCCTGAACCCACGAAACCAAAACCCAAACTGAGGTGTGACAACTGGCGCCCAACGTTTTTTATAACAAATTTGTTGTTGCACTTTTGTACTTATATAGGGTGGATCAAATAACTTTAGCGACAATATATTTTGCATTTATTACATTTCCAGTATAGTTCATTATAAATTATAGTAGGTTTAAATACATCTAGGGGTGGTAATCTTGTTAGAATATACAAGGTGTTTTTTCGTAGATAGCGTTAGTTCGGGAAGAAAAAAAAACATGTTTGGCATTAAATAAATTCACATTTTTAGGTGTTTCGAATATTTTTGTTATAGTAGGCTATTTTATTTTTTTGATAGTGCAGTTAGTGTTAATGATAGTTTAATAACTTATAGTATAATAGCTATTGCAAAGGAACTTATTACTTTATTACGTACAGGGCGCATCAATAATTTGTTAGCACTTTATTTTCGTTTTACTAGTAAACTTTTAAGACTTTTGCTATTAATATACAAGGTGTTGCATAATAATTATTTAGTAATGTAATATTAGTATTACTGTTAGCATATATTTTTTTCTCTTTATTTTTAATTTACGCTCAAATATACTTACAGAAGTAGTTAATAGTGATAACGCAAATTATTGCTGCGGTTGGTATACAGGGTGTGCCTAAGAGTATTGTCGTGGGTGGTTGCTTTTATTGATAAAGATATTTATTTTTGGTTATTGCGGTTCTATTTTTTTTTTCTTTTTTCGTTTTCTTTTTTTTTATAAGCTCAGATTGGGCTTGCTGTCGGATTTTAGTTGAGCTTTAGCGACTTTGTAGTTAATTTTCTTTCAACTATGGAAGTTAATAGGCTTATAGATTCGGAACTAAGGTACGAAATCCAAATACGTGGATTCACCGTTGGCGCAACTGTAGCAGAAAATCGCGCTATATTAAGAAATATTTTTCGTATGGAACATGAAGACTCTTCATTAGTTCCAGTAGTAATATCGTTAGATGCCAGATCAGAATTGGCAATATGTCATGCTAAACTTCTTCATTTGGAATCGGAAATTAAATCGTTTAACTTTGACAATCGGAAAAACGAATTTGAACGGATTTACACGCGACTTCTGCACGTCACACTTCGGTTAGGACGCATAAAAACTGAAAATGAAGACCAAAAAGTTGAACAAAATGAACTTATCCGTAGAGGTCGAAGTCTAATAGGGGATTTGAACTTAGCGTACGATGGTGTTTCGTTAGGACATATTAATAATGCTGACGCTGCTGCTGGATATAGTCAGGAGCATTCTATTTTGGATACACCCAATCCGGTAATTTCTGAGGTATCACAAACTAGTAGACCTGTCAATAATCTCGCTCAAGGTCCGCATTCTTCCGTGCATAATGAAGTATGGAACCGAAATGAACCGAGTACCGGTGTCTTAATTCCAGAACTAGTTTTTGTAGATTCAGAATCACGCTTGAGTTTTAATGAGTCGGTGCAACGTACTCCGAGGGAGATAGAACCAACGTTCGGGAGTTCGTCAAAGGTTAAATATTTAAATTCACCGGTAAATAGTATACAAAGTTTACCGCATGCAACTCCTTCGAATTTTGCCAGAACGGCACCTGGTCCGCAAATCACAAATCGTTTACTTACAATGCCCTCTCAAGCAGAGTTAACTCCTCTTGACTTACAACCTTCGTGTAGCCGGTATCCCGAATCCCGGGTAAGAGTTAATGACAACTTTAATGAACAATATTTCGCTCCAGATAATTGGTCGCGTCTTGCTAATTTTCCGAACTCGTCAAATCTAGTCGATGGTATGTCATATGGAAGTTCAACTCCGTTAGCTGATCGCTTAGATCGTTTGCATTTTCCACCAGTAACAGAATCAAATTTTCTGCCCAATGTTAGAGACGCAGACTATAAGTTGAAATACGTGGATCCGAGTAAATGGAATGTCAAATACGACGGCGACTCCAGTGTCAACAACTTCCTCCAACGTATCGAAGAATTGAGAATTTCCCGAGGTATTTCAAAAGCTCAACTCTTGCGGTCCGCTGCAGAATTATTTACTAAAAATGCGCTGTTGTGGTACCGGACCAACCAATTTATTTCCTGGGACGACCTAGTTTCTCAGTTACGCGATGCCTTCCAACCGTATGATTATGAAAACGGTATTTGGGAAGAATTACGTCGACGTACGCAGGGTTTGGGTGAACGCGTGGTTGTATTCGTCGCCTCTATGGAGCAATTATTCAATCGACTTGCTCAAAAACCTTTAGAGGACGCTCGCGTTAAAATTATTAAAAGAAACCTTCTTCCATACCTTCAGACTAGTTTATCTTTGCATAATGTGTCCACGATTCGAGATTTAGTACGTTTATGTCGAACGATCGAGGAAACCGAGTCTCGAGTAAAGCAATTCTGTCCTCCACCAACAAACTACCGGCAGTTGTTGGAACCTGCTCTTGCTTACCATAGACCAAATTCAAATGCATCGTATCCGGTACCCGTATCTTCTATTTCCGGTAGTTCATCAGAAGATTTAATACAAAGACAACCCGACTCTGTTGAGGTGACACCACCAGTCGTTAGTACGCTCAGTTCGAGTCAACCAACATGCTGGAATTGTCGAAGTATGGGGCATCGCTTTAAACAGTGTGATAAACCGCGTCGAGTATTCTGTTTCAAATGCGGACATGACGGGGTAACAGCTAATCGTTGTCCGAGTTGTTTAAAAAACGGAAATATGGGTCGACAGTAGACCGTCTGCCCGACCCTCCGACTAAAACGGTCGCTGACAACAAAGTCATCTTAGATTACGTGTTCGCGCACGCTAAGCATGACCAACGACCTTATTTAAATGTCTCGATATTTGGTAAAAACTTTTTAGGGCTGTTGGACAGTGGGTGCACCACAACAATTTTAGGAAAAGCCGGGTGGGATATTTTACAGGATTTCTGTAAACTCGATATCTCGCGAAAACAAATTTGTAGTGTAGCCAATGGCCAAACTTGTGAAAGTATCGGACATCTCTCCCTCCCCATTCAACTTTGCGACCGAATTAAGATAATTAAACTATTAGTAGTACCTGCCATCCCACATGAGCTAATTTTGGGAATAGATTTTTGGACTATTATGGGTATCATTCCCGATTTATTTGCCAATGAATGGTCATTTCGCTCCGAGTGTTCCTTAAAAAAATGTGAAATCTCCGCTATTCAGTCTATGGACTCTCTAAATGAGGAACAAAAATCTATCTTAGCAAAGATGATTGATGAAGCGTTTGTGGCTATGGGAGATAAACTCGGTTGTACAGATTTAGTCGAGTTAGAGATTCGTACAAATTCGCCACCTATCAAACAAAGGTACTACCCTATATCGCCGACTTTGCAGAAAGAGGTTAATTCGGAATTGGAATTCATGATCAAAAATGATATCGTAGAACCATCGAACAGCCCGTGGTCATCTCCGATCGTGATGATAAAGAAACCTGATGGTCGATGGCGGTTCTGCGTCGACTACCGCGCTCTAAATAAAGTCAGTGTACCCGATGCTTACCCTCTACCCTACGTAAGTAATACTCTCGACAAATTACGAGACGCTCGCTACCTGACCACGTTAGATATAAAATCGGCTTACTGGCAGATTAAAGTAGCTAAAGAATCCCGACCTCTCACTGCATTTACTGTACCCAACCGGGGTTTGTTCCAATTTAAAAGAATGCCATTCGGTATTCATTCAGCTCCCGCAGTATGGCAAAGATTAATTGATCGTGTGATAGGTGTAGACTTAGAAAAATACGTGTTTGTATATTTAGACGATGTTATTGTTTGTACGCCTACGTTTGATTTACATGTATCTATTTTACGTGAAGTCTTAACTCGTATTACTAAAGCCGGTTTAGTTGTAAATAAAGAAAAATGTAATTTTTGTAAGTCCGAGTTGAAATATCTTGGCTATGTTGTTAATTCTGCTGGTTTGTTGGTAGACCCGCAAAAGGTCGAAGCCATCTTACGGATATCGACACCGAAAAACGTTACCGAGGTACGGCGGATCATTGGTTTGGCTTCATGGTATAGGCGCTTCGTACCTAAGTTTTCAACTATTATTTCCCCGCTTACTGCATTGACTAGGAAGCATACACCTTTTATTTGGGATGATACTTGCGAGAAAGCGTTAACTCAGATTAAAGAACATTTGGTATCCGCTCCTATCCTTACTTGTCCTAATTTCGATTTACCATTCACCATTCAGACAGATGCATCAGATTTTGGGCTTGGTGCGGTTCTGACTCAAGAACATGATGGTGAAGAAAAAGTTATATGCTATCTTAGTAGGTCTCTGAATAAAGCGGAAAGAAGATACAGCACCACGGAAAAGGAATGCCTCGCAGTATTATTTGCGATAGAAAAATTACGGCCCTATATTGAAGGAACTAGATTTACTGTTGTTACCGACCACTATTGTCTAAAATGGTTGCATAAGATTAAAGATCCAGTAGGCAGAATTGCCAGATGGGCAATCCGGTTGCAACAGTATGACTTTGACGTTGTTCACAGAGCAGGCAAAAACAATGTCGTTCCGGACGCTTTATCCCGTTCGGTACCGATTATCGATACCCATGAAAACCCGGTTGATTCAATCGATACTCCTTCAGAACACATTAAAGACAAATGGTATATAAATCAGTTCCGTCAAGTCCAAAACCATCCCGAAAAGTTTCCTTTATGGATGATAGAAAATGATATTCTATATAAAAGAGCCAAACTCCGTTATCCCGAACTTGCACAAACCCTATGGCTTCGCGTTGTGCCTAAAGAACAACGAAAAAATGTTATCCGGGAGCATCATGACCCCCCTCTTTGTGGACACTCAGGTATTTTCAAAACCACAGCTCGTATCTCTGGAAAATTCTACTGGCCTAAGTTACGCTCTGATGTGGCCAAGTATATTAAAAAGTGCGTGGTTTGCTTGGAAACCAAACCAGAGCAAAAGAAACCAATTGGAAAGATGTTAAGCTCTCAAGCAACAGCAACGAGACCATGGCAATTAGTGAGTGTAGACCTCATGGGTCCCTTACCAAGATCAAAGTCTGGTTACGCATACATATTGTCGATTTTAGATTGCTTTAGCAAGTTCACCTTATTCTTTCCATTGCGTTCTTCTACTGCGTCGGCTATTTCCAAAATCATGGAAGATCACGTTATACTTGTTTACGGGGCCCCGGAAACGATAATTGTTGACAATGGACCTCAATTCCGCAGTAACGTCTTCAAGTCCCTTCTTGAGAACTATCAAGTAGATATATCGTATACCTGTAATTATCATCCGCAAGCTAATCCCGTAGAAAGGGTACATCGCGTCGTTAAAACAATGCTCACGGCATACGTTAAAGATGAACACAAACTCTGGGACTATTATCTTCCTAAGGTAGCGTCCGCTATTCGTTCCTCTCGTTCGGAGGTTACGGGATTAACACCAAATTTTGTAATTTTCGGCCGTGAAATTTATTTAACTGGAAAACCCGACCAACCCTCGGAAATTCCTAGAACGTCGGTATATGATAATCCTGAGGCGTTATCGAATAATCTTCAACATGTATTTCGAGATGTACAAAAAAGATTGCAGAAGGCTTACCGCGACTCCAAGAAAACATATGATTTGCGTCACCGAAATGAGCGTTTTCATCTTCGGCAAAAAGTATGGAAACGAAACTTCGTTCTGTCGGATGCGACCAAGGCATTCACAACCAAACTTGCGCCAAAGTTTGTCGGTCCGTTCACTATTACGCGTATTCTTTCGCCTTGGTCTTATGAGCTCACCGATTCATCAGGTCGTTGTATAGGTTCTTGGCATGCGAAAGATTTAAAAGCACATCCACCCGACGACTAACTTAATGTGTAAAACCTTTTCTTTATTTCAAGTATGCGTAGGTTCTGGTGTTAAAAGTTTACGTGGTAAACTTTTTCCGGGAAAGGGAGGTGTTGTTACATGCTTATTTTATTTTAAGTTTATTATGGTCCCTTATGCTTTAAACATTTAAAAATATAAACAATAAAACAACAGTGAGCTAGAATTCATTTATTTATCTAGTTGCACAGTGTTACTAGACATTGTATTGCTGCTAACCCTGGTCGACAATGCCTGGTCTAATCAATGCTCCCCCAGCCTGAAAACAAAAAGGAAATATACATTTAATGCTAACTAATTATCCAGAAACTTACCTTTTTATTCTTAGAACGTAATCCCGTTTATGCTCTGCAGAGGAGAAATGCATCTTAAAGTAACAGCACTTGATTCACTTGCAATTTATTCATTCTTACAACAAGCTTCATATGTAAACATAATCCTCAAGAACAATAAACACTTGTTTTCTGCCCAGACACTTGTCTGTGGCTATGTCTTTCTAGCCTTATGTGTACCAAAGAGAGATAGATAATTTACTGACTTATATTCTTAAAATCCCTAAACATTAAGCAAATAATTAAAATCTCCCCTCTACTTATTTAAAAATCGCGGATTTTTAAGGAAGTTGAGAGTTTTTTTCGTGACTTCCAGTTGAAAAAGCACCATTTTGTTTTGGCAGTTTGAAGCCGTGTGGAAAAGCTATTTTGCTGATTTATGCTAACGATATCACCATTTATACTTTTGAAATAGTGTCAATCAAGAATTGCATTCAATAATTATTGGATTTTACAAAGTTATAGTGTGTAGATATCGTTTCGTCAACTTTCACGAGGAGATCATCTCTATGGCCACACACCATCACTTATGGTAATCTTATATTTCTGTAAAATATATTTAAATCATTTAATCTAAATTTAAACTACTTTTACAAGTGCTGTACTTTTATGCATTCCTCCTTTTAGGACAAAAAAAACCTTCGACGTAACAACTTTTACGTATTTAGTAGAAGCTCTACGTAACGTACATAGCATCCCTAGTTTTCATCCCGAGGTAGTACAACGCACGTACATGGTTACCCAGCTCCTCCAATTTATTTCCGGTTGGCTACTTTCACCCTGGGGGCAGGACATCAGAGGGAAAGTCACTCTTCCGAGTAGACTACCAGGCAACGTAGATTTTAGTACCTACTACCACCTGTCTGCTTTCTTTTTGTCTTTTTTTTTGTAAATTATTTAACTTTAGCTTGCTTTGCATGGCTTCTTTGCTTTAGGCCATATATACGTTAGTGTTATCATAAATTACTTGCTGCACTGTATCTGAAAAACTGTTTAATTTTAGTTCACCTGTTTTGCATGGCTCAAATTGCTAATTTAATTACCTGTAAGCCAAGGTATACCTAGGTACTTGAGAGGATCCCTTGTAATTCTTTTTATCGCAATTAATTCACCGAAATTCCTCATAACCAAATATTTATCTAATAACCACCAGTAGAGGATTTGTTTACTTGTCATTGAATCAGTGAACCAGGGAACTACAGATTCGGAGAACCAGCCATCGGCTCGTTCTGTCAGATAACAGAGTTTATTGTTTGGTGTTCTCTGGTCTGGTTAACGGAACACACACTTATTGAGTCCGTAGTTCACTTAACTTTCATGCGCACATTCGTGTTCACTTTGTAGCCGGGGGACCCAATAATAAATTTAATTGATTATAAATTCAGATATTTTTTTCCTTTCTATTTAGTTAGTAAATTTGTCACCCCCTGAACCCACCAACTAAAACCCAAACTGAGGTGTGGCATGGTTTGGAGGTTACAGCGACGGCTGTTTCGATGGTGTGGTCGCGACGGCGACGGATTGAGGGCTCGATGGAGCCTCGGAGCACTAAATGTCTTTCTAGGGTTTTCGCTCGACGGAGCGGCACTGAGGGTGGCACGATAAGTCGCCACGTGCGCTGATTGGCCCAAAACCGGTTTGTGGGCGGGGCCTTATTAATATCCATTAATCACGATAGTGATTAATGAGTCATTAATCACCACTGTCAGATGCTTCCTTGATTTAGCTATAATATTATATTGTTCTGCTACAAACAATCGGTTTTTAAAATTTTATCGTGTAAACCACTAAATATTTTCAATTCAATGCTGTACATATAAAAAAAAATAAAAAAAGTGAATTTTCCTAGACCAGATTCGAACCCGGGACCGGCGGTTGGAAGGGAAGGAACATCTACACTGAGCCATCAGCGACTTCGTTCATGCGTGTCTTATATCTGTTTCTTAACATACCATGTTTTTCCAAACATTTCATAAATCTAAGTAGCTTTTAAAACAAAACAAATTTGACTCAAACCTGTCAACATTATTGTTTGTGTGCATATATTTCTCAGTGTTTTGATATTTTGTGTTAAATTGTGTTACAAAACGAACTAAAAATGTAATGTAATATTTAGTAGTCGTGGATAAAGTATAGTATTGCCACGGATTTCCCAATCTGACTTTCTCTTACTGCCAGAAAAACAATCCGTTAATTAATCACTTCTTTATTAACTACTCAGTACACTACTGAACACTAATTACAACTCAACTAAACACTTATTTAATTAATCGCTATCTAAATCACTTTGATCTCTCCAACTAAATACTTCAATTCAGACTGTAATACAAGACTAACTAACTCGGCTGTTTATTCTTCTTTTATAGACCAAACGAATATTCCAGGTATATTCTAGCATCTCTAGATCCATTTCCCCGAACGATTACTGGGTTCCACCACTCCTACACTGCAACACATTTCCCCATCCATTACAGTGGTAACCAAGGTTTCGGTCTGAGCAGGTAGTACCCCATCTTCTTTAACAACGAGTCTCCGAGTTTCCTGTGCAGCTGTCGCCTGGGAGTCGCACTTTTGCTGATCCGTGACCGGGGCCTTACACTGTCTTTTTAGATGTCCTGTCTGTCCATAGTTCCAGCATTTAAGAAGGCGATCCCTTCGACTATCAGATTGTTCTTTCTTTGGCCTAGTAGATGGGCTGAATTTATCAATAATCTCTTTTAGCGTCTTTATTATGTCTCCATTTGCCATACTATCGCTGTTATCACTGATGGCCCGAACTTTAACATAATAATAATAATAATAATAATAATAATAATAATAATAATAATAATAATAATAATAATAATAATAATAATAATAATAATAATAATAATAATGATTTATTTTCCATTAAGACAGTATACATGTATTGGATTCGTCACACACTTAATCTAACATTCTAAAACTTCAATCTAAAAACTCCGAAACACTGTAGAAACATTTATCGAGCAAATATAGCTTTAACTTTCGTTTAAAAATATTTACAGACAAACAGTATTTAACATCGTTTGGTAAACGATTAAAACATTTTGGACCCAAGCAACAAGGAGCATTCAGGGCTAGTTTTAGTTTGGCAAACGGCACTCTAAGATCACCAGCATGTCTCGTGTTATAGTTGTACTTATCTTGGTTAATGTCAATGCTTTTCTTATTTCTATATACATAAACACATAATTCGTATATAAACAAACAGGGAAGGGGTAAAATGTTCAATTCCTTAAAATATTGTCTACATGACTCTCTGTTTGAGATTTTTAACATGCAACGGATGATTGTTTTTGAGCAATAAAAACACTAACTGAATTGGTCGAATTGCCCCATAAACAAATTCCGTATCTAAGTCTTGAATCTACTTGGGCATAGTAAACGTGTACAAGCTGGGAAAGGTTCAGCACCGTTCACAAATTTAAGAAAAGAAACTTCAGAGAATTCAATTTCGAAATAAGTTTATCACAGTGTAATTTAAAGTTCAGGAATTCATCCAAATAAACACCTAGAAAACGTACACCGTCATGTGCATTAGTCACAATTTTATTATTTACTTCAATATGTAGATCTTCGATAGTTTTTTGATAATTATGTATTCTTAAAATATCAGTCTTGTCCAAATTAAAAAACAAATCAATACTGTTGAAGTACTGTGAGACCCACTGCCTCTGCGGTTCTACTACTCAATGCCTCTGAATCCCTCGACGATAAAACCATTGAAAAGTCATCAGCATAGGCTGTATAGGCGATATGTTTTGTGACACTTGATAGATTGTTGACATATAAAATGAATAAAACTGGTCCTATTATTGAGCCTTGAGGCACACCTACATCCGACTCCAAACAACCGGATTGCACAAAATCTATAGATTGCTTAGATTCAACCTTCAATGACACATACTGTTGACGACCCCGAAGAAATGTTGATACCCAGTTAAGTGCCGTTCCTCTTATGCCATATTTTTCTAATAAAGATAGTAATAAATTATGATTGACACAGTCAAAGGCTCTGCTCAAATCACAAAAAATAACTGCTGGACATTCGCCGGCTTCAACAAATTGAATGATTTGATTATAAAGAGATAACATTGCAGAAGATGTCGATCTATTCTCACAAAATCCATGTCTACCGGATGCCATCTTTGCTGCCTAGAATTCCAGTGCATGCGAAAAAGCGTCGTTCAGTGTTTTAGGTCTGGCGAGTCGTAGTGCCTGCTGGGTCGGATAAGCCAATCGAACCAGTCGAGCAACATCGGTCTCATAATGTTGTAAATTTTCTCCACTCTGCTGGTGACGATTTTTCAATTGCGCATGGTACACTTGCTGTAGGTGCTTATCCCCATATCTCATTTCCATATGATTCAAAATGTCGTAGTTATTCTGCTGCCCAGCAGGTACTCCTTGTAAGACGTCAAGAGCTTCCCCTCGTAGAGCAACTATCAGAGCAGTAGCTTTCTCATAATCAGACCATTCGTTTGCTGCAGCTGCTGCTTCAAACTGACGCAGATAGACATTCCAGGAGACCTTGCCGTCAAATTCGGGAGGTTTCGTTTTCTGAGTTCGGATAACAGTCCCTTCTGATTTGATCACGCCCTCCTTTGTTACCTTGTCTAATTTATGTCCAAGCTCTTCGCAGGTTTCTCTAGCCAGGTTTATTTCTTCGTCTATTTCCATTTTTTTGTGTTAACAGTTTCTTTTCTACTTGTGTCACTTTATGTGACTGCTCCTCTAGTTTTTCTTCTAGTGTATTCTCCAATTTTTTTAACTTTGTCTGTATTTCTTTCGCCTGATGTCTCATTTCCTGTTGTATTGTCTGTATCTGATCTTTCATTTTACATCCTTGTTCTTCTAATTTCATTTGCATCGTCTGTCCCTGTTTTTCTAATTTCTTTTCTAATTTCTCCTGCATCGATTGAGACTGATCTTCCATTTTATGCCCTTGTTCTTCAAATTTTTCTTGCATAGTCTTCGTCTGGTCTTCCATTTTATTTTGCATTGTTTGCATCATTTCTAACAGTTTTGCCATTTGTACATCCATATTGACTTGGCTTCTAGTTACAAACATTCACTTTATTTTCTTGTCCTTCGCGAATAACACCGTTCACTTCCTTAAGTCACGACAAGTGCGGTGATATGTCACACTTGGGTCTTTGTCTCACTTCGGTATAAAGTTCTAGAATGTTCGAGATTGTCCTTCGCGGATACCACCGTTCACTTCCTTGAGTCACGACGAGTGCGGTGATATGTCACACTTGGGTCTTTGTCTCACTCCCGTACAAAGTTCTAGAATGTTCGAGATTGTCCTTCGTGAACACCACCGTT